>JARHVA010000059.1:6525000-7125000 GCA_037957365.1 Torreya grandis | reverse complement strand
TAGTTATAAAAAAATAATGTTGTCAAATGGGTTTCAGAAGAGGCCCAATAAGAGGTCTGGTGATAAAATAACCAAGAAATCATGAATGTAGGATTAAACACTATGTAAAGTAAACCATGGAGGTGAAAAATAAACCTCCTAGGGTGATAAAAAGGAACTTTAGGAACTAGGGTTAATTTTTTTTTTAAGGCTATATATTCACCCCATGGGGTGAAAATGATTCATTTTCACTCTAGCCCTTTGCAAATTTGAGGTCTGGTTTTTTTATGAGAGTTATCAATGAGAAATGACACATGGAGGAGGATAGAGAAATGTTATTGATCGAGTGAGGGAGTACAAGTGACATAAGCATGATAGGCCTCTTATATGTGATTTCACCTTAGCCATTTAATGTATTTATTACTTATTTATTACTATGTTTAGGATGAAAACTTGCAAAGCCACCATTTTCATGGAAGGGAAAATGATGACTTTGCAAAGAAAATTAGTGACTTTGTATGAAGTCATTATTTTTGAAAAATGGTGATATCACCTAAAATAAATGGAAAACACCAAAGTGGTGATTTCACTATTTTTTAGGTGAAGTCAATTTTTTTTTAAAAAAAATTGGTGATTTCACCCAAAAATGGTAGAAAATGCCAAAACAACTTCATTGTTAGGGAAAAATGATGACTTCACCCTAAAAGGCAAAATAGATGAATTAAGGGACCCAAAATGGGTCCAACCTCTAGGATAAAGGGGAAAATAGACATATAAAGGTAGGCATATGTTAGATAGTAGCATAGATATAGCTTGATGTTAATCTATCTATAATTACAGGAGCAGGTCATATTATTGATAGCATAAGAGTGACATTACTATTATTTACAGACATCACAGATATAGAAAATGGATAAGGTTACATTATTTTAATCCATGGACTTATTTGACATGGCATGAAAACTTATGATTCATGTAGATCGAGCATACATGAGTTCCCTAGTAGAATAGTGGCACTCTGAGACTTTGACATTTCACTCGTCAACTAGGAAGGCCAATGTTACATTTGAGGATACTTGGTGGATCCTCAAGATACCCATGAGAGGCCATAATATATTATGGATAAATTAGATAGGTAAACAATTAGTGATAGATGACTTGACTAGTTTTTAATATATTCCCAAGGTTTATGGGAAGGTTGATATTGATTTATTAAAGACATATATAGACTTATGATTTGATGACCTACCCCATGGGGACCCTTCACCACTAGAATTAATCAATAGGGAGGTTGTAATACTGATGGATATTGTTAACAACATATTGCTACTTGATAATAACATCTAATTATTCCATATGGGTCTAGGAGGAGTGATCCATAGTATGATGGATGAGGCTATGAGATTTGCCTGAGGTATAATAGTGTTGGCCCAACTATACATGGATTTGCATATGGTGGCCTATAAAGGAGGCCAGAGAATTAAGGATTCCACTCTATTTATGGTTTGGGCTTAGGAAGATATATCCATAGAGCACCCAATGGGATAGAGATGGGTCAAGGACTCGTAGGAGCCATTAGCACATGTTTGGGTGCAAACCAGCATAAGACATAAAGGACATCATAGGGACATTTAATTTTACTAGTGCATATTCGATGAATTGACACCTCAATTATTCATCTAGTGAACTTATCTTCTTTATTAACTCCACTAGCCTTGAGATACATGGCACACAACATTCATGACATTTATATGTTTCATTATAGGGAGGCAATCTTATATCATTGAGGAGTACCAGCCAGATCAAGTATTATGATAGTTCAACATGGTATATGATGTTATAATAGGTCCCATGTGGTTTATTAATGCAATCAGAGAGATTAGTCACACCACCTCAATGATTCATAGGAGTTAAGTTGTGGCTAACTATGGGAACATTCCATAAGTGACATGAGCTTATATAGGAGGCCTAATAGATGCATGGGTTACACCTAAGTATGTACACTGGTGGATATATGTGTGTCTATTTAGACTTATAATTCTAGTATAAGTAAGTGGGAAAGTATAGGATCAAGTGCTGATGGATGTTAATGAGGCTAAGGTTGAGAATAGTAGCAGGGCTAGTGATAACAATAACAACTAACATCGAAATAGGGGAGGAGAGGAGGATGATGATGATAGATATGATGAAAGGGATGGTATAAGGGATGACACCTGGGTTATGATTGTGGTATATCCCAACACTATAGGCATAATAGGTTATTTTATTTATCTAGGCTAAGTAGGGCCATCAAGTATAACAAGAGCAGGTAGGGACAAGGTTGTGATAGAGGATGAGATCACAGCTAGGGTAGACAAGATCCAAAGATTGAAGAGGAGGGTGGCAGATTTATAGGCTATAATGGATATCTAGGATGAGGATATGATTTCCCTTTAGTAATATATTTCTTGATTAAAGGTAGAGGGGGCATGGATGGTGTAGATTCAAGCATAGAGAGACCATGTTATATCAGATAGGGATCAAACCTTGAAAGATGTACAATAGATATAATGTGAGAGAGATGAGACTCATAGAGCCAATACACAGGCATAATTCTCACATATGATACTTGAGAGCATTTATGTTAAGGATGAGGTCTCTTATTATCAACGAGCATATGAGACCATAGTCCCTAAACATCAGCATATAACTACATTTGAGATATGGGATGCATAGAGGGATGGTAGTAGATTAGGTTGGTCCAAGACTAGGACAAATGGGACAATATCCTCAAGTCAATTTATGTAGTATCCACAACCACCTATGCCACTAAGACCTCCCAAGGCCACTAAGGCCACCTCCTACTAGAGGGCCTATGGACACAAAGAGTTAGAGCTGATTATTATAGCTCTATTTTTGGCATATTATTGTATTTTTGACACCATGATATATACATATATATACATACATACATACATACATACATACATACATATATATATATATATACATATATATATATATATATATATATATATATTCTCAGTGTATATGACATTATTACAAGATACATTAACATTTATATTAGGTCCTTAAAGACCTTTGTACATGGACTGTTATTCTTTGATATCTACAATGCTCATATTCAGTATCATGTTGATCTCATGTTTAATATTGTGAATGTTTATTTTCATTTAAACATGTATGCTCTTTCATTTACTATATTACCATGTATATGAGATGTTGCACTATGTTATTTTTTTATGTTGTATGACTTATATACATGCTTATTAAGAGATGCACATCTACATTATCACATAATATAATCATATTGATTTGGTTAATTATTGGTTTGGACTATGTTTGGGATTTGGTTAGCAGTGAACTCAAAGAAGTACTACCCACTACACTAATTGATAGATCCATTGGCCTGAGTTTTGGTGTAGCTTATGATATGTTTCATCATAGTTATGAACAAATATAATAACAATATATATCATAAGCATGGAAACTTATTTAATTTGAAAATATAAACAACCTAGGAATAAGATATGAATGATCAAATCCCAAGTGTAAAATATAAGACAAATAAACTAAGTGTAGAACTATATACAAATATTCAAAACCTAAGTACAAGATATGGTTAATAAAGACTCAAGTGCGAATAAAATGTAACATACCTATGGAAATTGAGAAATATATAATCAAAGAAAAAATGAAATAGTTAAAAACAAAAAAAATAAACTAACCAAACAAATGATAGAAAAAAAAAACAAACAAATAAATAAACCAACTAAATAAATAAACAAATTTAACAAACAAACAAATTAAAGGAAACAAAGTTAGTTATTCAACCAACTAAAAGAAAATAAAACAAAAGAAACAAATAAACTAAAGTATAATCAATAAATAATTAAGTTCAAGTAAGAGCAATAGACAACCTAAGTTTTAAAAAATGAATAAAAAACTTTAACGAAGGCAAAGAAGATTTCAATAGCAAACTATTCTAAGACACATAAAGGGTAAATAAAATAAACTAATCTACAACAAACAACAATATACAAATGAGTTAGTGATAATGTTAGAAACAAACATAATACAAGAAAATAGTAAATTAGTGAATGAAATTATTTGTGCATGTGTAATAGAGGTGTTATGCTTAGATAAAAAGGTTACCCCTAGGCTATAGGTATCAATGACATAGGTAAAATAACACAAGAAAAAATAGCATTATGTTGCCCTTAGGCTATAGGGGACAATGATAAAGGGTATGACGATAAAATGTTGTCCCTAGGCTATAGGTAGTAATGACATAGATAAGATGACAAATATTGCCCTTAGGTTATATAGAGAAATGACACAAAAACAAAGAGGGGGAATAGAAGAAATAGGAAGGTGTAGCCAAGATGAATCCATATTTACTAGGTAAGTGGATGATGCCTACATAGTCCTATGGACACGAGGTCTAACATGAACTTCATGGAAAATGTAGTTCTCCCAAGATATGGAATAAAAGAAAATTAATGATAATGAAAAGAGGATGATTGTAGAGAAATATAGGAATGATATCACAAAATGGTGAGTGCATAGAATAAAGAGGGGATTGTTGCTCATAATCATGAAAGCGTTAGGTACTAAAAACTCGAGAAGCTATGAAAGTGTGGATTTTGGCTAAAACCACATCAAAAGATGAAAGATGAGTATCCACTAATGAACAAAATTGATAATTCATAGTGTTTACTACATCTATGGCTTGGAATGAGAATGAGATCATAAAATTATGAGAGCATTGCCCAAGGTTTCTCACAAAATAGAGATAGCATAATAAAAGGCAAGTATTCATTAATGCATCAAGTTTAAATGCACAATGCTCACAAAAATGACTCACAAAATGATGAGAGCATTGACTATGATGGGTAAGAGAACACTAAGGATGGGGAAACTAAAGGACAATTGATTACTTATGAAATAGATATAAGATCCACAATCCTTAAGGAAAAATAAATGAAATAAAGTGCCAAAAGGCAATAAAGTGATGAAGAAGTGGTTGAGCTAACCTGAGATACCCCATGTATCCAAGTGTTGCCTACATAGTCCATGTGGATATCAGGCCATTATAGTTCTCCCAGAATTGGGAGGAAAATGGAAAAATAGTCTAGAAATAAATATGGATAGGTAAGATAGTCCATCGTAAATGTTGTTTGAAGGATTTATATCTCACATGGAAATTCTAAGCCAATTTTAATGATTTTTATATTTTGGGATTTTCCTAGGTCTTTTTAAATGTTTACGAGTTTTGAAATGTTTTAAATGTTTTTGGAATTTTTGGGTATCTTAACTCATTAGATATTGACAAGATACCATTTATAAAATCATGAGAGCATGGATTAGGGTGCTTGAATAATGGCAAGAGCATTCAAATTTAAATTAATTTTAAAATGAAGAGAGCATTTAAACTTAAAATACTCATCAAATGGTGAGAGCGTTCAAACTTAAATTGCTCACAAAATGGTGAGAGAATTCAAATAAGGGTGGCCACATTGACCTCAAAAACATTGAGCACTACTTACTAGTCCATATGGACCTCAAGCCACTATAGTTCTCCCTACAGTGAAGCGTCTCACTAAGTAACAACAAGTTTATGAACATGAAAATGGTAATGTATGGCACAATGATGCTATAATGTATAGTAAAGGGGTTATTCCTAGGCTATAGGAAATAATGACTAGGGTCGGTGATACTAATTTACCCCAAGGTAGTTATAATTAGTAGAAAAAGTAATGAAATAGAACATAATAATAAATTAAGGATGTAATTGCTAGGACCACTATCATACTACTTTCATTTACTATTATTGAATGAGTGACCTCAAAAGTCTGAATTTAAATCAACTAATGGAACTACATTTGATATCAACCATTGAAAGTGTTTGAAGTAAAAATGAATCAGAACTAAGGCTAAAAGGAAAAAGGGATATATGAAAATAATTAGAAGTAAATAGGCTAAGGTATGGTGGGAAAGGGGTATGGTACAATACAAAGAATGTATATACTATGGCATAACTTAACTGATCCTTGTAGATAATTGTTCAAGTTCCTCAAGCATAAAAACATTTGAGGTGAATTATGTTCATCAATTTTTCAAGTTCATATCTTTATGATGTGGTGAGTCTGTATACTCCAAAATTATAGTTAGAAATAACCACATAAGGTCATAACCAGTTAGGTTGAATCTTTCCTTTGTTTTTTGTCTTAACATTGATGTTTTTCTAATTTTCATTTAGTATTAGATCACCAAGATCAAACTCTCTATGATTTATGCATCGATTATATTGGCTACATAATCTATTTTGGTATGATTAAAGGTTATTCAAGGTGGTCATGCACTTTCCATCTAGTAAATCTAGATCTTACAAATGAGCTACCTTGTAGTTTTCATCATCAATGTTGTACTGTAATAAAATGAAGAGAGAAGGAAATTCAAACTTGACAAGAAGAATGGCCTCAATGCCATAAATAAGGGAATATGGTGTAGCTCCTATTGGATTACATAAGGTGGTATGGTAGGCCCAAAGGGTGTTAAATAGTTGTAAGTGCCAATTATGATCAACATCATTTATAATACTCTTGAGAATATTCAAGATGGTTTTATTAGATACTTCAGTTTGATTGTTTCCTTATGGGTAATAGGTATTGGAAAAGTGTTGTTTAATATGGTATTAGGCACAAAGGGTTTTTACATATTTATTTTTAAAGGAACCACCATTATCAGATATAGTGTTAGAGGGGATACCATAGTGACAAATGAGATGGTTAAAGATGAATTTGGAAATGTTCTTACCAGTCACATAAGCGAGAGGAATGGATTCCACCCACTTAGTGAAATATTCTATAGTAGTCAGGACATGTTTGTGGCCATTTGAGGATGTAGTATTTATCTTACCTATGAGATCAATTCCCCACATTGAGAATGGCCATAGTGTTGTCAATGGTTAAATATTTTTGGCTAGAGCATGGATCAAATTAGAATACTTCTAACACTTCACACACTTATTCACATTGGTAGTTACATCACTTTCCATAGCTGGCCAATAATACCCATTACACAATATTTTCTTATTAGGCCCCTAACCCATTAGTAGAGTATTCATGCCAAATTGACATCCACCTTGATATGAGAAGATATTTTTGGCAAGTGGTTAGCCTAAGGGTTTTTATAGCTAACTAAAGGTTGTAGTACAAATTTGGTGCTAGTTGATAGGTGGCTAACCATCTCCTAGATATTCAAGGCATCAACGAATATTTGTAGAAATATGGCAAATACAGCATGGGGATTATAGAGTCATGGAGCCAGTGGTTATGATGATGGAATTCTAGCTCATCACTCAACATGAAAATTTCACCCTATCAAAGATGTTACTAAAGGATTATATAAGGAGATCAAACTAGAAAATGAAGGAGAGACAAATAACTACAACTAAGCTCTAGCAGAATGACTTTGAAGCCATGTTATGTAGACCTTGTTTTAACAACCATTAAGGTTTAGAAATAGAATGGAGGCCACTCTAGATCTAATTGTATGTACCCAAGCTCATCCATGAGCCTCTGGGTTATTAATATTATGTTTTGAATATAACTCTTGCTATGAAATTTTAATAATGACAATGGTGTTACATTAAAGTGTACGAAGTGTGTCTAGTTTTCATGTATTATAGTATTACTAATGAGATGTAAATACTTATGTGATGTTGCACTTTTGATTAATTGTGTGAATTGATGTTCATACATTTTAATGGTTTATTAATTTAATGGAGTCTCTATAATTTTTGTGACATTATCTTTATTTTACATGGAGGATGAGTATATATCTGTACCAGTAACCAAATCCTTGTTTAAATTACATATGTTAAGTATGGGGAGTAAATTGAACCAAAGCAATATTATGAACTATTAAGCACCTATATGACCCTGAGCTTAAACAGAGAAAGGCATAAGCCTATGGATCTACCTGAGTTAAGTTTTTGGTACATTGCTTAGGTCCCCTTAGTGAAGCCTCATGCTATGATACAACTAACCCAATATGGGAATTGATTCATTCTTAGCTACACTTCGCATGAGTACATAAAGCCTGTGCCTTATGTGGATTGATGCCAACATAGTCGAATGTTTAAATGTTGAGCACAAAGGGAGTATCCCATGCTTTTACCTAGTTATAGTAAATTGATACCCTAGACTTGCTACTACAATGGTACGATAGAATAATATACTTTCTCTCAAAACATCGAGTACTAGATGTAACAGGTGGAAAATAGTTTTGCATGTTGGAAATATTTTCATTGATGTCAAAGGTCTAGCATTATTGGTGATAAAGGCCCCATTGCATTTAATGATGTTTGTAATTGTTATATCTTAGCTAATGTGAGTTAATATTTATTTAATATTAACGAATATATTTTTGGTTGCATATGAGACAAAAGAAGGGCCCATGGAGAAGTCAAAGAGCCATGGGGTAAAGACAAAAGAAGGATGGGACACATTTTCCCATGAAGAGTCATCTTAAGGAATTCCAAGAGTCACCACGTGAAGACAAAAGAGGAAGGGCACAATTTTTCATGAAGGGACACTTTGAGGAATAAGAAAAGTCACCAAGATAAGGACAAAAGAGGGAAAGACGTTTTTGCTCATGAAGGGTCACCACATGACTTTTCAAAGGCAAGGATATGAAGGGTCATACATGTTTGGCACCATTTTCCATGAGTATTGAAGGGTCACAAAGGGGGAAGGCCAAAGGTCATTTGGAAATCTATAAATAAAGGCTTGAGAAGCCATTTGTAATATGAAAGATAGAGGTTGATTTAATATTGTAATATGTAGCTTATAAGAGAAATTATGAGAGATGAATATGATTTATATTTGTTATATCTAGCTTAGAAGAGCAAAGCTGAGAGAGAGGAAAGAGATGTTGTAATGAACTATCATTTGTTGAGATAGCAACATTGAGAGATAGTTGTGTGGTATACACAAAGGGGTTGGTGCTCCTGTGGGTTGGTGCTCATGAATAGTTGCTAGGTTGGTGCTCGACAAAGGGGTTGGTGCTCTTATGGGTTGGTGCTCATGAATTGTTTTTGGGTTGGTGCTCGGCAAAGGGGTTGGTGCTCATGAATAGTTGTTAGGTTGGTACTCAGCAAAAGGGTTGGTGCTCATGAATAGTTGTTGGGTTGGTGCTCAACAAAGGGGTTGGTTCTCCTATAAGTTGGTGCTTATGAATATTGTTTGGGTTGGTGGTCATTCATATACTTGAGATTGTTCTCTATGGTTTTTTCCCACATTGGGTTTTCACATTATATCTAGTGTCTCTCTATCTTGTGTGGTGTTTATTGTTTGAGTTTTATTACATACCTTGAATGTTTGATTAAGTGGAATTTCGTTAAGGGAAAGTTTTATAAGATATATGATATACTGATTCACCCCCCCTCTCAGTATATCCCATGCTTAACAATTGGTATCAGAGCAGGTTCCTTTTGAAAAGTCTTATAGCTTGAAGGTAAATTAGGAAAGCATGATGGCTGGATCATAGGAAGGATTTTCTACAAATAAGGCACCTTTGTTTGATGGGACTAATTATGATTTTTGGAGCATGAGAATGAAGATTTATTTGATGGCCCTTGGATTTGACATATGGCAAGTAGTGGTGGAGGAATATGAAGAGCCATAGACATCTGTAATTACTCCAACAAAAAAGAAGGCAAGTGAATGTAATGCCAAAGCTTTAAATGTTATTTTATATGGTTTATGTGAATCTAAATTTGTTAAAGTTATGCAATGTAAATCTACTCATGAAACTTGGGTAAAACTTGAGAATATTTACAAAGGTGATGGAAAGGTTCAGCAAGCTAAGCTTCAGACTTTTAGAAGACAATTTGAAAGTTTAAAGATGGAAGTAGAAGAAGAGATAGCAAGTTATCTTTTGTGAGTTGATCAAATCATAAATAAAATTCAAGGTCTTGGAGAAACTTTGGATGAGTCAACGGTGGTGCAAAAGGTTTTGAGATCTCTACCAATGAGATATGATGCAAAGGTTTTAGCAATCAAGGAGATGAAGAATTTAGCCAAGCTAAAGATGGATGAGCTTCATGGTATTCTTGAGGCATATGAGATGTAGATAGAACAAGATAAACCCTCAAAGAGAGAAGTGGCTTTCAAGACATCAAATAAAGAGAAAGCTAAGATTCGAGAATCTAGTGATAGTTCCAGCAATGATGAAGATGACAACATAGCACTTTTATTTTACAAGCCGAAAAGAGGAACAGGTAAATATCAAGGAAAATTACCTTTTAAATGTTTTAATTATGGAAAGATTGGACATTTTTCAGCTAGATGCCCAAATAAGGGTAATGATGATGAAGAATAAAATTGTACATACAAGAAGAATTTCAAAGGCAAATATAAGAAGGGATTCGAGAAGAAGAGCCTATATTCTAAGGATCCTAGCTTAGTCAAAGATAGTGGAGTTAGAAATTCAGAAGAAGTAGAGATTCTATTCATGGCCATACATGAAGATGATCAAGAAGAAGAAGAGGAGGAAGCTGAAGTGAATATGGAAGGAGATTTCATTTGTGCCTTAGAAGAGTTAGAAGCTATTGAGAAGAAGAATTGAAGATTGATGCATCAGATCAAGAAAAATGAAAAGGAGTCAAATGAAATTATTGATGATCTAACAACACACTTGGAAGAAGCTAATAAGAATGAAGAAGATCTAACAGCATAGTTAGAAATAACAAGAAAAGATTGTGAAAGGTATCTTATTGAAATTGGCTCTTTAAAAGAAGATATTGAGAAAGTAGTCAATGATAAAGTAGTTAGTGATTCAAAATTTGAGGATAGCACTAACATGCTGAATAAGATATTGGAAAGTCAAAAATAAAATTTAGATAAGACAAGGATCGGATTTGAAAAGAAAAAGAGCTATGATGAAGCTCTTACAAAAGAGGAAACAAAAAGGGGAGAAGTGAAGAATACAGAGGACATTTCAAATAGAGAAGGCTGGAGGGAACAAAGCTATAAAAGGCAATCACGTCAGAGATATACAGACATGTCTTATTTTTATGGCTATTATTTTTATTGTAATGGATATGGTCACAATAAATTAGAATGTAGAAAAAGAGCTAACAATTTTAGAAATAAGGAAAAGGAAAGTCAAGTAGAGTCAAGCAAAAGCCACAACTCTTTTGCTCCTCTATCAAGCTTTGATGAAGAGACCATAATATGCTACAAAAGCAACAACTTTAGACACATAGCTCGATATTGTAGAAGCGTGTTCAATTCAGTCAAGAAGGATCAGAGTTTCAAAGCTCCATTCATCAACAAGAAGGATCGGAGTTTCAAAGCTCCATTCGTCAAGAAGAAGGTTCAGACATGTTCATGGTAGAAGAAACAACCTAAAGATTCTATGATGGTTTAGATAGCTCTGCATGTAAGAAATAAAGATCAGCCATGGTTAATTGATAGCAGATGTTCGAGGCATATGACAGGAGATAAAAGTAAGTTCATAACTCTAAATAAGATCAATGGTGGCACAGTGAGATTCAAAGATAAAACCACTGCTAGGATAGCCAAAAAAGGTACTTTGAGTTTGGATTATGGTAGAACTAAGACTAAGAATGTTTTATATGTAAAAGGTCTTAAGCATAATCTATTGAATGTTAGTCAAATATGTGATCGAGGATACACATTAAAGTTTCATGCTGAAGGTTATGAGATTAGAAGAAAAGATTCAAATGAGTTGATTTTAGATGCTCAAAGGATAGGGAACAATGTTTATGTATTGTCAAATATCTTCTCAAAGGCACGATCAAAGGATACATTCAAATATCTACAAGAGGAGTTGGGACTGATTTCTATTACTTCCTACCATTGATGTTCAACATCAGTTGAGGGGGAGCTAAGTGTTAGCTCTAGGTAGGCCCTTTGTCATTGATGTCAAAGGGGGAGAATAACAGGTGTAGGTATAGGTGTAGAAATAGGTATAGGGAACAAGTACAGGTTGCTACAGTAAGGGGGAGTTACTATATATTTTTAGATGATAGTATGTGTAGGTGACAAGATGTGACAATTTTAGGATTGAGGCTGTCATCAATGACAAAGGGGGAGATTGTTGAAAATATTGTCATTGATGTCAAAGGTCTAGCATTATTGGTGATAGAGGCCCCATTATATTTAATGATGTTCATAATTATTATATCTTGGTTAATGTGAGTTAATATTTATTTAATATTAACAAATATATTTTTGGTTGCATATGAGACAAAAGAAGGGCCCATGGAGAAGTCAAAGAGCCATGGGGTAAAGACAAAAGAAGGATGGGATGCATTTTCCCATGAAGAGTCATCTTAGAGAATTCCAAGAGTCACCAAGTGAAGACAAAAGAGGAAGGGCATAATTTCTCATGAAGGGACACTTTGAGGAATAAGAAAAGTCACCAAGATAAGGACAAAAGAGGGAAATCTATTTTTGCTCATGAAGGTCACCACATGACTTTTCAAAGGCAAGGATATGAAGGGTCAGACAAGTTTGGTGCCATTTTCCATGAGGATTGAAGGGTCACAAAGGGGGAAGGCCAAAGGTCATTTGGAAATCTATAAATAAAGGCTTGAGAAGCCATTTGTAATATGGAAGATAGAGGTTGATTTGATATTGTAATATCTAGATTAGAAGAGCAATTGTGAGAGATGAATATGATTTGTATTTGTTATATCTAGCTTAGAAGAGAAAAGGTGAGAGAGAGGAAAGAGATGTTGTAATGAACTATCATTTGTTGAGATAACAACATTGAGAGATAGTTGTGTGGTATACACAAAGGGGTTAGTGCTCTTATGGGTTGGTGCTCATGAATAGTTGTTGGGTTGGTGCTTGGTAAGGGTTTTGGTGCTCCTGTGGGTTGGTGCTCATGAATTGTTGTTGGGTTGGTGCTCGGCAAAGGGGTTGGTGCTTCTATGGGTTGGTGCTCATGAATAGTTGCTAGGTTGGTGCTCAGCAAAGGGGTTGGTGTTCCTGTGGGTTGGTGCTCATATATAGTTGTTGGGTTGGTGCTCCTGCAAGTTGGTGCTTATGAATATTGTTTGGGTTGGTGCTCATTCATATACTTGAGATTGTTCTTCATGGTTTTCCCACATTAGGTTTCCACGTTATATCTGGTGTCTCTCTCTATCTTGTGTGGTGCTTATTGTTTGAGTTTTATTGCATATCTTGAATTTTTGATTAAGTGGAATTTGGTTAAGGGAAAGTTTTATAAGATATATGATATACAGATTCACCCCCCCTCTTAATATATCCCATGCTTAACATTTCATAGAAGCATCCAACCTACAAAGGAAAAAATCCAAGAAAATTGGTTTAGTATAACCTATATGATGCCTTATATGAGGTCTTTTTTATGAGTTACATGAGCATGTGTATAGGTGGTTGGCTACATATTCAACCCACTAGAAAAAGCTATAGACATCGCTATGGAGTAGACAAAAGAGTACCTAAAGAGGCTTGGGACCCTAGATGTTACTTAGAATAGAGTGATGATAAATGGTGGTAAGGATCTTTTAATAACTATGTACTTGAGTTTATAGTATTAAATTAGTCATGCCCTAAGGAAATGGATTACTAGTTTTTACATGATCTTAAAGGCATTTTTGTGCAGGAGTTCAGCATAGAGCTCAAAAAGCTAATGGTTGATTATGGTTTTAAAACTTTAGGGATGGAAGGCTAAAATCCTTTTGTGTATGAGCTACATAAAAGAGGGAGAAGGGGATGTGTAGGTAAGGCATAATGGAAGGGGACAAACAAATTAACACCTGAGAGATCAAAAGATATGCCTATAATAAGATATAGTGATGAATAATAGAAGTTATGGAACATGAAAGTGATGAAAGGACTTGTAGTGAATGGGAGGGCATGGAGAAGGATCTATTAAAATATAGTAGCATGGAAATGAGAGATATAATGAAGTGATGGATTGAGCTTGACACTTGATAGGTGTCAAATTTTCCAAGTTCCTACAAAATTTAGTGATTGCAGATACGCTTGATATGCCTACCCCCTTTGAACCTATGGTGCATACTCATGTGTTAGATCCCCCACTTGAAGACAATATAGAAGTGATTGTTGAACCTACTAATGTTTTAGATCTTAGACATTTTACAGACTTAGACTATAACTTTGTTATTAAATAGATTAATCCATATAAGGAGGTGAGTATAACTACCTCTAGACCATTGAGTGCTAGCTCACCACAATAAAAATTGAACACAAGTGTATTAACTCAGTCAATGTTAGCAAAACAAGGTGGGAAATAGCTCACAAAAAGTGGTCTGGAACCATAAACAAGAAACATAATACCAATGACATCAACTATGATAGTAAGAATGATAGGACCAGTTCCTACCTTTAAGGGTAGATGTGTTGGAAGACCATTTCTAGGATAGGTAAGGGGGAGACTAGCACCTCAAGTACTAACTACCCCCCCACAATGTATCTACTATGAAATGGCTTTGCACCTCCTATAGTATTTCAACATGGAAAATGCTACAAAACATGTGCTTAAATGTGAACTATAGTGGCACATGTGAGGCATAACCCAATTAGAGCACAAGAATACTTAGTTTACAACCACTTTACTTGATCTCTCCCATACTTGGTACAAAAAAATTGATCCCAACCAAGCCATGGTTGACTATGATACCCTTAAGGATGCATTCCTAAAGGAATTTGACATCCTAGAGTTTGAACAATAGAGCATAATTGTGCTAAAAGAAATTATGCAAAGACTCTTAGATTAGAGAGTGTGCACTTATATGATGCATGATTCAATACTCTCCTATCAAATCTCCCATATGATATTCACCCTTCCCAACATACGTAGTGGTTTATTGGGAGATTGCTGATGTCATTTTGAAGAGCACTTTCAATTAAGACTTTTATATACCCTCAAGAAGTGCTTGAATCCATGCTCAAAGCTGAGGTAGTCAAAAGTAAAAACACCAAGATCAACCCATTTATAGAGGCACATATTACATCTATGGCCTCCCATCTCTAAAATCTTAGCACTAGCTCTATACATGGCACTCAAAGTGGACTATGGTGTACCGAATGCGAAGTAGAAGGACATAATAGAACTAACTACCCATAAAAGAATGTGCACACTTTGATTCTAAGCTATGAAGTATGACATCAAAAACTATCTTTTGTTGTAACATGTTATCTAAGTCAACACAACCAGCTATTGTTATTTTTATAATGCCTACACCCACCACAGTTGATTATTAGGTGATTGATGAAATCCATGAAAACATGGAAAGGGGCATGCAATAGGATACAATAGCAATCAAAGTTTAATTAAACCAAAATAATGATGGATACAAATAATAGAATATAGGATTTAGGATAAAATGAGATACAAGAGGGTAGGGCAAAAGATGTGATGGAGAAAGTTTCTTATAGACACCTAACTCTAGCCATCGATAACCTCTAACTAGGCTTTTAGCCAATTTCTACTTAAAATGCACCATTTGACATAAAAACACTAAAATGCATTAAATGATGTGAAACTAACATATTCAAGTGCTAATTTGGATAGGGTATCATAAAATGAGGTAATGCAATTTATGGGTCAGCTAACTTTGATCAGATCATTTCAAGTCAAAATGTCAATTTTACACCTAGGTGCTCTGGATTACTCTTTTTTATCAAATCTCTTACATGAGACACTTGCCTTTGTTATTTGTTTTTGGTAACATCTTAAATGGGAATATAGATCCAACACATTTGACATCGCCTTCCAATTCCAATCCAGTTGAATTTTAGACAATAATAAGACATTCTGATCAATCTGAGTAATTTATGCACAAAGTGCTTAATCATGCTTAAGAACTAATTAACACAAATTAGAGCCTAATCAAGAATTACATGGAAACTTGTTGAATACTTATTTTTGGAAATAAATATTGAATATCTGCATCATCAAGTGACCTCATTTCTTGGGAAGGCATCTCAATGCCATAAATGCCTTAAATATCAGGATTCATGCCCTCCATGCCTCTTAATTTCCCCTTCTTCCAATTTCATGATGAGGATAATTACAAACTTAATTCTAAAAATTGGATTAATCCTCAAACACACATCTTCATCTCAAGATGAATGGTTCAGGTTGATTTTAGATATTTTCAAAATTCTATAAATAGAGAGGCCATGAACATTATTTCTAAGACTTGATAATGCAAATTTATAATGCAAGATTGATTCCAAAAGCTTCATAAAACTAGTGTTACCATGCCAAATTGATTCCAAGCCAAGCCAAGCCACAAGCCAAAGGTGCCAAGGAGAGATGGAGGTAGCTAATCTTCCATTGCCAAGGACTTCATGAGCACAAACCGAGCAAGCCACTACTACAAAGGCATTTGGAGCATCCAAGGAAGGTGAAAGAATTATTATGTTTTATTCCTTACTTTTTAGTTGTATTTGTCATTTGTTTTTGTTAACTAAGATCTCCCTAGTGTTTAGGCCTAGAGATGTTATGTTATTAGTGTGCTTCTTTCATTTTGTTTTCATTTTGGAACCAACACCATACTAACCATCTTCTCTTGAGTCAAAT
Organism: Torreya grandis; assembly: GCA_037957365.1. Lineage (NCBI taxonomy): Eukaryota > Viridiplantae > Streptophyta > Pinopsida > Cupressales > Taxaceae > Torreya > Torreya grandis. Next base: position 7,108,404 of record JARHVA010000059.1, on the reverse strand, counting down.
TCCTAGACCATATTATGGCACACCCGATGGGACTAGATGCATCTCACACTAGAAGAAGATCATTTTGAAACTTTAAAATATTCATTTGGACCTTTAAAACTCCTACAAATTGATTTTCTAACTTTATTTTGCCATTTTTGTTTGACACAGTTTTTACATAGTAACTGACATCAGAAAGTAAGACTGACATCAGTTGTATATCTTAACTAATGTCAGTTAGTAAAATTGACATTGATTGTATACCTATCATTGGTCACATTGGTATAACCGATGCTTGTTGGATAACCAACATCGGTTCAAAAATGTCACCATCGTTGGTTATAAAAACTGACGTCGGTCACTATGTTTTTCTTAAAACATAGACCTAAGAGATATTTTTCCAAAGTTAATTGTTTCAAAATAAAAAGAGCTTCAAAGCTAAAGGACATTCTAACATTTTTATACAAGACCAAGCTTGACGTTTGCCAAAAACATGTTTTAGATCACCTTTTGCATGCTTAAAAATCAACTAGGAACTTTGTTTTGGTGTTTAATGAATTTTTTTAAATGTTTATGAAAAATGATTTCAAAGTTTGCAACTAAGACCAAGGGGTCAAATAAACGCCACCTTACTTTCATTTAGGCTTAAAATTGAACACACTTATCAATTTTTGTTTGTAATAGCTGTTTAATAAAACTTTTTTTTGGAAAAAAGAGGGATGTTGCATGTATGCTCTTCCATTTGTGCCCTATAGTGAACACTTGGAATCAAAAGTGCCATCCCTATTGAAAATATCCTAGTCCAAGGCTTAGAAATAAATTCATTTAAAACACTCCCCAAAAACTAATCAAAGTTTGGGTGACCTTGAAAATGACCCTAAAATCTCTCTACTTTCATGCTTTTTTTATTTTTATGCAAACTTCGCTTGCAAGGGGGACTTCATCACCTCTCGCAAGTTATTTAAGGAAGCTTTGACCCATGGTTTCATCTCCTAGTATTGACTTCACTTATTCCTTTTAAGTTGCACATAGGATGTATCTGTATTTAGAAATCACACTACACTGAGTGAACAATAGGGTGTAGTGGTTGTAAAAAGGACTAAACCTTTTTACAACTAGCCAATGTCGTGGTCACCCAATTTCCATGCTTGTCTTTTGCATTGTTTGATGTGAAAGTCATTGTGTAATTGATTCCCATAGAATGATTGAAAACCATGCTAGTTTTAGTCAACCCCATTTTTCCATACCCTTGCTAGGATTTGGATGATTATACTTAGAGTATTTTGGTCATTCTTACTTGGTGTTTTTGAGACTAAAAATTGTTTATTTGTTTATAATCCATGTCAAAACCAATTTGTCTATACACCACTCTTTTGTCTAAAGATGCGTTATGCACGCCATTTTACACCACACTTGTGCCTTAAAATTTTTGCTAAACTTGTTTGTGTGTGTGTCATTTGAGTTGTAGAGGGTAGTGTTATGATGCTTAAATCATGTTAAAACCATTTTTCCTTTGAGTCTTTGAAACATACAATTGACCACATCATTTGAGCATGTTTACATCATTAGGATGCTCAATTTTTTTAAGACTAGTTTACCTTGTGCACAAAACCATTTATTTTATACCATCTCACATCAGTTGTTTGGGCCTTTGTCTTGTACCATCATGCTATCTGATCTTGTCTAGCTTGTTGGGTCAAATCCTAATTTTCAACATTGAGTTTTCAATTAGCCTTGTCAAGTTTGGATCCAAACATTGATTGATTTTTGTTTATGCCTTAATTCATGGGGCTAATACATAGATCTTTCTCTTTTGGGTTGCATAACTTCAGTTAATCGATTACCCAAATTTGAAAACTGGTGATGATTAGTTTGTTCAATACATATCCTCATCATTGTTTATGCCTTTATTTGGGAAAACATAGTCTTTCTTCAAAAGAGCCTTTTGTCTTATGCCTTATGCTAACTAATCATGTTTATGTTTGATTCCATGTGTCAAGTTTATGTCAAAGTTGTTTCCAAACTCATTAGATTAAATCAAATCACATCATCATTTGTTTTAAGTCTAGCTTTTGACATCATTTGGCTAAAAGTCCTAGCATGCCTGTTTATTTGAGCCTAGATTTTGACTCTGTGTTTGGACAAAAGACCTAACAACTCAACTTTTTTCCTTTTCCTATTATAGACCTTATTTGGAACACTTTGACCTAGACCTTTGACATGCTAGTTTTTATTCAGATGCTTGACCTTTTATGCATATGACATTTGACATTAGACATTTGATGTTAGGTTGTTTTATGCCAAGTCTTAGCACAAATCATTTTGAAGATACAACTCCACTTTTAGACCATATTGGATATACAACTCCAACCTTTCAACCAAGTTGGACCAAGCTTGAACTATTTGTCCTTTGGACATAGTTTTTCAGAGTTTGTGGAACTCTAAGCCTTTTTTTTCAAAGCTTTCGTTATTTATGCAGATATGTCTACTTACACTTATGGTGGAGTCACACTCCAACTTATGATATAATGGTTGCACAAAATGACTTTTGTGGATTTAGTCAAGATCCCAATGATGCTAATATGGTTTGTGAGATAGATTTCTATCCACTTCATATTAATCATTCATGGGAACAAAGTCATGAAACAACTTACAATCCAACTTGAGACTTGGATTGGTATGAAGAGGCTTGTGAAGACCCAACTATAGATAATGTTATTTGGGATACAAATCCATACTCTCTTTTCAATAATCAATATATAGAACAAAGTCAAGAACTAGCTTATGATCTAACTCAAGATTGGGATGATCTAGTTTATTAGGAGGATTTGGATGCTTTGGCTTATGCAAGTAATCAAGATCCATAATGTCCTTTTGTTATCTGATCATCAGTTACCCCTAACCCTCCTTTTGATTATATGAGCTATCAATATTTTCAATATCCAAGGAATACCATTACCATTTTAAGACCTCATCCTTTGGTTTGTGCGAGCAACCAAGCTCCATAAGACCCCTTCATCATTCTAGTTCCTATTCCTTTGGCTTGTGTGAGCAATCAAGCCCCATAATTCCCTATTGTTACCATCTTAGGGCTTTTTCCTTTAGCTTGTGTGAGTAATATTGCTCCCTAAGGCCCTACCATTATCTAACTACAAGTCATTCCTCATTAAGTACCAATCCCATCTAAACCTCAACCCATCTAATATATCAAAGACGAAGCTGTTTTCAAAATTGGTATTTTCCAACTCATTAGAAACTAAGGCCAAGAGAACCAACCAATCCAAGATGTTTTTTTTGAACCAACCACTTGTGATAAGTCAGCTTGTGATGAATCACTTATTAATCCTATTCCAGTTGTCGAGGAGTCTCACTCTGATGAACTAGTCTTTGCTGAGTTATTTCTTAATGATTATAACCACCTTTGGGAAAATCATTACCTCGACCATGTGCCTATTTTTTAAGAGCCTCTTATTGACAATCCAGTCTCTGAGCAGTTGTCTCTTGACCTTTTTCCCATCCTATAGAAGTCTCACTTTGATAAACTAGTCTTAGTGGAACCCATCATGCCATTACAGGTTGTTACTTATCCAATACCAACAATTCAACATGACATCATTGTAATAGAGTACCCATCAGATGAAGAATCATAATTAGAGTCAAGTTATATTCTTGAACTGACATTAGATTTAGCATTAGAATCAAAATCAACATTAGAATCAGAATCAACATCAGTCTCAACATCAGATTTAGAGTCCCTTGAGTTAGAATCAGATTCATAAGAAGAATATGTTCATGGCTATTACAATATTGGTTATGCATGCCTCATAGATCAGTTTGAATACATTTGTGATCCTTATACAATTTTTGAGGATGATTACTTCAGATTTGACACACGTTATCCTAGTATCTTCTATGAGGATTATGCAACCTCTCCCCATTCCATTACCATTCCAAAGGCCATTACCATCAACCAAAATAGCCATATTATTGACATTCCATCTCTCATAAGTGTTGATTAGGACTGATAGAATCACACTTTGTTGAACTAAATCCATGACAACATAGTAGTTGAAGAAGAGCAAGGAGGTCAAGACCACATTCATGTAGCAGAAGAGCACTCTCTTAGTGAAACCTTTTTAGAGACACTAGGGGACAATCAAAGTCAAAACTTAGCATCTTCTAGTGAACATTTTTTATAAACTCTAGAAGAAAATTAAAGTCAAAATCCAATGTTCATTAGTGAAACCTTCTTAGAGGTGTTACGGGACAATCAAGACAAATTTATTGGTTAAAATCTCTTTGAGGCACCAATAGCTAAGCACAAAAGTTCTTCACTACTTAATAAAGACAAAATCAAAGATAAACTCAAAATAGCTTCCAATCTATAGGCTAATCAGATGGTAACTACTCTCAAGATCAAAGAACATATAAATTGGGTGGTCCTATTGAGATAACAAGTCTTTGGCCTTGTCACAACCAAAATTATGTCAAATCTGGCATCAACAACATTACATGTGACTAAATGTCTCAATATTCATTTGTTTCCCCACCATTATACATTCCATTATCATCTACCATTCCATTTCATAGTCAAACCTACCATCCATTATTTGTCTTTGTTTACCATCTATGGCTGCACTTTCCTTTATAGAGGTTACAAAGATACCTTATCTCAACATTTAAAGGAATCAGAATCAATGACCAACAAAGATCACAAAAACATTCTTGGAATCGCATTCTATAGCTAGTTATTGATTGAGTAGTTATTTAGATAAGGTGTGGGCTAGTAATTAACATGATCAAGTATTCTGGTTGTATCATTTGTTGATTAGGACATGCATCTCCATCTCAATAGAAAAAATAGAATCATATGCCATTTACCACACCCAGGCCAAAAACATGTACCAACCATTTCATATACCATACTATTTGACATTGCCATTATTACATATCCATTTGCCATTGTCATATATTCCTTCCATTCACCTTATCACCTAGGGGAAAACCCTCTTACCATTTCATACATCCTATCATTCCATTCCTATCTAGACCAAAGCCTATTTTTAGTCATCGTACCCAATCTTATTTTGATCTTGGCTATTTTGGTTCTTCCTATAGTTTTTATGAGAGGATTCTGATCAAGTTTCAAACAATTAAACCAATCCATCTTTCAATGATAGTTTATGAAAGTAGTGTGACAGTTGATCTGGTAAGATACATTTCATCCTATTAATCTTGTTTATGTGAGCCTAATTATAACCACCTATGGGTAAATTAGTGTTTCACCAATCTTTCTACTAATTATAAACACCTATGGGCAAATTAATATCATTGACCTATGTCATTACCTCCTAGTTATAACTACCTATAGGCAAACTAGGGGAAACACTTATTTACCATGCATTACCACATCACCTTGCCATTGTTTTTTTTATTTGACTGGCCATTTTCTAGATTTGAGAACTTGTTGGGACCCAATTGGCTTTTCCCTACCTTTTTTGTGGATGGAATTACTATTACTTGAGGTCATTTTAGGACTATATGGGTCATGTTCAATTCATGTTGAGGTCACCTTAGTCTCCCTTTCCATATGCTCTCATCATTTTGAGAGAAACCTAAGCCAAATGCTCTCACCATTTTGCAAGAAGGTATCTTGTCATTCTTGATCAAGTTAAGATACCTCAAAATGCCAAAAACATTCATAACATTTAAAAAATCAAAAAAAATATTTGTCTTATTTAAGCCTAGTTAGTTATCCTCGATCTGCCTTACTGGGGCATGTGATAGGACCTAGGTTCCCCAAAGCTCTGACACAACTTGTCAGAATTAAGAGCACACATGATTACCATTGTATAAGCAACTTAAGATGTGGAAATAACTAGAAGAACAAATAACTATCAATGAGAAAACACACAAAATATGAGAGGCAACACATAATTGTATTCGACTCATTACAAAGAAAATTACAATAAAGAGATCACACTCTTCTTCCACCTCTGTGAGGCTTCCTCCTCAAGGACTCCTAGTAATCTTCCCTCCAGAGTAATCTTCTCTCAATAGGTCACAACACACAGATAACACAAGTTGTTGCTCACCTCATTGTACGTCCAGTACAACTGAGTACGAACCGGTACTCCAAGTAGATCTCACCATGATCTTGCTCCTTGATGTATTGTTGTCACCTTGGATCTTGCTCCCCCACCGATCTCATTTTGACCCTTGCATACACACACCCCTGCAGACCAACCCGATCTTACTTATCACATGTAGATCTCCACCATGATCCTACAACACCCTACATATCAAACCTGATCTTACATACATGAAGAATCCTACTTGATTCTACCATGAGAAGAACTCTCCAAGTTCTACACTTGAGTTCTACACTTAACAATATAGCCCATGAGTCTATTATATAGATCTCATGCGTATAATGATTAGACTTGTGGCTCAAGACTTGAACTAGTCTTCATCATGCAAACAATCCATTCACTTAACTGAATATTCATCAATAGTAGTTCTAGAATTACCATAGGGGACCGCCGTCAGTCCCTATCTGACTGGAGGTGACCGACACCGGCTGATCCCTGCCAATTTTGGTTTCTTATACACTGATCCCTGACTGACGTCGGTTGTGGCCTACTGACGCCGGTGACTGTCATGCTCAGAAACCTCCATGTTTACAGTAAGGTGAAGCTTTTAGCTCCACACCCTAACAATCTCCCACTTGGAGATAAATAGCTGCACTTGTACCTATACCAGTACTTTGTCTAATCTACATCCTGGCTTGTATTCCTCTTCAAGCTCAATCTTGAAGACTACCCACCACACTCCTTATGGTGTTAATCCTGTGCCTAAACTTCTTCATTCTCAGCTTACCTTCTTCTGCCACTACTATACTCCCACTCAAATAGAAACCCCTGTGAGTAACCTGTAATCAAAAAACCACTAACCAGATTTAGGCCATCTGTTAGTCAAACTCGCTCTGAGAACATCCAACATCGCTCTGATACCATTTGATAGGACCTAGGTTCCCCAAAGCTCTAACACAACTTGTCAGAATTAAGAGCACACATGATTACCATTGTATAAGCAACTTGAGATGCAGAAATAACCAGAAGAACAAATAACTATCAATGAGAAAACACACAGAATATGAGAGGCAACACATAATTGTATTCAACTCATTACAAAGGAAATTACAATAAAGAGATCACACTCTTCTTCCACCTCTGTGAGGCTTCCTCCTCAAGGGCTCCCAGTAATCTTCCCTCTAGAGTAATCTTCTCTCAATAGGTCACAACACACAGCTAACACAAGCTGTTGTTCACCTCATTATACGTCTAGTACAACCGAGTACGAACCGGTACTCCAAGTAGATCTCACCATGATCTTGCTCCTTGATGTATTGCTGTCACCTTGGATCTTGCTCCCCCATCGATCTCCTTTTGACCCTCGCATACACACACCCCTGAAGACCAACCCGATCTTACTTATCACATGTAGATCTCCACCATGATCCTGCAACACCTTACATATCAAACCTGATCTTACATACATGAAGAATCCTACTTGATTCTACCATGGGAAGAACTCTCCAAGTTCTACACTTGAGTTCTACACTTAACAATACAACCCATGAGTCTATTATATAGATCTCATGCATATAATGATTAGACTTGTGGCTCAAGACTCGAACTAGTCTTCATCATGCAAACAACCCGTTCACTTAATTGACTGTTCGTCAATAGCAGTTTTGGAACCAACACAGGTGACTGATGTCGGTCCCTATCTGACTGGAGGTGACCAATGCTGGCTGATCCCTGCCGATGTTAGTTTTTTGTACACTGATCCCTGACCGACATTAGTTGTGGCCTGTCGATGCCGATGACTATCATGCTCATAAACCTCCATGTTTGTAGTAAGGTGAAGCTTTTAGCTCCACACCCTAATAGAATGGTCATTGTTAGGATGCTTTCTTTTGCTTTTATTTTTAGGTTTTTTATTTGTTTGTTTATTTCAAGTTATTTGTTTGCTTGTTTGTTCACTTGCATGTTTGTTTGCTTTTAGCACTTTTGCCTTAACTCGGTCTATATGCATTCATTGGGTGATTCCTTGAGCACATTATTCTTGAGTTTATCCATATTCATACGTTAACATTGTCATCATGGTTTTTATCATTGGTGCATTATTTTTGATTATTTATTGGATATCAAGAGTCAGTCTTTATGCATATTTTGACAACATTTTCATGGTGTTCTATCATGAAGCCTACCATCACATGCTACAACAAAAATTAGCTTCAAGAAGGTCTACAATCAATAGAACTGCAAAAGTTTCTCCTTGGCACCTTGGTAAATCCTCCCAACCATCTTGATTAATATAACTCATTTAACCATTCTAGTTATATCATTGATAATTAGGATGAGCATCTCCTCATTGGTAGGTACAACTAAATCATTTCTAATGATCAATCTTATTCCTCTAGCCATCTCTTTCATCACTTTGCTCCTGCTCATTTTTAATCTATATTTTAGGTTATATCCTTGAGATATGCTTGCTAATCATCCCTAATTAGGGCACCATTAGTTTTAGCCAATCCAGGTCTGCTTAATGATTATAACTACCTATGATCAAATCATTATTTTGACTTTTATTCCTGATTATAACCACCTTTGGGAATATTAACATCCTTTTTACATCAATGCATGCAAGCATTTTATTATTTGGATTTATCTCAACCATGGATTAATTCCACCTTTCTTCTTGTTTCTTTTCTAGGGACCACCCATCAACAAATGTGATGGCCACTCCCTTGAGGGGGTATCACCATAGGCTTCCCAAAACTATTTGGAGATTTTTTATTTAGTCATCATCTTTTTTTTAGAATACATGCCATTTCTAATTCTTTGAGAAGACATTACTTTGCCTATGGTTTATAACATCTTCCCAAATAGGGGAAAACTATAGACACCTAAATCTGGCCATTGATAACCTTCAACCAGGCTTTTGGTTAATTTCCACTTAAAATGCACAATTTAGCCTTCAAACACTCAAATGCATTAAATGGTGTGAAACTGACATATTCAAGTGTCAGTTTTGGCTAGGGTATTATTAAATGGTACAATGAAATTTGTGGGCCAGCTAACTTTGATCAATTCATTTCGATTCAAGATGCCAATTTTGCACCTAGGTGCACTGGATTGCTCTTTCTATCAAATCTCTTACATGAGACATGTGTCTTTGTTATTTATTGTTGGTAACATCCTAAATGGGAATATGGATCCAACACATCTGACATCACCTTCCAATTCTAATTTAGTTAAAATTTGGACCAATAATAAGGTATTCTGATCATTTTGAGTAATTTGTGCATAATGAGCTTAATCGTGTTTAAGAACTAATTAACCTAAATTAGAGCCTAATCAAGAATTTCATGGAAACTTGTTGAATACTTATTTTTTGAAATGAATATTGAATATCTACATCATCAAGTGACCTCATTTCTTAGGAAGGCATCCCAAGGCCATAAATGCCACAAATATCAGGATTCATGCCCTCCATGCCTCATCAATGCTTTCCATGATGCCCTCCATGCCTCTGAATTTCTCCTTCTTCCAATTTCATGATGAGGATAATTATAAACTTAATTCCAAAAATTGGATTAATCCTCAACCACACATCTTCATCTCAAGATGGGTAGTTTAGGTTGATTCTAGACATTTGCAAAAATCTATAAATAGAGATGCCATGAACATTATTTTTAAGACTTGAGAATGCAAAGTTATAATACAGGATTGATTCTAAAAGATTCATGAAACTAGTGTTACCATGCCAAATTGATTCCAATCCAAGCCAAGCCAAAAGCCAAAGGTGTCAAGGAGAGATGGAGGTATCCAAGATTCCATTGCCAAGACTTCATGAGCACAAGCCGAGCAAGCCACTACTACAGAGGCATTTGGAGCATCTAAGGAAGGTGAAGGAATTATTGTGTTTTATTCCTTACTTTTTAGTTGTGTTTGTCATTTGTTTTTATTAACTAAGCTCTCCCTAGTTTTTAGGCCTAGATATGTTATGTTATTAGTGTATTTCTTTCATTTTGTTTTAATTTTAGAACTAAAACCATACTAACCATCCTATCTTGAGTCAAATTCCTAGATCACATTTCCCACCATGCTCATCTTATAAGTATGGATAAACAAAGCATTACCAGCATGACTACCCTACACATCCCACATGTGGGTATTATCAAGGGCCCCATAAGTCAAATAATACCCTAAACTTTACAAAAAGTTGATCCAAGGTAGGCATAACATAAAAAAGGGCATCAGAATGATTAGGCATGAGTAGAAGATGAAAAAATAGACCCCAAAAACACAACCTATACACACAGATGAAGTCAAGGTATATGAAACTACTTGTAGTGGATTCACCACTCAACCAATAGTTATTCCAGTCCCTGAGTTACACCTTGAGTATAGGGATAAGGGTCAAAATGAATGCATAATGTGGCCTAAACCAAAAATTACACTATACCTGGACCTAATACACTAAAATAATGTACTACAATATGAATGTAATCCAAAAAATTTAAGGCGATCTTCAATTAGCACAGGACGTAGAATCATAGGTTTTTGCCTCTTGAAAGAAGTAGGATAGCTAAGAGGCCGAAGTCTAAGAATTGAATGAAATCCTACACCTCTTGTAGAATGAGGGTATGTTACCCCTATTGAAAAACTTACTCCTTGAACACATAAGACAAAAGTAATTTGATAGTACCATGTCATGCATGGACAGGGCATGAGAAGTTTGACACACTTAGAATGCTAAATATGACTAAGAACTCCTGGTGGATGCCACTATTGATGACTAGTCTATAGTGAGGTTCTTATAGACACAAGCATCAAGGTTAACATTTTTACAAATACTACTTGGGAGAAGATGGGTATCCTAGCGTTGAGACCTTCCCCTCATGTTATCTTCATGGCCAATAAGACCCAGGCAAAGCTTATAAAAATTATAAAGAACATAGTCATAGATATTATGGGCACCAAATTCTGGGCTAACTTTGAAGTAATAGAGTTGGTAGAGCAAGGAAACTACCCAGTGCTTTTGGGAAGGCCATGGTGTTATACAAAAAATGTAGACATGCACTTCAAAATGTGTTACATGACCTTTGAGAAAGGAAAAAAGAGGGTAGTTATACCTCTTTCAAATGACCAAGGACTCCCTATGTCGAGAACATGGACATCAAAGATGAAATCAACCATATCTATAACATCACAATGCAAAGTGCTGAGAATTTAAAACCAAATGATCAATGAATCATCTCTTATGAATATGGATAGTTAGCCTTAGACACCACAAATTTTGGTTATGACCAATGGGTTGAGGAAGCATATGAGACCACTAGTTGATGGTGTCATTTAGTGCATGCAAAGGCATGAAAACTAGTAAAGATAGGCTAAATATAGATTGATCATGCTCCTAAAATATGGGTCCCTTGTGCCAAGAAAAGAGGAAAATAAGTGTTTTACCTTAGTAAAGGCAAACTTACTATGCTCCCAAGATATGAAGGAAGTAATCATATGGAGGACTATGTTCATGATATTGAGTCATGCATCCCAATGGAGGTGGATAAAATGGGTGAACTAGTGTACACATTGAAGAGCACCTCTACTCATTGGTGGGTAGTGAAAAAGGCTAGCTTACCAACTTGGCAAGATATAAAGTTAACCATTTGCACTAGATTTAAATAGATCAATGAGGACTTGGGCATTTCAGCCTACTCTAGTAACTTTGATTACATATCACATATACATCTTTACAAAGAGACATGGACTATTTATGGTGAAAATTCCCCAAGAAATATATGGGTGCACACCTTTTACATAACCTTAAATACTTGGGCATGGGCATGGTATATAGTCAATAAGACACACTGCAAAATAGTAGACTGGGATGACCTTAAGGAGCAGATTGTTTATAACTTCTCCTTTTATTCACAAAATCTTAAACTGATTGAACCATTACAGGTAGTTTGAACGTCAGTGTTTAAGGACACTAATATACTGGAAGAGCACCTAAAGGACATGTTTTGAAAAAAAGGGTTAGCAGTACCAACCTTTTTCAAAGCCCAAGTTATTAATAGTGACTCTAGTGATGAAGATGATGACACATGGAAAACAAATAATTGGAAGAATTTGATAGGGAAAAAGAAGTTGGTGCACTAAGTTAAGGATAGTGCCTCAGAAGAGGAAGACCCTACCCATCTTCAGGTATAAATATGTAAGGGTAGAAGATAAGTTGAGGATTCACACTTGAAGAAGCATGAACCCTATCGAGTGTCGTTAAAAACTACCAAGGTAGATATCAATTCAAAAGGGGAACCCAAAATTACCACTTTGGGTGCCTATTGGTCTGACATAAAATTGATGCATATTGTTGATCTCCAAAAAGAATTCAAAGACCTATTCCCACAAAACTATAAGGATATGAAAGGTTCCAACCCATCACTCGATAAGATGAACATCAAACTTGTAGATGATGCAAGACCCATTAAGATTCAATCTTACAAGATGAACCCATATCTTTACACCAAGGTCAAGACTAAGATCGACAACATACTAGCTATAAGAGTTATCGACCTAGTACAAGAATCTTAATGGGTTAGCCCCATGGTCATAAAAATAAAAATGGATGGGAAAATTCAAATTTGTGTTGACTATAGATTGTTTCACTTGCATAATCAACCCCTTCCCCACTCTAATCATCGATGAAGTATAGAATGGAATCACAGGTTATAAAATATACACATTTACTGATGGATTTTTAGGATACCATCAAGTTCAAATCAAAAAAGAGGATAAGCCTAAAACCACCTTTGTGATCAAATGGGGATGTTTTACATATAATGTGATGCCCTTTGGGTGGAAGAATATGCCAACCATTTTCTTCTAAGTGGTGATCAATGCATTCAAGGACTTCATTCATAAGTTCCTCTAAGTATACTTAGATGATTATATAGTGTATGGGTTGGTAAAAGATCACTATGACAATTTTAACCTAATGTTTGAATGGTGTTGGTAGTTATAAATATATTTGAATCTTGAGAAGTGTGTTTTTGTAATGCCATTTGGCATATTGTTCTGGCACATCATTTGCAAGGATGGTCTACTCATTAATCTAGCCAAGACTGTAATCATCCTTCAGCTTCAAACACCATCAATGCAAAAATATGTTTGCATCTTTATTAGGCATTATGGGTATTATAGAAAATTCATAAGTAATTACACCCAGATTGTGGTACCATTATAATAACTCTTACAGAAGGATGACCCATTCTATTGGGATGTAAAAAGGAAGATGATTTTGAAACCCTACAACTAAAACTGACAAGTGCATAAACACTATAATTTCCTAATTTGGAAAATTTCTTCCATGTCCATGTTGAGGCCTCTAATACTATAATTGGCACCATTATCACACAACCAAGTGAAGGGAAAATGGATCATCCTATTTCTTTCACTAGTAGGAAACTAACTAAGATAGAACAAAATTACACCATGACTGAGTGTGAGGTGTTTACCATGGTTTATGCCCTATAGAAGTTTTGATAATATTTGTTGGTAACCCATTTACCTTCTTTACTGATCACAAGGTGCTTAAGTTCCTAGTGGACAAGCCCATTTTACATGGGCACATTTGCTGATGGATCATTTTGTTTCCAAAATTCCAATTTTTTGTTATAATAAAGTCTAGAAAATAAAACTCGAGCTTAGACCATCTATCCCTCATCAACTCTAGAGATGTAACTGTGCCAATTAAAGATGATATGCCTAATGCAAAACTCTATTGTATCCAATGCATCTCAAAAGACTTAATAGATATAACCACATTTCTAAGCTCCAAATATGTAACTCAAACCATGATAACTAAAGAAAAGAAGAAACTCATGGTTTGGGCCAACCCGTTTGAACTTATTGGCGGCAAATTGTATAAATTGAGCCATGAAAAAATCATGTGTTGATGTGTCCTTGAGCATGAATTGGATTTAGTACTATGAGAAGTGCATGAGGGGATTACTAGGGGCCATTGTGATATAGATGCCATAATGCAAAAAGTGTTACAATCAAGATTGTGGTGGCCAAATTTTTTTCATAATGTAAAATAATATGCCAAAACACATGATGTTTGCTAATGCACTATAAAACCAAACCACCAGGAGGAGATGCCCCTTGTCCCCATACTTGACTAGGTGCCATTCCAAAAATAGGCTACTAATTTTGTCAAGCCTATTACTCTTGCCACAAGGAAAATAGATGTAAGGTACATTCAGGTTGATAGAGATTACTTAACCAAGTAGGCTAAAGCAGTGTCAACCATAGACTATACAACCACCATAATAACAAGATTCATTTGGGAAAACATTATCAGTAGGCATGGATGCCCACTTAGCTTGACTAATGACTATGGTACACATTTCTTAAATGAAATAGTTCAGATCCTATTGTCTAAATATATGGTGGTGCACCATAAAATGACACCCTACTACCCCCAAGTAAATGACATCATAGAATCATTCAATAAAATATTAGGGACATGCCTCATAAAAATATGTGATGCTAATTGTAAAGATTGGGATGACCATGTGTCAATAGTGTTATGGACCTATTACACAACATATAAGTGTCTGAACAAAGCTACACCATTCCAACTAGTGTTTGGCATAGAGGATATTTTACCTATGGAATTCCTAGTGCCCTCATTATGCATCATACATATTGGTTGATTGGATTACCAAGAGTCTTTAAACACATGCCTAGAAGATTTAGAGAGGCCAGATGAGACATGCACCCAAGCATGATAGAGCTAGTAAATAAAGAAGGTATTTTAAAATGTATGACATGATAAGCACATCAAGCGCAAAGTGTTTACATAAGGTAAACTTGTCTTATTATATGATTCAAACTACCTAATGCACCCAAGAAAGTTAAAAACTAGGTGGATGGGACCTTATACCATCCACAACATCTTGGAGACTGGTGCATGTAAGTTACACACATTGATTGGTGAAATGCTCCTAGGAATTTCAATGATAATAGATTGAAATTATATCATCATTAGGATGGTACTTATACCATCTAACACTATATTTTTGGCTAAAAGTTGATCACTTTGTCTTGTGACTATAATAAAAATGGTGTAAGCTAATATTTTCCTTGTGCTTTATTTCTTTTATGTTATTTTAATAATCATGGCATTTTCTATCCCATAGTATAACATTTTTGTTGCTTACACCTACATAATTCTAGTTAGGTGAGTCAAGCCTGATTGATTTTTAAGTGTCTAAGGATAGACACCTAATTTTCTAGGTGCATGTGAAGTTTTCCAGGCTAAGTAAAGTAGAAGTATGCATTGATAAGGAAAAAGTGTACAAGGTGTTTATGCATAAGATACCAAGAGGAGACAATGAGATATTGGAGGACTAGCACAAGGATTTGTATGGGGTAGAGGAGGTCAAAGAAAGAGACAGTAAAGCACAAATAAATTGACCAATAAAGTGAGGTGTGATTGAAAGGAAGAAAATAACTGAGAAGAGATGGAACCTAGCAGGCTAAATCATGAACATGTGAAATGCTATGCCCAGGTAATCATAAGGATGATGAAGGTCATGCCAAGATGAATAAATTGAAAGATAATGACCATTGTAATAGTTGGCACCCACCCAACAGTTGGTGGGAAGTGACTATTTGAATTACCTATCACTTCCTTGAAGAAACCATTAACAAAGTTAATGCTACAGTGGTGGAAGAATAAAGATCTACATTAAATTAGTAATTGGCAGTGGATTTTTGAAAATTTCATGGGCTTTAGTCGATTTAGAAAATCTAAATGCTGTCAACCATCAATGTGGTAGATAAGAACATCATACAAAAGGTAATATCATAGAGGAAGGATGTTTACTAACATTTTCAAGGGATAATAATAGAGTAAGGAGCCAAAGCCACCAAATGAGAAAATGCTACTAGAAAGAAAACAAGTCACCTATAACCTCCCCAAGTGAGAATAAAAGAGAAAGAACAAGATTACATTTTTCCATGAGGAGAAAAGGAGGTAAGTGAGGATAATTTGATGGAGAAACAGGGGAGCATGATTTTGGTAAGATAATTAATCTATCATTAATAAGGTAGGAAGCTCAATAGCTAAATGTGCAGTTGCATTTCCCATGACTATAAAACACAATAGACATAATTTTAGGATTTGACAGGATCAATCAACCACTCTTCAATAGTAGTAGGTTCAATATGGGAAAGAAATGACTAAGCACATGTCTACCATAAGTGCACAGGGATACAAAAAAGTGAAGGTAGTGAGGGAAGCATCCACCACTAAACTAGAAGCATAAATAGTGGAAAGAGTGAGCATCATGGATATTGATCCAATTGCAAGTACCAAACTTGCTTACAAAGAGATGGAGTACCCACCAAAAGTCATGGTGGGGGAGAAGTTGGTATCTTTCATACATGTTTGTAATCTAAAAGAATATAACCATAGGATAAGTAGAAACATGTAAGAATTAAATAAGGACTGGATGGTAGACATGAGTAAGAAGACCAAGGCAAGAACTACATTTTTTGATGTCTCTTTTAGAGATAAATTACAAACCATATGTACCACAAAACTATTTGAGTTACCAAGCTTCAACAAACTAGGAGACTTGGTACACTTCCTTCTCTCACGGGTACATAATGACTGGTTCTATTTTTTAGGACAATACATGAGTACTTTTACATGTCACATAAGTAAAATCATAGGGTTACCTAGCACATGGATAGATCTTCAAGAGATGATCGAAGATGATGTAGAGGTAGAGAGGGTTGTAAAGCTCCTAAGATACTACAAGTTGAGATTTTCATTCCCCATCAAGGATATCCAGACCTCAACATAAGGGTATAAATGCACCTTATAAGCACCAAACTTTACCCTGGTGGATAGTGGTTTGATATAAGTAAAACCTTCCTTTACATTACCCATTACATGGTGTAGGGAGTAATGTTTGACATTTCCAAGTTTATCACAGAGGAGATCATCAAGAATGCACAATAATTCCATTGGGTGCATGAGACCTTCTGATGGGGATACATATTTATCCTAATAGTTATGGAGGAGATAGGTGTGCTAAATGGTGATGATGACCACCAATGGGTGTTCCCACAAAGCCACAAGTCCCCTACGATGAGTTACCAAGACTTCATCTTCCCCCCAACTTCTCATAGAAATATAAAACTAGAGTGCAAGGGTGGTTTTAAAGGTATGTAGAGGTCTTTGAGAAGGAGTGGCACATCCCACAAAAAATCCCTTACCAACTGATGGGAATGATAACCTTCATCATGATGCAACATTTCTGTGTTGTACCTAATGATCACAAATGGAAATCTATCAGTTTGTCTCTAACTTCCTTACACGTTCTTAACCAAATACTTCATGGCAATGCTAAAGAGAATCCCAAATGTAAAACAAATTGATATCTAGGACAAAGCCATAGATGATGACATAAGGATGATGAGGTGTCAATTTGTCTTCCCTAGAGCCAAGGCCATCAGGGATGAGGAAGATGATAGTGACATGCCTAACATCTATCCCCTCTAAAGGGTAATAATAAATAGAAGGATTTTTAACCTTTAATATGAGTTAAATCCATGTGATAAAGGCAAATACCTTGACAAGGATGATTATTGCCCCCTCCTAGCTAGTGATGAAGGGAAGGATACACCAAAGCTACAGGCGAAGTCACTCCAAAGGAAGAAGGGTGAAAAATTAGAAGAGATCATGGAGTTCATGTAGTTGAAAATAGATTTTAAAGAGTAAATTTCACCCCTACTCCTAAGAAGTGTGTGACATTCATGCAAGAGGGTGTTTCTTCCAAAAAGTATCCAAAGAAAAAAACTAAGGGACCTATAACATTCCCTACCAAAACCCTTGTGGATATGGAAAGAGAGGTGGATTTAAAGCCCATTATTGAAGAAGAGACTGAAGAAGATAGGGAAGGGACTTATATCCTCAAAATAGGGGAAGGTGAAGAGGAACTCAGCATTAGAAAGGTTTAGGAGACCCTGCAAAGCAATGTGACCATCATGCTAAAAGTAATAGAAGAAATGGAAAGCCTCACATTTAGTGCCACATCATTAAAAATAACACCATTGAAGCCAACATCAATATCTAAGGATAAGGCCCCCTAGTGGCCCCTTAAAATATTAAAGAGAAAAGACTAGCTTGAAGAAAGATGTGACTGAATGATTAAGATATAAAGTAGGCTTTGACACTTGAATAAAAGCAAAAACATGACTAGGAATAGAAGAAGTCCAAGTTGGATAAAAGGACCCCAAAGTTTCCCTCAAGCATAATTCCAATAGTATATATGGTCAAACAAGCACTAAGTGACCCTACCAAACAAGCAAAGGAAGTTCTAAAGACATGCCCAAGTAATGAAGGGGTGTTTGGATAAAAACAAGGTGATATTGGCACTTTGGAACAATAAACAAAGACAAATGAGGAGCACCAACAATAACAAGATGACACTAGTGCTGAGGTAAGTATTGGAAATCCCTAGGATAAAGAAACAAATGAGGGGGAGAAGTTTGGTGAAGCAAACCCCAAGGACCAAATAATTGAATCCTTAGAGGAACACAACAATGAGAGTGGTGGTGCTAGTGAAGAGAAATAAGTATACATAGAGAGGGTTATCATCGAGAAAGATGATAAAGAGATTAACATTAGGGAGACAACATAAAATAACTAGGGGAAGAAGATCTACACTTGTATGAAACAATGCCCCCTCTAGCCACCATGACAAAGACACACAAGCAAATCTCATTTGTGCTAGACCATTATACAGATGAGCCCTAGTTTGAGGTGACAAGAGTGGCTAATTTAAGCCTAAAATATTTTGAGGAAGGGTAGGAATCCCCTTTTTTTACCCATGTACCTTGAATCCAGTCCAATCTAGGAATGAACTAATAAAAATGGCCACAAAATTAATGTTCCAAAACATTATCAATGATGACAAGGTGAGGAAATTAAAGAAGATCCTCAAGGAAGCCAAGAAGGAAGCATAGGCCAATAGGTTTAATTTGAAATAACTTTGAGAGTGCATAGAGGTGGCCAAACCATCTTTTCTGGTTGGTGTCACCACTTCAAACCTTTCAGAGGTCAATAAGATTTGTGTATTGGTGGAGTAAATACTCTTAAGACTATAGCCTAAACTAGCACTAGAAGAAGAATAAGAGGAAGAACCAAAAATCACACTAAATAAGGAGCTATTAGACAAGATTCAAAAGTTAAAAGATCTCATCACAAAGTTAAAGGAGGGTGCAAAAATTATAGACACCATTTTATTAAACTTCTCCAACTAAGCCTTAGTAATAGATGCATGCTTAAAACAAGTGAAGGATGAGGAGTAGATGATGGCTTAAGTATACTTTTCAAGCAGGGTAGAATAGTCACAAATCATGGGAAACATGAATTCACTAAGTAATCAGATCAAAGCCTAGGAGTAAACCTTGGAATAACTCTTCCATGCTCTATAGACGAAGGGCTATGAGTAAGGGGAGATCTTGGATAAAAGTGTGGCAAAGGTGAAATAAAATGTATAAGTATTACAAAAAGAGATAGATAAGATAGATACACTTATGCTCACTACTACATCATCCAAAATTGATAGCACCACAAAAGAAATCAAGCTAGCCATAAAGTTATTTGAGGATTTCAGCATAAAATTGCAGGAGAATGCACTTGAGTTCTACGCTCCCAAGAGTTTGATGGCTTAGTCTGAGGGTAGACTAAGGATTTTTTTTATGAGATAATATTGGGCCCCTAACTCATTAGTAGAGTATTCATGTCAAATTTACATCCACCTCGGTGTGATAAGGTATTTTTGGCAAGTATTTAGCTTAAGGATTTTTGTATCTAGTTGGAGGTTGTAGTGAAAATATTGCACCAGTTGGTAGGTAGATAACCATCTCTTAGATATTCAAGGCATCAATGAAGATTTATAAAAACATGAAAAGTGAAACATGGGGATCATAGGGTCATGGAGTTGGTGGTTATGACGATAGAATTCCAACTCAGCACTTAGCATGTAACTTCTACCCTGGCAAAGATGTTCTTGAAGGCTTCTATAAGGAGCTCAAACTAGAAGATGAAGGAGAGATGAACTAAAACAAAGCTCTAGAAGAATGACTTTGAAGCCATGTTCTATAGACCTTACTTTAGTGGCCATTAAGGCTTATAAATAGAATTTAGGCCACTCTGGCTCTAATTGTATGTACCCAAGCTTGTCTGTGAGCCTCTGGGTTATTAATATTATGTTTTGAATATAACTCTTGCTATGGAATTTCAATAATGATAAAGGTGTTGAATTAAAATTTAATAAGTGTGGTTGGTTTTCATGTTTTATAGTATTGCTAATGGGATGTGAATTTTTATGTGATGTTTCACTTTTGATTAATTATGTGAATTGATGTTCATACATTTTACTGGTTTACTAATTTAATGGACTCTTTACAATTTTCATGATGTCATCTTTATTTTACATGGAAGATGATTATATATATATATATATATATATATATATATATATATATATATCTGTGTGTGTCATTAACCAAATCCTTGTTTAAATTATATCTATTTAGTATGAGAAGTGAATTAAACCAAAGCAGTCTTATGACCCATTAAGTGCACCTATGACCTTAGGTTTAATCCAAGAAAGGCCTATGCCTATGGATCTGCCTGAGTTAAGTTTATGGTATATTACTTAAGTCCCCTTAGTGAAGTATCATGCCATGTAAAAAATATCCCAATGTGGGCCCTAATTCATTCTTAACTATGCTTTGGGTGAGTACATAAGGCCTATCCCTTATGTGGGTTAATGCTGATACAACTAATGTTTAAATGTTGAGTGCAAAGGGAGGATCACGTGCTTGTGCCTGGTTATAGTAAACCAAGACCTTAGAATTGCACAAAATTTCTTAACAAGGATGGCCCCATTGATGTGGGCCCCATACACTCCTTCATGAACTTCCCTCAATTCTAATCTATATTCTATCAAAGATAAATGATGAAGCAGTGTTCCATCATAAATTATATGATACAAGGTAGGTCTAAGTAAGGTATAATGAGTGGCTTTATAAATGAAGGATTTTTGTCTTTTAAGGGAAAGGTTTAGGGGAATAATTTGGTCATGGAGGTAAGTGTATAATTTGGAATACCAAGTAGATATAGGAATAATAATATTGTAAACCATCTTGACATCTACTTATTCATGTTCTAATGATAGGAGATGTTCCATAAGAAACTTATAGTCTATGGCTCTATCCATAATCTGAATCATAGGTTCAATTGTAGCCATATCATAAACTATTATATTACTATCCATAAGTATTTGGTCAAATTGAATAATCATTATTTGATGCTAAAGAGTGTCAACCATACCTTTATATGGTACCAACTTCTTGTCCTTCATCTAGTATTGGTTTGTAACCTGATTGATTATAAGTTGTGAATCATTGTGAACCAAAAAATGTTGGATATTCCACTGTACTACTTAGTGAAGCCCTACAATGAGTGACTCATAATCAACCATATTATTATTACATGGAAAACCAATAAAAAAATATTTATGAATAATATCCCCTTATGATGTGATAAAAAATATGCTAACACCTGATCCATGTGCTATGAAGGAACCATCAAAGTACATTATCCATTATTTTGCTTCAGGAGGTAATTTTACAATAGTCATGATGGATTCATCTAAAAACTTAAATATAAGAGGTTGAGTATCATTAAGAGGATCTTATTTAATTTGATCTATAAGTACCTATCCTTTAATGGCTTTTTGATTGACATACTTGATCTCAAATTTATGTAAGAGCATGAACCTTGGAAAGGGAAAATTCATTGCCTTGATGAGAGACAATAAATCCTAATAATTTTTCAATAGTTACACCAAATACACACTCTTTATGGTTGAGTCTATTGTTGTACTCTCAGAGTCTCAAAATTTATCTAAATTACAACTGGGTGATTAGATCAGGTATTAGATTTACCCAGGATGTCATCAACATAGTCCTCGATAATGCCATGCATCATAACATGGAAAATTACCATCATGGTTATTGGTATGCTGCTCATACATTATTGAGTCTGAATGACATCACTTGATTCAAAAATGTTCCCCATAGAATGGTGAATGTTATCTTCTATTGGTCTTCTAGTACAATCTTGATTTAATTATATCCTAAAAAACCATCCATAAGGGAAAGCATTTCATAATCAGTCATTAAGTCAATAATCATGTCAATGTTTAGAAGAGGAAATTCATCTTTTGGGAAGGCTTTACTAATATCTTATAAATCAGTGCACAATATGATACCCTCTAGCTTCTTGTTGACTATTACTATGTTGGAAATACACTTTGAATAAAGAATAGGTTGAATGCATATCGCTTTTATGGGTTTCTCCAACTCTTTCTTGAATAATATAATAATACAAGGATGTTTTTTTCTCAACTTATACTTAACTGGTTTGACTTCAAGGTGTACAACAATAAATGGCCTCATCATTATCATGTAAATATTTCAATAAATTCCCTTAGAAGGGATATAAAGACTTCATATTCCTCCTTAGTGAGGGACACCCCTAATTTAATAAATTCTTTGGAGTCCCAATGTTGACTTTAGAAGTGTCTTCCATAAGGAGTATAGAACTATATTCTAAAATAGTTGGTAAAGAGGTAAACTAGTTGGTAATGTTAGTCTTCTAGTTGGATTCATTCATATAACTTTCCCAAGAAGGATGAATCAGAATCACCCAATGGTGGTAAATGCCATGTAAGAAAAACCTCTAGGAACTCTTGTACAATATACTCAAAAACATGTCACTCTTTAGTATTGATTTCAGATCCATACATAAACCTTGGACTATTAGTCTCCTATGCTTTGTGAGAAGAGGGTGAATATCCCCATCTAATGTTTCCTAAAATAGGTTTTCAGCAAGAGACATGCATTTTTATTTAATTTTTCTTTGGTTTGAAATCACCTCAAAGAGGTTTTCACTTTTTGACCTCCATGTTTGATTTTCTTTTTTTATTTTGGCCAAAGAAGTTCACCTACTCTTTGAAGTAGGTAGAAGGATCCAATCTGGATAAACCCTATTTGTGATCTCCTAGAGGAATATGATCTCTCAAACCTAGAAAGTCATAAATGGCCTCATCATTATCAAACTTATCAAATGGTATTGTCAACTCTTGTTGGTCCTAGTCTATCAATTGGGGGTGATAAAGGGTAAGTGGTGAAGTGTGAATGACATTATTAATGGTACATATGACATAAGGGTTAAACAAATTGGTATTACCAAGGTCATCATAGATGCTATAATTATACCCTACATCACTTCTGACATCATCCTCAGTAGTTGGTGGTGTAAGAAATTGAATAAGGTATACGGGGTCATCCCTAAGTAGTTTAAATCCAATACTATGAGTTCCTTTGTACTTGGTCATGGAAATTGGCTTGAGTGTTCCCTGAAAATTTTCCTCAAGGCCTCTACCTTCATAAGCTAGTTTATCCAGGATCTAGTTAGGGATAGGATACTTGGTGCTTTGGTAATAATCAACTAGATTATCATTATAGAGCCATGAATCATCTTTAGCCATGAATAATAATTGATAATGGGTTGAGTGAAATGAGATTTTATCTTAACACACCATTCTATGTGAATAGTCTTGGTTTTGGGTCTCCCATAGGATTTTGGGTTCTGAGGTAATTTGGCTATAAGAAAGGAGTCATGGGTACTATACTCTCCTATAGCTTTGTTAGATATGTAAAAATGGTTAGATATATTTGGTGGAGGTGTAGATGAAGTTGAAGCTAGGCTTTCAAGTTTGATGTAATTGGCATGGGTTCTAATTCAATGGATTTTGTTTTATGAACTTTTCTTTGTCACTTTTAGGCATATGATTCAGGCCAAAATGATAATTGTAACTCTTGTACTCTACCTCAAGATGTTTGCAACATTGGTAAGGCTGTAGATGATTTAGTATGGTTACTTCCATCCCCAAATGAGGAAATTTAATACATTGATGTGGCATAAAAGGTATTTCTTTAATTTCATGAATCTAGGGTTAACCCAAGAGCAAGTTATATGATAAATCTAAGTAAAAAACATGGCAAAGGGTGTCATGGTTCAAATTCATAATTTACACTAGAAAATTCATGGTTACTTATGATTCACATTCCTCATTATAATATGATTTGATGACAATGGTATCTGGCTAAAGATCAGCTATTGTATATCCAAGATGGTTCACCAAATTTAGAGACAATGTTTAGGCCCAAACCATTGTCTATAAGGACATGTTTAACTAAATGTCTAGTTATACTAACCTTGATATACAAAGGTTTGTTATGCAATGGGCCTAGGGATGACATATCACTGTGATTAAATTTAAGTCATTTTTTAGTGGCCAAATGTCCTATCATAACTTGAAATTTATTAGGTGTAATGTCATTAGGTATAAGGGACTAGGTTAGGTATTCATTAAGTATACTATTTTGAATGCTAGATGTGCATAATGAATCCATGATGTATATTTGTGCATGTGTCTTTTGTATATATTACACAATGTCATAGGTTTTCTCTTTGGTATTGGAAATTGGCTTATTCTTATTGGTATGGAAGTTTGAATGGGTTCGTTCATGGAAGAAGGCTATGATATTTGGATAGTAACCTTGGCTCATCAAGTTGTGATTGAGTAATATTGATTAGGTACTGGGCCTTTATAACTAGATGAAGAGGTAAAAGGGCCTAGAGTGGTGATGCTTAGGCAGTGCTGAACTTGGCTAATAACATGGTCCAAAGAAAAATTATCATGATAGGGAGGTTAGTAGGCATTATTAAGCACTGGTCAAGGTTAATTGGTATTTGGTCAAGGGTTGATGGTGATGGTTGTAATATGACCACCTATGACATGTCTCACAACATTGTTGTAAGTATATGCAATGACATGATGGCTTCCTTGGTTTGATTTATTAGTTTAACTTTGGTTATGACCATTTTATTGTTATTTCTATTTTTGACATTATTGCTATTGATAACCTTGTTGTTGTTGTGGTATTTTTTAACACTATTGTTATTTCTATTGTTGGTTATTGTGTTATTGGTTTTTATGTTGAGGAAAAGGGTTTTGATAAATTCCCAAGTTATAATTAAATGTAGGGCTGTGGTTATCCCACTCTATCTCTCCATTCTCAAGCATGTTCTCTATCAAGTATCTTAGATATATGAAATGATGTATAGAATGTACCCTAACATAATGGTACTCCCAAAACTTGTGCTCTTTATACCAATTGGGAAAAAGAATTCCTTCAAGAAAAGGTTTTAGCACATGCCAACTAATCACATTGGATTGAACCAACTTGTGAAATACAAACTCAATGGGTTCTCTAGGGTCATTAAATTATCTTGCTATGGGTGGTCTTCTCTTTGGATGAGGTGTTTATAATTGTGAATGATTTTGCAGAGGTCTAAGCTAAATCAATGGAAGTGGTTATTGTTGAATGGGTAGAGCTAAATTAATAGTCAATGTTTACACCATTTAGACATGTCACAATTCAGTGACTCCATTATCAATAACATTATTATTATGATTAAAATATTTTGGTCTTTCTAAAGTATTACCTTGAGTTGGCATTAAAGATGGTATTTGGATGGGTTTTTAGTTTTGATTATGGCTTTGATTTTGCTATTGGCCTTGATGTTGGTTTTGGCTTTGGTTATGATTGGAAGAAGATAATTTGATAATCCATTTGTTGCCAAGGGAATTTTCAATTTATATTCATTTCTTGATAACTTCTTCAAAATTGTAATCACATTACAACTTGAAATGATAGGATATCTCACTATGTAGACTCTGACTAAATATTGTGGCTAATTATTTGTCTGGTATATTTTGAGTAAACTGAATAGCAAGTAACATGCACCATTGCAAGTAACCAATAAATCTTTCACCATTTCTCTATTTTTCTTGACCCAAATTTACCGCCATAATCTCATGTCTAAGATTTATATGATAAATGTTTTACAAACTTCTTTGAAAGGTCATTAAAGTTTGGCACATAATTCTTTAACAATTTAAGAAGACATTCCAAGGTTTGTCTAGTTAAAATTCTAGGAAAGAGGATAAGCATATTTATATTAGTGTAGGCCATTGGTTGGTAAGCAACAAATAATTATTTTAAATGATCTTTTAGGTCACCTTTTCCCTTATATTTATCAAATTTGGGTAGCTCATAACCCGAAGGAAAAGGTATTTAGAGGTAATCCATATTAAATGAATATGAACATATCTCGTCTAATTTGAACTTCTTCATTTGATTCCCAATTTGAATGGACTGAATCACATCCTTCATTTATTGTATCTCTTAAGATATGAATCTATATGATATGGCCTTTTATGATTAGGGTTTCATGATCAAAAGTGGATTACCTTGGCTGGGGTATGATGAAATGGCATATTGGGGAATGTTTGTTTGATTGGTTGACTGAATAGGAGTACATATCCATGTATTAGGATTATATTGTTTGTATGATATACATTATTGTTAATAATTGTTTTGGATAGGGTTGGAAACATGGATATGATCATTTGGTTAGGTGGAATGTATTGGTATTACTAGATTTGGATAAGAACTTGTTGTCTATTCATCAAAACCTATTGTATAAAGGGTACCCATTGTTTTTTAAATCCTTGTTGTTGAAGGTGTTTCAAACTAGATCCTTATTGTATATGAGGTACCCACTAGGTAGAAGGAAACTATTTCCTAATAGGTACCTATTGAAATACATTCCAAAACACATTAGGCCCTTATTGTTAGGAAAACACATGTTGTGAATTGGGAACTTGTTGGACATTAGGTATTTATTGTTGACCAATCAACAATTTATTTTTTACCAATAGGAACATGTTATTATTTAGGAAACATTTTTGATGGTTGTGGTATATTGGTTTGTGTTTGTGTTGGTATAACATTAGTTTCCACCTATTGATGCAGTGTAGTGTTCAACACTTGTTAAGGCAGAATGTTGGTCTATTTTGGCTTCTTGCCCCCTATTTTTTTAATCCTCTCGAGGCATTAATAAGAGGAACCTACTGCATGTTTATCTATTGTATACTATACCCACCTTGGTTCACATTATAATTCACTTACATGTTATATTCTATGTTTTGTGTGAGGTATTATATAGGATCTATAGTTTCTTCTATCATAAGTAGGACAATGTACATGTCTCCTACCAATGTGCTTTGATTAAAGGGGTCTATGTTCTGAATTGTATATCCCAAAGAATCAATTTGGGCCCTTGTTGGGGGAAGTAACTCTAGGAGTGGCATGTTTAAAATGGTTATGGCATTAAAGTTCCAACTAGGTTGAGGTATGTTTGATACACTTGCTTTACTTATTTTAATTGGTCATCTATTAAACCCTTTCATTTTAAAAACATATTTAGGCCCTATTTAAGTATTGATACTAGAGCTTGATTATATCTAGTTGAATCTTGTTCAAACTATTAGACATGATGCATGTTGCTAGGTGTTCTAATTAAGATAGATAGAATTTCATGTGGAAAGTTTGTCAAGAATTTAACTCTTACTTCTAGCACCCTAACTAGAATTTCATCTTTGTTTTATAGCAAGTGATGATCAAAAAAGTATGGGTCATAACTTGTTGTCATGGTTACATGGTAGGGCTATTATTGTTGGCTTTGTTCAATGATAGGTGTTTGATTAATAAGGTCTTGAGACATTTATTCTTGCTCTTGTCTTGGATAAGAAGGTACATTAACCAGGTACTATGCTAATGGGTCATACCTTTGTTTCATATATGGGGTAGTATAAGAGGGATATGTATCTATATCATATGATACATCAACACCATAAGGTTCCTGAACAAAAGGGTCACTAGTGATAATGTTCTCATAATCTGGATTGTCATGGCCCCACTATGTGTATAGCAAGGCATGTTTATATTTATGACTAGGTTTCTAAAAAAAGGTCAAATGTGGCAAATGTCCATTATCTAAGGCAAACAACCTTTAGCTCTGTAAAAGAAGTCAAAGGTGAAATGTCTATTTAAGGTCTAAGGCAAAGGTAAAATGAAAATGTGAAACTAGTCTTTGGAAAAGTGTTTAAGCAAGGTAAAATGATCTTGATCT
The DNA here is from genome assembly GCA_037957365.1 of Torreya grandis. NCBI lineage: Eukaryota > Viridiplantae > Streptophyta > Pinopsida > Cupressales > Taxaceae > Torreya > Torreya grandis. The sequence goes on along the minus strand of JARHVA010000059.1, from coordinate 7,080,150 downwards.
AGGTCTAACAATGAAAAAAATGTGCTATGTCTTTCGTCAAACATCATAAAGATAAAATTCTAAACTAGGTATAAAGTGTGAAAAACAATTCTAGATCTTTGGTCAACTGACACAAAGATAGACTTGGAAACAAGATGGTCTAAACCAAAACTTGAAATCAATCTAACTCTAAGGTAATTGGCTTAGAAAAACTTGGTAGTTGGCTCAGAAAAATTGATCTAGGCACATAAAATACTCTTGGAAAATGAAACTAAGACATTCTTGAACTTGACACAAAAGAATCTAAACTCGTCATATGACAAAAAAACACTTCTAAGTTTAGGCAAAGATATTTAAACTAAATGAGAAAACAATCCAAATATAAAAGGTAAACCACCTAAGCCCAAATTAGATAAGAGTTTAGTGTAGAGATAATTAATTTAGGATCTGAAATTTGAAAGATTAAATTTAAAATTTAATAAAAAGACTCAAACTTTTTAAGGATCAATAGGCTAGACTCAAATGGGTAGTGTAACTGCGTGTTTTTGGAAACAAAGTTATTAATGGGTTTCAAACAAGGTAAGTGTTTTAGAATAAAATCGATAGTATGACAATGATACTTTGAACAAGTGGTACAAATGGGGCCTTGGAAAACTCCAAGGTAAATGTTTGGAATAAAATCAATAGTGTAACACCTCTTGTTTAAAATTGATGTGTAACATGTGAAGGTTTTGACTCATTTTGAATTTGGTACACATATAATTTTAGACCCAAAAATACATGTTAGGAAAAGCAATAGAAAAATCACCTAAGTTCACATCCTACCCTAAAACTAACAAGGTGTGTGTAGCTTTTTCCAAAGTTTCCAGTGATATACCAATGTTCAAAATTAATTAAGGGTTAATCCAAAAATTGAAGAGTGCATGTAGGTAGAGTTTTTAAGCCCCTCTCTATCTCTCAAACATTGGTACATGGAAAGAATCTTGGAGTGATTTAACACTTGACATTTGTAAATATATTCAATGGCAAAGTGGGGTTGATCTAAAATATATAATTTTTGAAATGATCTAAATGGTCCTAAGTGTGGATAACACAAGGGTGCATCATGTCAATTAGATTCTATTGATGCAGGTTTTATGCACATCACAATTGAACGAGGTAGTCCCTAACATTTTATGATATCAATGGAGGTGAACTCCACTTTGGGTCATGAGTTATAGGTATGCAGTGCATTTCAACTTGTTGATGGAATAGGGGCAAGGTATGCACGTTGTTAACAAGGTTTTTGAACAGAGGTGTGGCCTTCTAATAGAGTGAATTTTCTACATTAGTTAGATGGGTGGCTACTTTTTAATCTAAAAGTGGGTAAGTCTTAATAACAAACTCAAAAGGAGGGTAAGGTAGGGTAGAAAAGAAGGCTCAATAGTTCTTGGGAATCACTTCCCTGGTTGGTTTCTAAATAGATATGTGCTTGCTAAACCTATGCCTATTGCTAGTAATAATAGCACACATATAGTCAAACATGGCTAGGAATTTTAAGGAAATAGAGATGTAGAGAATTCAAACACCTCAAATAAAGGTTGATCCTTTTAGGGAAATTTTTACACACCCTTAATCAAGAGATTATGGCTCGGGCAAATGAATTATCTGGGGTAGATGTTTCACACCCACAAAAAACAACACTAAAGAAAGCATAAATACACATTCAAAAATATGATTCAATCAACTTGAATAACTTAATCAATATATCCACTAATCTTTCAATAGATATTACACATCTAAGATCAATGTATCAATCAAAACATCAATAATTTATTCACAGCTATAACACACTAAAGATTATTGAAACACACAACCATGGAAATAACAACTAATTGCATAGAATTAGAAAGAAAATACTCAAAACACTTTATTGATGATCAAAATTATTTCACTGCTCTGTATTCTAAAATATTTTGACAAAAAACTAATTTGGTTATAATTGTATTTATAGACTTAGGTAAGGGGTCACATCATTCTCCAAGTCCATGCAAAGTGGTTACATGTTTCAGTTAGAATACATAGTTCTAACTACAATCTAAAAAATGTTAAGGAAAACTAGACATTAAAATAAAATAAATTAACTTTTCCAAGATTATGTAATGTGTGAATTTACATAAAATATAAATTCAATTTTTTACAATTAACCACTCAAAATATAAAAAAAGTCCAAGTACATTTGCCACTACAAAATTATTCATGCATAAAATCTCATCTTATCAAAGCTTACTCATTTGGAGTGCTGCATGTACTTTGATTGGCATAGAAGTCATCATGGAAATTGAAGATGTAGTAGCACTACCAAAAACCTTCTTTTTCTTTCCTTTGTTATCCTCATAAAAAAATTGTACCACTTCATGCTACTATTGTATAATGTCTAAGTTTAGCATCGATGGCCGATGAATTCATTTGGTCTATCCAAGGAGTTTTGCATGCTCATCCTTGGTTATTTTAAATTTACTCTTGAAGATTTCAAATTCAATGACATTTTTTTGAGCCTTACTTAATGTTGACTCAATTTCCTCAAGTATCAAACCTTGAAAGCTCTGCTTAAACTCATTATCCACTTCTTGGATAAGTTTATCAAAATTAATCCTACTAATTAACTTACTAGTGGAATGTTTAACTTTAGATAAATTTAGCTCATGAAAAATTTAAAGAATCTAAGCCTCATGTGCCTGATATCTAGGGATTAAAGCCCTAACATTTTGTAACCAATCTTTTTCCTCTTCTTGCTAAATGACTACTATATTTAAGGCATTAGATGCCTCTAGCATAGTCATAAGGTCAAGATGACTATATAGCAAGTTGATTATATAAACAACTAACATCTTTAGTTTTGCACTATCATCTCTCAAGGAATTGAATAATTGATTATCCTAGCTCACATGAGGGGCCATCTCAGCCTTCATAAACTCTATGGCCTTTAAGGAGTTATAACATCTCAAATATGCCTCCTAAACTTTAACTTCTATGTCAGCAGGAATATGCACTATCTTGGCCTTCTCCTTAAGTTTCTCCACTTTGGCCTCTAATACCTATAATTCTACGTCAAGCTCCTATCAAGCTAATTTCATGCCCTCATGTATTGTAACTATGGCATCCTTATGTGCTTGTTCCAGGTTTTCCCTATTTTCTTCATATAAAGATTGTCTTGGCTGTCTGTTCTACCTCTTAGTGAGGGAGAACACTTCTAGCCTTTCTTCAAGGATGATCTGGGTAGATTTGTCATCTTATAATTTCCTCTTCTTCACCCTTTAAATACTACCAGTTGGAGGATCAAACATAATAGAAATAGAGGGAAGCTTAGTAATTCTAAATTTTGGCAGTTGAGAAACCTTGCTCCTTAGATCCACTACCCATTAAGGGATATCTAATTAGGATGTATTAGATGTTGTAATAATAACCTCTTCCTCAGCCTCCTCTTGAGTTCTCTATTATTTCTTGTGGTCCTTGGTTAGGACATCAGGTAAGGAAGGCCATATAATTTTGGACCAATCCACTCCTCCAAATTGGGGAAGTGGATAGACTGTGATCATTTGAGGCTTGGCCTTCCTTCCCCTATTAGTACTTATCACTATAGTCTTTTATATGGAAGTGGTATATGGTAGTGTAAGGGTGATTTGAGTGGAGTGGATGTGGAGTTGTGAGGTGGCTAGAGTAGTCTGCACCTTCCTAAACATTTTCTTCTTCTTGAGGTCTCTAATAGTGGAGGTGCCAATAAGAATAAAAGGGGCATGTGTGGTGAGTAGGACGGAAGTGGAAATGAAAGGACCAATAGTATTAATGGAAATGGATGGGGTAGATATGGGAAATTACACATAAGTAACCTATCTAAAGATAGATATATAAGATAGGAAAATTGATAAAAGATTGAGTGCTTGGGAAAGTAAGCTTCACAAGTGCTATTTAAAGGCTCATAGTCTTGGATGTCTCTAACTTGACTTACTCATTTTAATCATCCTCAATATCTTTGATGCTCACTACATCTCCCCTAACTAGTTTTGAATGTGGAGGTTGAGTAGGCAAACTTGGTGATGCCTCTTCTATAGGACTACATGTAGGAGTCTTAGGTTTTCCATTATAAACCAAGGGGGTCCTTACTTATGTGGGGGAGTCCTGGGGTGATGATGTTGTTGATTTCGGAGTTACTATCCCAATGGATGTAATAATATGTATCTGGGGCATAGAAATGGACATTTAACTAGAACCTATAGTAGGCAATTCCTATGTTATCTCTTGTTCATCAAAGTCAAGTCTGATGGGGTCCCCTACTTGTTTTCCCCTAGTAGAACTGGGATCAATTAGCCCAGGTTCCTTCTTCACTATCTTTAAATTCAAATTTAAAGGAAGTCCTTGGGAGGAAGAAGAAACTTGGTCCTTGGATTGCTCCACAGACTATCCTCTCCAAAAATATGAATGTTGCCACCCTTTATAGAGTGCTTTTTTGTTATCCAACTCCTTAGTGGAAATAAAAGGATCATCCTAGATCATTCTCAAATGATCCTCTTAAAGCCCAACAATTATATCCCTTTATAATACTTCCTTATCAAACTTATCATTCAAAAATAAGAAATCATAGTCATAAAGCTCATGAATATAGAGGATGTTGAACACATGAATGTGATTTTGGATCAACCCATGTGGATCCCAATCTCTATGTGTAGGTTCAGGGAAAGGATAGATCCTACATTTTCCACCTAATTCCCCATGGTTCTTTCTCATTGTATATGCCATCCTACCAATAATTATGAAATGACAAAAATATAAGGTCTTCTTCTTCTTCTTGATAAATCCTCTTCCATTATTGGAAGGTGATTTCTTGTTCAACTAGCTTATCTAGCACAAACTTTGGGAGACACAAGGGGCTAACCTTGTTTCCCCAAACCATGATAATAGTGAAATTTGGTTAAAGGATATAATCCCCTTTCCTAACCAAATTCTTCACTATATTCTATCCAATTTAAGGCATGGACGAGCCATGAATGGTTTGTCAAACCTAAGGATAGACATCCTCAAATTTCCTCACCATATGTTTGGTATAGTAATAAACATGCATGAACTAGTAATGATCATAGATTCTATTCTTATCATAGTCTATGGCTAGAGCCCATAATTCATCAAGATCATTATAACATGTACCCATGATTTCATCCAACAAGTAGGACATCATGTAAAAATCTTTAGAGGGCATGAGATGCTTGTCTTTATGAATAATATGTTCCCTCAATTAAATGCTTCTTATCTTGACCAAGACATATGAGGCACCATGTGTAAGCATCATATATAGTAACAACACCCAATCCAAATTAACAAAATGGATGCTGGTCATACCATATAACTGGTTGAGAAGATCCATACTAATGTGAATCCCCATCCTAAATTTGTCAATCAGGATTGATCATTTTGGATTTTTCCCTTTCTATGTGATGGTTTGTTCTTGGAGTAGCCATGATGATATTACCTTCTCCATTAAATTCTCTGTATTAAAATGCATCAATGTGTGATTTTTGAAGTAGGCATAGTGTATACTCAAATATAGGAATCTTTGGAAATCCACTCCCAAAATGCACATGACTACCAATTTATTATTAGAATGATGTAGGAAATCATCCTATGATATCTTCCCTAAAGAAGAATAGGTCCTTTAGGAGGTCAATACATGGAATTACTTCTATCTTTGTTGCAACAAATTGTAATATTTTGCATTTGAATGCCAACAATTCTTTAATGAACAATCTATCTGCTACTATCATATCATCTTCAAGTGAAAACATGTCTTTGAATCAATGACATCCCATAATGCTAAATAATTATGGTATTTGTATCCAAATACTATGACATTAAGGACTATATCCATAAATTTTGTGGAGTCCTTAATTGATTATGGGGATGGTGGATTGGTACCTCAAAATGTCTTTAATGTAAATGTCATTTATGCATACTCTATGTTGCTTCTTTTATGTGCTATGTATGCCTGTGCAAATAACTCAACTCTAACTCAATCGATGTTTACCTCATTGTACTCTTAAAGTGGGAACTAGGGCTCTTCATCATTGTAAGGAAGTAAAATACTTTAAATGTAATTTAACTTGAATGTAATGATGTCTTTTAATTGTGACATATCACCTATATATAATCCTACATTGAATATTAGTTCATGTGACATAAATTTGCAACATTCACTAGGCTTTTATTTCCCTGTATAATTCAAACTTTTTATCTTAGGTTGGTGGGGGATCTTTTAATGTATTGATAGAAAATATTTTTACTTTTATTTTGGCTAAGTATGGTGAGACTAGTAGTATTCTTAATAATAAAGTACTTAGGGTCTACATCCAAAAAATGCTTTTGGGTCAATATCTGTAGACTAATTCCTTTAAGGGAATTATTTCAAATAAAATGTCCATAATAATTTCCTTGAATAATTCATCTGGGCAAAAGTCTTGAGACAATTATTCTTGAAGGGATATTCGTAGGTTTGGAGGTCACTTTCAATTTCACTAAAGGGTACTTTTGATCCCAAGGGTCCACTTCGCAGGGCATTTTGTCCATGACAAAAGTCCTAAAAGATCTACTTCATAGGGGCCAAAGGGCACTTTTGATTTTCCCAAAGGGTACTTTCATACATCTAAGGGTCATTTCAAAAGTCTCAAAGGGTAGGTCACACAAAATCTAAAGGGTATGTGCCTTGGGTCTGAAGGGCCTCTTGGTGGGAAAAAAGGGGTTACGATGATTATTTTGAAGGGTAAGTGGTCACTTCGAAAAAGGGTCAAGGGCTTGGGACATAAATTATGAAGGGTATGTTCATGTCAAAGGGTCTAATACACAAAGGTCAAAGGTAACTTTTCACATGACAAAGGGGTCAAAAAGGATATCCCAAAGGATAAGTCCTAAAGGGTAAAGGGTTTAGGACAGAAGTCTTGAAAGGTTATTTACACAAAACTTGAAGGGTATGTGCCTTAAAAGATCTAGTTGAAAAGGGTAAAGTGGTGAATTTGGGAAAGATCTAAGGGCTAATTCAAAGGAAAAAGGACATTTTTAAAAAGGATGAAGGGCTAGTTCAAAAGTCTCGAAGGGTATGTGGAAAGGATTCAAACGGTCTACTTCATGGCAAAACTTGCCCACAGGGTCTACTTTGTAAAGGCCGAAGGGTAATTTTGATTTCCTCAAAGGCTACTTTTGTATAGCTAAGGGTCATTTCAAAATTCCTAAAAGATAGGTTCAATAGGGTTGAAGGGATAATATATTGAGGATTTATTTTAGGCAAAATGTTTGTAGTCCAAAATTCCATGAGGCAAAGAGCTCACCAAATGAATTCTATTGAGGGGATTGTTTCGAACAAAATGTCTACAATAATTTCTTTAAAAAAATAAGGCTTTCTAAATAGTAAGCCCAAAATAAAATAGGCCCAATAAAACCCAAAACATAAAACTCAAAGGATAATTTGCATAAGGGTTTAAATATTTAGCCTAAATTATAAACCTGAAGAATAGTTTTTGTAGAACAAAAGTTAGTCTCATGAAAACACGATGCTAATATCATCTTATCAAAATTGAAATGCCTTGAATTTTATATATTTTGCATAAACATATGAAAAAGAGGGGCTCAATATTAAGACCAAATTTTGAAAAAAAAGTGGGTCCTCATTTCGCATAAAAGAAAAGGGGGATGTTGGGTATAATAGATTCAAACTCAGTGACTTGTTATACAAAGGTCTAGTATTTTGAAAAATGACATCAACCATATATTATTTAGTGAAGTATAATATTTAACATGAACTGATCCAGGTTTTTATTAGAATTATTAGGATAACCACTCAACCACTTTTCAATTCCAGTATCATGTGCCCAATTTATATACCCCACTATGGAGTGGGGTCTGTATGATGTTGGGAGATGAAACCCCATGTCAATGCACCCCTAAATAACTTGTGAAGAGGCGATAAACTCCCACCCATAAGCCAATGTAGAAAAATAAAAAAATGAAAAATTGAAAGAAATATAGGGTCATTTATGGGACACCCAAGTCACTTGATGCTTGGGGAGAACATACATGAATTTTCTTCCATTTCTATACTCAACCAAACAAGGCAAGAAACAAGGCACTTTTATCACCCAAGTTCCCTAAAGGGGATGAGAGGGAGCATAGATGTAAAGTTCATTTTGCCAAAAAGAATTTAATTTAAAAAATTTAAACTAATTAACAAACAATGAATAAACAAAAATTAAAATCTCTTAAGAGCATTAATATAAAGTTTGTTGTTCATTTTTAAAGCATAAAACCAGATGTGAATTGAAGTTTTGACATCTTGAATTTGTTGTTTGCACTTGTAAACTTGAAAGACAAAAATTAAAGTTTGTTAGGTAAATTTTAAGCATGAAACATAAGTGTGTATGAAAATTTGAAATGTTTAAACCTCCTTTTATTCACTTAGTTTCCTAAAAAACTTTTAGGTGTTTCACTTGTTTTTATGCAAAATAGTTAACCAACAATAACTTCTACTTTTAAACTATCAATTTTTTTACACAGAGCAAAATCACTAATTTTTCAATAGAGTGAAGTCATCTGTTTATTTTGGAACTAGAATAGATAGAAAAATTTTCTAGCGAAGTCACTGTTAATTAGGCATGAAGTTGACATTTATGTTAGTCAAAGTAATTGTTTATGTCTAAAAATAGAGCAAAATCACCAAAATCATGAGAAAAATTACCTGGCAAAGCTTCCAAAATATAAGATTAAAGCTGCCATTTTTATTCATCAAAGTCACCATTTTTATAGAGGATGATTCAACATAATTCAATGTCATCTATTTCATAATAGAGCGATGTCAGTGTTTCCTATGAAGTCACCATTTTTTGCAAAATAAATAATCATAAAATAGAGGACAAAACATTTAAATTCATCGTTTAGTGGGTAAAGTCTTCAATTAGTAACTAAATAAAATGATTTAAAATTTAGGAATAAAATTGAAAACTTGAAGTTGTGAGTGATCTTTCAAAGAATTTTGAAGGTTTCACATTATTCATTTGGTCCATATGGGGTACATGGTCCCATTGAGCATGCCATTATGTATCATTAGGAATCCTAAGAGAAAAAATTCATTAGTTACTTATTAGTCAATCAAAAGAGAATTAAAATCAAATAATGTAATACAAACTAAACCACTCTTGCCTAGGTACTTGGTTGAGCTTAACACAATGAACAAAATTAAAAATAGAAGATAAAAATATAAAACTATGTTACCTCCCTTATTAAAAATAGTGTTCATTTGTTGACATAGAGGATGTTTTTATTTGGCTTGTGGGATATAGAGACTTTCATCAATGAAATTTCCACTTTTAAAACAATTATCTATGACCACATAGGCTTGACTTGACATTTAAAGCTTCTTGAATCAATTTAGCATCATAACTTTACTTGAGAGCTACTTAAAGGCATTCTTGTAAAATAACCTTAATCACAAAAGCTTGTTGTAAGAGAGTGAGGGCACTTGAATTTATAGATCTTAAAACTAACTCTAACCCTAGTGAGGTTAGGTTTAGTTTTAACCTTGGTTGTGTCTAGATAAAACCTTGGTCAAGTTTAGATTAACCATGGGTTGGGTCAAAGCAATTATGAAGGCTTGACAACTCATAAAATATATTTATGAGGCTTAACAACTCATAGAAAATATTTATGAGGTTATGACTCACATTTTATTTGAATTTTAGGAATCAACAAAAGATATTATTAATTCCTTTGACTTTGACCTCATATTTATTGAAAATTTTCTTTTTTAGAAAATGTAATTCCTTAATTGAACTTGGAATTTTTACTTAAACAACTAATTGAAATTTGCTTTTCAATTAATCTTGCTTAGGGTTTTTGGCATTTAAGAATTGATTTAATGTTTTTAATTAATAGATTGAAAGGCCAAGAATGTCAATTTGCTAGGTCATAATTTAACTGGGGTGAAATCTAATCTAGATCATCATTGGATACATGGTAATACCCTGAATGAGGATGCATTGATGTATTTTTGAATAGTTATATCCCATGCATGGATGAATTTGATAAATCCAGTAACTTCTAGACTTAAATTAAATCATTTTATATAAATTGGATTGAATTCTAATATAGACATGAAAGTGGCCAAAATTGAGTGTCTACAATAACTGGTGGATGAGAGACTTGGTTGATTTTGGGTAATGAGGTTACTAGTGGTAGGTTAATGTTGATGCAGAATGGTTTGGGTTTCAAAATTAGGGGGAAGTTTATTCCCTAGACTTAAGGCTTATAGCAAGACCTCATTCTTATTGGATAGAACATATTTTATGATTTGAGAAGGGGGGGAAATGGCTCTAGGGCTATGTTCCTCATCTTCAACATTATCCTTGATCTCAGTATGATTTTTATTGATTTTGAAAGTGAAAAGGGGAATTACCAAAATAATCCTCTCTCAACCTAGGATTGTTCAATAAGGTCATTTGTCTTGTGATGGGAGAGATTTCTAAAAAATGGCTTGATTCAAATATAAAAGGTTGAAATACCAAGACTAGAAAATACTATGATTGACAATGAAATTTTGAGTTTGTGACTTTATACTTTTCTTGACTTATAGATTTCAGATATGATTTTGGTTTGACTTTGGAAGTCAAAAATTGTTTTCAATCAGAAGGTTTTCAACACATGGTATTTCGCAAGGGATAAAATTAAACAAGTTCCTACTTTAAACACATATGCAATGCACAAAAAGGGATAAAGCTAGGATGAAGGATTTAAATAATGTTGAGGCTTTTTGTGCTACTTGCTTGTCCATTGAATAGTGTTGGCCCAATATATTAGAGCACTACCTATAGAGGAAGTGTCATTACCATATCCCACTAGACTTTATTTCAAGGGTACATGGAAATTAACTTCTCAATGCTAACCACTAATTAATGCACCAAAGTTGATGATAAAATGATTCACCTAGGCTTAAGGTTTTTACAATATTATCTAAGAGAATATCTATAAATACCTTTTGATACATGTGTTTCTCTACATTTTTGCTATTTACATTTAGAAGAAGAAGAAACTAAAGATAAAGGACAGGGGTTTGTACATTACCCAGATTAAGTTGTGCACCGTATCCAAGCGATGTAGGAGCTCCTCTTTGGCTATGGAGGAAGACACCTGTAGATAAGAATAAGACTTAAACCAAAGAAAATGTTAGAATAAGATAAGGTGGACTGCCAAGCAACACGCTCGGTCCCGAAAGCGTAAAGCTCCGTAAGGGATGATAGTCCACTATTTATGAAAAAGAGTGTCATATAAAGAGAAATAATGAAAGACTAAGAAAGAGAAAGTAGACAATGTGTACCTATTCTCTGTAATCAATATGTCATAGTCACCAACATTGGTAGTACTGCTGAGGTCAGTTTTTGGATGGTGCCGATGTCGGTCATATTGCCAATGTCGATCGGGGTTGTGGTTGATGTCAATTAGGGCAATGGGCCTTGGACAGGTTTTGGATTATGTTTGTGGTTGATAGAAGAGTCTGTGGAAGCTTACAGTGTTGTGCAGGGTTACAGGACAGTGAGTAGGGTCTGAGAAGGGACAAAGGTAGAAGGTTGGTGTGTAAAGAGGATAAGGATATGGGGAAGGCTTTTTAGCCTCTCCAAGAAGAAGTTGGGTCTGGTTGATAGTATTTAGAAATAGTAAATAGAAATTAATTACTAATGTATTCTAAATACTAAAATAAGATAGAAGAATACTTCGCTCTAGTTGTGGCTGATGTCGAAGATCTCGTGCAATGTTTCCAATCCAATGTCTGGAGTGATTTTGTAGAGTTTCTGTAGCATGGAGAGTGAAATTCAAAGTCTGATGCTTGGTCTCAGAGTGTGCACATCGATCTCAAAGAGTCCTGGGGGTGGATTAGGGAGAGAGAGAGAGAGAGAGAGAGCCAGAGAGAGATTAGGGGGGAAAACTCAAGGTTAGAACCTAGTTTAAGTAACCAACATCAGTGATCCCATCGGCGTCGGCTAGCAGTTGATCGATGTCAGCAGAAGAGAATGGGTAAAAGGGCTGTGTGGCCTGTTTCTCCATTCACCAAGTGCTTCTACCATTAGAGAATGGTCAAAAGATGGGTTTATTAGGCATGAGAGTTAGTTAGGAGGTTGGAATGGAGTGAGAAGAGGTCTTAGGTAGTTAGGATATGGAGGACTTAGTCTTAGGGTGACTCATAGGTTAGGAAAAGGTCTTAGGGTGAGGTGTCCAAGGTGAGGTGTCTAAGTGATGTAATAAATTTAAAATAAGTAGTTTATTTTAAATTAATAAAGTATGTAAGTGACCAAGGAGAGTCAACACAATTTTGGTGTCTACATTTTCCCCTTTGTCTCTGTAGGAGCTCCTCTTTGGCTATGGAGGAAGACACCTGTAGATAAGAATAAGACTTAAACCAAAGAAAATGTTAGAATAAGATAAGGTGGACTGCCAAGCAACACGCTCAGTCCCGAAAGCATTAAGCTTTATAAGGGATGACAGTCCACTATTTATGAAAAAGAGTGTCGTATAAAGAGAAATAATAAAAGACTACGAAAGAAAAAGTAGACAATGCATACCTGTTCTCTGTAATTAATTTGTCACAGTCATTGACATTAGTAGTACTGTTGAGGTCAATTTTTGGATGGTGTCAACGTCGATCATATTGCTGATGTCGGTTAGGGTTATGGTTGATGTCGATTGGGGCAATGTGCCTTGGACGGGTTTTGGATTATGTTTGTGGTTGACAAAAGAGTCTGTGGAAGGGTACAGGGTTGTACAGGGTTGTGCAGGGTTGCAAGATAGTGAGTAGGGTCTGAGAAGGGACAAAGGTAGAAGGTTGGTGTGTAAAGAGGATAAGGATATGGGGAAGGCTTTTCAGCCTCTCCAAGAAGAAGTCGGGTCTAGTTGATAGTATTTAGAAATAGTAAATAGAAATTAATTACTAATGTATTCTAAATATTGAAATAAGACAGAAGAATACTTAGCTCTAGTTGTGGCTGATGTCGAAGATCTCGTGCAATGTTTCCAATCCAATGTCTGGAGTGATTCTACAAAGTTTCTATAGCCTGAAGAGTGAAAGTCAAAGTCTGATGCTTGGTTTTAGAGTGTGCACATCGATCTCAAAGATTCTCGGGGGTGGATTAGGGAGAGAGAGAGAGAGAGAGAGAGCCAGAGAGAGATTAGGGGGGAAAACTCAAGATCAGAACCTAGTTTAAGTAACCAAAATCGGTGATCCTGCCGGTGTCAGTTGACAATTGATCGATGTCGGTGGAAGAGAATGGGTAAAAGGGATATGTGGCTTGTTTCTCCATCTGCCAAGTGCTTCTACCATTGGAGAATGGTCAAAAGATAGGTTTATTAGGCATGAGAGTTAGTTAGGAGGTTGGAATGGAGTGAGAAGAGGTCTTAGGTAGTTAGGATGTGGAGGACTTAGTCTTAGGGTGACTCATAGGTTAGAAAAAGGTCTTAGGGTGAGGTTTCCAAGGTGAGGTGTCTAAGTGATGTCATTAATTTAAAATAAGTAGTTTATTTTAAATTAATAAAGTGTGTAAGTGACCAAGGGGAGTCGACATAACTTTGGTGTCTACATTTGCCCCTTTTTGTCTTGTTGGTTGTTCTACCGAACTGCAAGACAAAAATAGGAGTAGGTTACCCCAGGTATGAGAGGCAGTAGATGATAAGGTTGTCCCAGGTATGAGATGAGGTATTCCCCCTCAAAGCAGAAATCGAGAGAAGGCAAGCCAAAATCGGTTGCCAATTTGATAGGTAGTGGATGGGTATGGTGAAGTTGGAGTGTGAACACTGTAATAGTTGAGATTGCACGTATACCACTTCACATGATAGGTAGGACAAATTGTCACGGTCAAGGTTGAGGAGTGCTAAAATCAAAATAATTAGTCCCCAGCTTATTAGTGGTAGCTGATTGGGTTAATCAATCAAAGTTGTAGCTCTAATGGTCATCGTGTTCCAAGTATCTTGGGCTTAGGAAGTGCTCCTGGAAAACACAAAAATGTCACAAATATTAGGGATCAACTTGGGCATGATCCATCAATAGGTGTGAGGGTCATAATATGGGTTACATACAATTTGCTAACTATTTGTGAGGTAGCATATATGCAATCAAAATAACCAAGGTAGAGTTGTCTCGAAAGTGGTCATAGTCGGAGGAGATAGTCATGATCTCCAAGGTCATTGGTCGAGTCGGGTTGAGATATAAGTGATCTCAAGTGTTGTTTGTTATGGTTAGGGAGATGTATGTGATCTCCAATGTGCCCCATAAAAAGTCTAAGGTGACTTCTACAGTGTCAAGGCTGGTTATTTGGGCATGATTTTAGACTGGTTTAGATAGTTAGGTCATGGTCAAAGGTTATATGGTTGGTCCATTAGATAGATGAATGAACGAAATGGTTGAGCTAACCTTAGAAGACCTATGTCAACTGAGTGCTACCTACATAGCCCATGCGAGGGCCTCAGGCCAATGTAGTTCTCCCAAAAAGGGAAGAAGAGTCAAAAAGATTGTTGGTTGGTTTGGTCATGTGAGAAATGATGAGTGTATGATGATGTTACAGCCTTTTCCATATTGTGTGATGGTGTATGTTGTAACATAGGGTTTTTCACCCTTAGCAATTTTGCATATTCGTGATGGTGTATGCTAAAAATGAAATGAGTGTATGATGATGTTACAACCTTTTTCATACTATGTGATGGTGTATTCTGTAACATTGGTTATATGGTTTTTCATCCCTAACAATTTTCCATATTTGTGATGGTGTATGCTAAAAATGAAATGAGTATGATGATGTTACAGCCTTTTCCATATTATGTGATGGTGTATTCTATAACATTGGTTATGTGGTTTTTCATCCATAGCAATTTTCCATATTGGTGATGGTGTATGCTAAAAATGAAATGAGTTTATTTATGCTTCAGCAGGTTTCCATATTGATGATGGTATATGCTTGACATAAATTATGTGTGGTTGGTAGTTTCCATGTGTATTATTTTCCATAGAAACGAATATGAATGGGCTATGATAATTTATATAACACAAATTGGTATTTGTATTAAATAAATCATGAGGTTATGTTAGTAGTTGAGAAAATGTTTTGGTTTGATATGTGACGAAGGTGTGTAAGAAGTGAAAGGCGCGTTGTTCTTTCATTGACAAAGACCATAATGATAGCATAGATAGAGTTGTTGAGAACAAAAGCCCCATTCATGCATTACGTCATTGACGATTGGTTTATGTTAGAGAAGTACTCAAATCACTTGACGTTAAGTGAGCTCAAAGTCCCTTGAGAATGTTGGGGTAATGGGTGTGATTAGGTGATATGTGAGGATAGCGTAACCCTTTTTAGCAAGGATAACTTTGCCCCTTTTATAGGTGACCCTAAGAATGACTATAGACAAGTCCATGACTTAATATTTTGTCAGTCATTTTTTTTGGTAGACTGATCAATGCGGGAAGTCTACTTTGGGATATTGTTTTGTTTTGTGGTCATGTGAAGCTGATTGATGTGGGCAGCTTTTGAGAGGGTGTTGTGTATGGAGCAAAATTTGGGCATAGCCATCCTTCGAGGGAGTGGTATATGTTTTGATTTGTATGTTTTGATAGCTATGAATAGATGTCCTTTCAGGGAGTAGTCTATTAATGGCAGCAATGATGTAGCTATCCTTCAAGGGAGCAGTCTACATTTATGACCTTTTGTGAGGCATCCCAATTTTTATCTTTTTTTTTGACTGAACTTTTAGTCATGGACTAGACTATAGAGGTTTAAGGTTTTCCCTTTTATTAGGACAAAGCATAAATGCTTAAAAAAGGGTTAACTAATTATTATAGGGAAAAAGGGTTGAAAGGAATAGGAATGAGGATGACGGGGGTTGCTTAAGGGACGAGCTCAAATTAAACATCAACTGAATGATTACTTGATTAACAATATAATGGTCATAGATGTAAGGCATTAAGGGGCTCAGGTTCTGGATGGCCTTTAAGAGAAGATAGACGATAAGTCCCTGATCCTTATTTGTGCATTATGATGTAAGGTCTGAGCCAATTAGGAGCAAACTTGCCTCATTTGCTTCTTTCCATATTGGTCACGTGTTGGTTTTCTTTAAGGATGAGATTCTTGATTTTAAAATCTCGCTCTTTTAGATTTTTGTTATAGGGACGTTTTGGTCGATGTAGGTTAGCATGTTGTTGGCATTGGATACAATGCCGAACATAGTTGTTGTAGTCTTGGTTAAAAGTGGGCCAATAATAACCCAGGTGGAGGATGTGCTTGGCAACCAAGTTGCCACTGAAATGTCTACCACAAATCCCATCATGGACTTGTTTGATGGCATAGGTTGTCTCAATGGTGAGTAGGCATCGAAAAAGGAGGCCATCGAGACCTCATTTGTAGAGAAGACCCCCTAGTATGGCGTATCGAGTAGTACTCTTGATAAAAGCCTATCGTCCATTGCTAGAGAGATTAGGAGGAATGATAGAATAAGTCAATTAGTCAACAAGTCATTTATACCAAACATCATGTGGACTAGAGAGGTTAGGAGGGATTTCCCCCAAAGATGTTGGTTGAGATGTGCCCAAGATAAAAATCTTGGGTTTTGGTGGTTGAGAAGGCTTTGCAAATGGATATGTTCCAGGGGTAGAAACCTACTCTTTTCCTTTATCCTTTTGGGTTTGGGACCTAGTGGCCACATTAATAGTGTTGATTTCGAACAAAGGGATAGAAAGTGGTAGAGGGACCATAGTCTTGCATTGGGATCTTGATTTAGGTGAGGAGGTTTGAGAGGCATGGGATGGTGTCAGCGGTTTGTCAAAAGAATGGTCAAGAGAATCCTCAATAAGAAGGGTGCCTTTTCCAAGTGTTGGTGAATGGCAACCTTAAGGGTGCAGTAATGCTCAGTATCATGTCTAGGTGTGTGATGATACCAGTAGATTTTAGTATCGTCGAACCAAGATGGTTTTGATCTGAGAGGTTAGTATGGTTTAATGGGTGGGAGAACGATGTTAGAAGACTGCAACAATCAGCATAACATCGAAGCATAGGAACCCACCAATGGGTCTGCACTTGTTGTTGCAGTAGGGGTTGACAACTTCTATTTAGAAGTTGTAGGGGGAGGTTTTCATACCTCCTTTTTAGTTGGTGGTGTGGGCACACGTGTAGATGACACTTTCTTAATGAGAGGTGTCAAATTTTTTGGAGGAAATATATGTTTGATGGTTAGAGGGAGTAATGGAGGCAATTTGTTTTTATGAGGTGTTGGAGTAGGGAGCACTCCTATTAAAGTAGAAGGGTGTGGACCCAAAATAGAGGGTAATGGTGATGGTGAGGGAGGAATTCTCTGACGCAGTTTAGCAGCCTTATTTAGTTTAGTGTGAGGACTACTATTGTGTGGGGTGAGGTTCAAATCTACCTTCACTTGTGGGTGAGTGAGAATTGATATAGGGCAAAAACCAAGTGTTTTAATCTGCTTTGGCATGGTGGATGCCTGTGAGGGTTTGGGTTTAGTCATGGAAGGCTGAGCTTCTGACGATTTAGAAGTGGAAGCCCGATCCTTGTCAGAGATTTTGGGATGAATTGTCGTGGAAGGGTCGACAGTAAAAGATGAAGTGGGATATGTAAGATAATGAGCTTTAAGTTGCTCCCATAGCGCCTCATGTTTTAGGTTCTTAGAATGGAGAAATACTAAGTTTTTTTCCAATCGTGAGAAGGGTTTAGGTGATGTTACGTGAGGTCTTATAGTCGGTCCATTACAGGATTTGGGTGATCACGAGAGTGAAAATGTGTTGGATGCAGCGATCTCAGGCCAAAGGTGAGAGAAAACCATCACTGGATGTTTCTCAACTGAAGTGGGTGAGACGGCAAGTTCTTCTCTCAATAGAGAAGGAATTGGAGAAAGTGGCTCTTCCAGAGGATAGAGCGTAGGTATGATCATGCCTTCCACATGTGGTCTAGGAGTGGGGAAAGTATGATCCTCCATTGGTGATAAGAAAGATGAGGGCGAGGCTACTGGCATTGGTATCGTCAAAGCATCCTCCAATATGGGAGAGGTGAAAGTAGACTCTCCTAAGTGTGAAAGGGGGGTTGATGGAGGACTATCCTCCATCAGTGGAGGATAAATAGGAGAGGAAGGCTCCTATAAAGGGTGAAGTAGAGGGATTATGGCCCCTTCTACATGAGGGTGTGGGGGTATGAATGGTCACTTCTTTTAATGGTAGAAGAAGAGGGAAGGTTAGAGCAAGAGGAACAGGTAATACAGGTTCCTCACAAGATTAAAGAATGGGTAGAGGATGTGTTTGATGTCATTGGGGTGATATGGGTAGAATAGGCTCTTCTACCTATGGTGGAGAAATAGGTTGACTAACCTCTTCAAACTATGGGAGAGGTTGGATAGGAATAATAGGAAAGACTGTGTTGACCGTGTGTATGTTGCATTCTTGAAGGTCATCGGCCATGGTCTGAACATTATTTTGACTTGGAGGATGGTTAGGAAAAGGTTATCTAAAGACATCCATGTTTTGGTTAGCTAGCACATTAGGGTTATCCAAAACAAGATCCCCTTTGTCTAACATGTCTTGAATAACATTTTTGAAGGTTTTACAATTATCTGTGTCATGACCATTGACACGGTGATAGTTACAAAAGTCATTTTCCCTATACCATGTAGGTATGGCTTTTGAGGGGTCAAATTGGGGTGGTCAGATTTGAGGGAGATTGAGGACCCCCTGCTTGACTAATTTATCCAACACGGAAGCATATGATTCTCCTATTGGAGTGTATTGACGTTGTATATATCGTTGTTGGAATTGTTTTGTGATGTGGAAGGCTCAGATTGGTTGGTTATTGTAGAGGATGATGATCTAACGACCACAGCATTTGTCGACCCCTTAGATTTGGAGTTGGAAGAAGAAGGTTTGGAAGAATGGTCATCAGATTTTGCATTGTTATTTTTACTATGCAATTTGACCTTATCTTCTTCAACCACATGGAGTTCAAGCTTTCGAGCCATTGTGAAAGCTTCGTCAAATGTGCGGAATGTTTGGACCCGCAAAGTTGATGAGATGTGTTTGGCACATGCTCTTGAAAAGAGCTTAATGAGCTCAGATTAAGGTAAAGAAAAGGAGAGTTGGTTGATTAAACCTCTCCAATGAGCAATGAAGTCAGCTATTAACTCATCGTCAAATTATCTGATAGAATATAGGTCTGTAATGGAGACCTTCTTGGTGATGTTGATTGAAAAGTGATCAAGGAATAATTGGGCTAGTTGAGTGAAGGTGAAGAGGGAATGACTGGTAATGAAGCAATACCAATCAAGGGCGGCACCAGAAAGTGACATGGGAAATGTACGAAGTAATAATGCATCATCATGTGCTATAAGGTAGCAAGAGTGTCTAAACGCTCGTAGATGTTGTTGTGGGTCCTCTTTACTCTAAAAGCGAGTAAATTTTGGGAGTTCCCACTGGCTAGGATATGGTCAAATAGGAACTGAAGGGTGAATGGGTTCGTTGCAAATTTGTTCATATGAAAGAACATTGCTTGAACCGAAAATGGATGTCTCAAGGTTAGACATCTTATCCATCAGCATCTTGACTAGATCGGCTGATGGATTGGCAGGTGGGGCACCCCCTAGGTTGTAGGGTACTTGGAAGGCATTGGGAGGGGTGTATGATGTACTTGGTTGTGTTTGAATAGGTGCCATATATTGGTAGTTCATCATAGGAACTGATGTTGAAGTCAAGGGGGCTTATGCCATGAAGTTAGAGGGCACAACTTGACTAGATGCCGCCAAAAGAGGTTGAGTGGTGGCAACACTAGTTAAAGGATAGTTAGTCACTCTTGTATTGATGGGTGCAAGAGTGGGTGGGATAGAAACAAGCAAGTTTTGAAAAGGTGTTGAACTTGTTTGCATTATTTATGGTTGAGGGGGTATGGCAACCCCAATGAGGGTAGGTCCAAAAATAAAAGGAGAGGCCAAATCTTGAAAATTGGCCATGGTTGGGTGACTAGTCGAGGTGATGGCCTGAGTGACCATAGGTTGGGTAATAGAGGCTGTTGATATTATTATCATTTCAACTAAAGAAGTTGGCATCCCAAAAATAGGATTACCTGAAGGGTCTTGCATTTGGCTTCTTGCGAGATAGTGTTGGAGAGCCTTGATGTTGAGGTCAAGGAATCTCTCAAAGTCTTGATCCCCTGCGGGAACAATAGGTGGTTGATTTGGAGTAGGTTGGATCGAAGTACATTTAGTGTCTGAAGTATACTCCATTAGAGGACTTGTTATGAAGGGCAAAGGTGGAAGTGGTTATTGTCTTACATGGTCAATAAGAGATTTGGCTTGACTACGTGTCAAAACCATCCAAGGCAAAAGGGGTTCAGGTCTTAAAAACTATGTGTTTCAGTTTCAGAAAACTAGAATGTGTGTTTTAACAGCAAAAAAGTTGGGTTTTAAGCTTGTTGTTTTGAAAGAAAATTTGTTGACAGTGACCAACATCGGTTAGAAAATCAAAGTTGGTAAAGATTTGTTGCCGATGTCGGTTAGGGTTATGGTCGATGTCGATCGAGGCAATGGGCCTTGGATGGGTTTTGGATTATGTCTGTTGTTGATAGAAGAGTCTATGAAAGCTTATAGGGTTGTGCAGTAGGGTCTAAGAAAGGACAAAGATAGAAGGTTGGTGTGTAAAGAGGATAAGGATATGGGGAAGGCTTTTCAGCCTCTCCAGGAAGAAGTCGGGTCTGGTTGATAGTATTTAGAAATAGTAAATAGAAATTAATTACTAATGTATTCTAAATACTAAAATAAGACAGAAGAATACTTAGCTCTGATTGTGGTTGATGTCAAAGATCTCATGCAATGTTTCCAATTCAATGTCTGGAGTGATTCTGTAGAGTTTCTATAGCCTGGAGAGCAAAATTCGAAGTCTAATGCTTGGTCTCAGAGTGTGCACGTCGATCTCAAAGAGTCCCAGGGGAAAATTAGGGAGAGAGAGAGAGAGAGAGCCAAAGAGAGATTAGGGGGGAAAACTCAAGGTTAGAACTTAGTTTAAGTAATCGATGTCGGTGATCCCACTGGTGTCGATCGACAGTTGACCAACGTTGGTGAAAGAGAATGGGTAAAAGGGCTGTGTGGCCCATTTTTCCATCCACCAAGTGCTTCTACCATTGGAGAATAGTCAAAAGACAAGTTTATTAGGCACGAGAGTTAGTTAGGAGGTTGGAATGGAGTGAGAAGAGGTCTTAGGTAGTTAGGATGTGGAGGACTTAGTCTTAGGGTGACTCATAGGTTAAGAAAAGGTCTTAGGGTGAGGTGTCCAAGGTGAGGTGTCTAAGTGATGTCATTAATTTAAAATAAGTAGTTTATTTTAAATTAATAAAGTGTGTAAGTGACCAAGGGGAGTCGGCACAATTTTGGTGTCTACATTTGCCCCTTTTTGTCTGTAGGAGCTCCTCTTTGGCTTTGGAGGAAGACACCTGTAGATAAGAATAAGACTTAAACCAAAGAAAATGTTAGAATAAGATAAGGTGGACTACCAAGCAACACGCTTAGTCCCAGAAGCGTAAAGCTCCGTAAGGGATGACATTCCACTATTTATGAAAAAGAGTGTCGTATAAAGAGAAATAATGAAAGACTAAGAAAGAGAAAGTAGACAATGCGTACCTATTCTCTACAATCAATCTTTCATAGTCACTGACATTGGTAGTACTCTCGAGGTCAATTTTTGGATGGTGTCGATGTCGGTCATATTGCCAATGTCGATGTCGGTCGAGGAAATGGGCCTTGGATGGGTTTTGGATTATGTCTATGGTCGACAGAAGAGTCTATGGAAACTTATAGGGTTGTGCAGGGTTACAGGATAGTGAGTAGGGTCTGAGAAGGGACAAAGGTAGAAGGTTGTTGTGTAAAGAGGATACGGATATGGGGAAGGCTTTTCAGCCTCTCCAGGAAGAAGTCGGGTCTGGTTGATAGTATTTAAAAATAGTAAATAAAAATTAATTACTAATGTGTTCTAAATATTGAAATAAGACAAAAGAATACTTAGCTCTGGTTATGGATGATGTCGAAGATCTTGTGCAATGTTTCCAATCCAATGTCTAGAGTGATTCTATAGAGTTTCTGTAGCCTAGAGAGCAAAATTCAAAGTCTGATGCTTGGTCTCAGAGTGTGCACGTTGATCTCAAAGAGTCTTGGGGGTGGATTAGGGAGGGAGGGAGAGAGAGAGAGAGAGAGAGAGAGAGAGAGAGAGAGAGAGATCCAGAGAGAGATTAGGGGGGAACTCAAGGTTAGAACCTAGTTAAAGTAACTAACATTGGTGATCCCATCGGCATCAGTCGATAGTTGACCAATGTCGGCAGAAGAGAATGGGTAAAAGGGCTGTGTGGCCTGTTTCTCCATCTGCCAAGTGCTTCTGCCATTAGAGAATGGTCAAAAGATGGGTTTATTAGGCACGAGAGTTAGTTAGGAGGTTGGAATGGAGTGAGAAGAGGTCTTAGGTAGTTAGGATGTGGAGGACTTAGTCTTAGGGTGACTCATAGGTTAGGAAAAGGTATTAGGGTGAGGTGTCCAAGGTGAGGTGTCTAAGGTGAGGTGTCTAAGTGATGTCATTAATTTAAAATAAGTAGTTTATTTTAAATTAATAAAGTGTGTAAGTGACCAAGGGGAGTCGACACAATTTTGGTGTCTACAACATGAGACCTAAAACTATGGAAGAAGCTAATTTAATAGACACACATAAATAGATCTAGTCTCAATGTGCCCAACCTACCCTTAATATTTTAGTAGGTTGATGTTGAAAAAATTGAACTTCGAGACAACTATTCAAACCTTAGGTATTGGAGTATAGAGACCCCTCACCTCATGGTGTGATTAAAACACAATGTCATTAATGCCTTTGAAACTTCATTTGTATAACCTATTGGTATATGGAATTTTACCTACTACGTGATGATGAAATTCACGATCGATAGAGCCCCTAGAAAATACAAATAAAGAAGTTAGTTAGTGACCTTCCCTATGAATCACCATGGAATAAAAATAAGCATGATTGACACTGATTGACTGGATTGAAAAACCTATTGATTGATAAGAGGAATTGCATTTATGCATTAGGGTCAAGGGCCCCCACCCCTATATAAATGGGGATGGGGCCAAATAAACTTTATCTATTCAATGCCAAATACAAATCTAAAGCCAAAGAAACTCTATCTTTATCTCTAATGGGGATGGACAGAATCACCATTCATAGTTACAATCACTCCCTACACTTTTGTTATGTCATATGACACAAACTATGCTTGGCCTCTATATATATGGGGTCATATAAAAAGGGGGAGATACTCTTTATTTCTTGGAGTTGGAGAGATATAGATATAGATTCTTTTATTCCACTTGATCGATGTTATACTCGACCACCCCTCTATTCTATAGGTTATATTACATGATTCATTAGGAAACTATAAACTATCCCATCTTGATCTTGGCCATAGAGATATATAGGGTCCCTAATCAAATAGCCATCGATATGGGAGAACCCCCTATATATCTATATGGCAGGTGTATAATCACTTGCCAAAGTATCATAGCTAAGTCTAGAACCTAATTAAAGATTTTAATGCATTTAGAATTCATACTTTGCCCAAATAAAATAACTATATAAATTATGCATCATCTACTATTTCAAGTACTTTGGAGGCTATTAACAATTTGAGAATGAGAATATACTCAGTAGAGTTCATCTCTACCCCTCAATCTATGATAATATCATAAAATTTCAAGTTTTTAATGATGACCAACACATCTTAGACTTCATCACTAATATAGAGGTATTCATTGATTATGTTATTGATAAGGATGGTCAAGAAGACTTTGAGGTAGATGAGGATGGGACCATGAATATGAGGATAAATTACATACTAAAGGGGATGGTCTAACTGGAGAGACTATTTGACGTGGATTATTAAAATGAAAAAGATAAGTGGACCCTTGTTAAAGGCATGCTACATGAACATTGCAACTTGGGTGATGGAAGTGATTCAAAAATTATGATTATATGCATCACCTATACCCTAGAGGAGAAACAATATTTTACATGGGCCCTCAAAGATTTCATAGATGTGATTGTATGGATCTATGAGGACTTGAAATTCATTGACACCTCCATCTTGACACACACAATCACCTTGAAGTTGGGAGTCAGGACATTCATGTATAGATGAAGGTTGGTTAATCTACTACTAGAACTGCTAATTTTTAAATAAGTATATAAAATACTTGTAGTAAATATCATCTTCTTGATGAGAAACTCTACACACATTTCAAACTTGGTACCAATGAGAAATGAGAATGGAAAAATAATAATTTTTATTGATTTATACAATTTGAATAAGGCATATAATAAGGGAAACTACCCTTTCCTCATTATATGAAGTTCTAAAAACTATGAATGGAGCTAAAATGATGTCTTTCTTAAATGAATACTTTACTTACAATCCGTTAGTAATCATATATGAAGATCAAAATAAGACAATGTTCACAACCAAGTTGGGCACCTTCACTTATAAGAGAATGACTTTTGGCCTCATCAATGTTGTGGAAACATTTCAAAGGTCCATGGGCATAGATTTAAAATACATTATGTTAAGTTTCATTATGATTTACATAGATGACTTGACAATCTTCTCCAAACATAGAGATGATCATGTCAAAGATTTTAGGAGAGTACTAGAAAGATGTAGAGATCATGGGGTCTTATTGAACCCAAAGAAGTGTATATATAGGATCACTGAAGGGATGTTGTTGGGACATATCATTTAAAAATGGGGTATATCAATATAACTTGAGTTGGAAATCCTATTTCCAGGAAACAAGAAAGAACTAAAGTCATTCTTTGTCAAGATTAACTTCATAATGAAGTTTTTCTCTAGATTTGCAGAGATAGTTAGACCATTTAATAACATGCTCAAGAAGGATTATAAAATTGAATGGATAAGTGAAGCATAGGAATATTCCACATATATCAAAGAGGCAATTGTGTGCACACTAGTAGTGATCAATGTTAATTATAAGCAACCTTTTTATATTTACTCCTTTACCTTGGAACATTTAATTGCCATTATTAGATCCATGAATCACTTTCCAGCACTACATTATTAAAAACATTACCAATGATAATTGGTACAAGGAAGTGGTTCACTACCTACTAAATAATGAGTGTCCTAGACAATTGAATTCCATGAAAAAGAGAGAATTGTGCATAAAAAGCATCCACTTTATGATCAAACTATGGTACTCTATAGATGAAACCATGAGGGCATCTATTTGAGGTGTCTTAATGAAAAGGAAACAATAAATGTGCTCAACAACCCCCATGAAAATCATGGGAATAGGAATAGATAAATGAATTCCACTACCCACTAAATATTGAGAATTGGATACTATTGACTACACCTACTCAAGAACATACATGCACATGTTTATAGCTACCATATTTTTTGGGATGTTACACTTAGGAAGTGCATTTAAGCAATTCCTTTACTACAAATAATCAAAGTTAGACCTTTCACATAGTGGGGACTAGACTTTGTGGGGACAATCAACACTAATTCATTTGTAAGACACAAGTTTTTTCTCATAAAAACTAACTACTACACTCATTAGGTTGAGGCTCAACCTTTCAAAAATTGCACAATTGACAAAATCATTCAATTCTTAGAGGATCACAATGCCATAAGGTTTAATATGCCTTATACGATGGTATGTTATAATGGTTCTACCTTCTCATCTTTGTAATTCTTATAATGGGCGTACGATCATCTGGTAACCCTGATATTATCCTCTAATTACTATCCATAAGGGAAAAAGCTAGTTGAATCAATGAATATGAATTTGATAAGCATAATTAAAAGGACATTAGAAAATAATCTTATAAATTAGCTTAATGAGTTAAAATTTGTGATATGGGCTGATAGGACTAAAACTAAATCAGATCTAGGCACTTTTCCCTACCACCTAGTTTATCGCTAAGACCTTGATTTCCCAATCAACTTGAGGATCCTTACCTTGTTATTTATAAAGGATTACTTAGAAATAGATGATCAAATAGAGGCTTACCTCTTTAATCTCATGCACTTAAATGAAAAATGTGATGCATCCTTATTAAATTTTAGTAGGCATCAATAGGTTATCAAATGTTGGTTTGAAAAATGGTCCAAAATGAAATCATTTAAGATCTCTAACCTTGTCCTTATGTGGGATAAGGCTCATGAGAAAAAGAGGGAAAGCACAAAACATTTGATGCATTATGGTTGGGTCCCTACCAAATCTCCAAAATACTAGGTAGTAGTGTTTTCCACCTAAGATGTCTAATTGGTGAGGGTGTTCCATTTCCCATCAATGTATAATTCCTTAAGCACTATTTCTAAGTATGAATTGGTTTGGAACACCCTATAAATATTTTCTTATTTCTTTTTTATTTTCTTCTTGTTCCTTGTTTTAGTTTAGGTTTACTTTTGTTGCTTTCTAATTTTTTGATTTTGTTTTTTAGTGTTTGGTTCAACTGTGTGGTATTAATTTTTGAGTTGAAATTGTTATTTTGACCTAGGGTCCCCCTACTTTATCAATGCCTAATAAATAAATGGATCGTATGTGAGTATCACCAATGGGATTCTTATGAGTAAATGTGAAATATATTGTGCATAAACTATTATGTTTTCCTAGTATTTTCTAAATCTTGAGGGCCAATGTTCAAAAAAACTAAACATACAGATTTAGAAATGCCTCTTTTCTTGTTTAAAGACCATCAAATGTACTAAATGAAATATCCGAAAGAAAATGTTCTGATTTATCTTATTCATCATGAAATTCTTGATTTTCCCGTAAACACATGGCTTAATCCCAAACCTCCATGGATGAAAAAGAAAAATCTCTTTCAAAATGAAATTGAGTTAAAGTATAAAATCAAAAAAAATTCCTCGAAAGGGTGATCGTGGTAACCTCTACCATGATCTTTTTAACTTAGTTGGCAGTGGAGCAAGGCCTTCCAAAGAGACCAAAGGTATCTATATCAGGTTTATGGATGCCTAGATGGTTGTAGATAAATGTCCATGCCATTCCCCTCTAAAAAAAATTACAAAAAAAAATCCCTTTCACAAGTTCTTAACATTTTGGAAAATCTAATTTATCATGTGTGCTTGAAAATTAATTGAATTAATCACATAGATCAAACATTGATGATCTTTAAATAGAATCATAACTTAATATGTCATGTGTTGAAGAAATTTTTTATGCCTTTACATTTTTATTTTGCCTTGGTTGATTGCTTGCATCCAACACTTGTGTTTAAATTAAAATCAAATGTTTTGAATTCTTAAGATACTCAAGAGTATCTCCCAACAGGGGTCACCATTTTTTGTTGTTTGCACAACACACCTCATTTTTAACCTAAAATTAAGGATCCTTACTTTTTATTAACTGATCTAAAAGTTGTTGCATCTAGTCTAAATGACCTTTAATGTTTGAAGGTTGGCTTAAGAATGGGATTTTGCATCTTTGTGAGTGGCTAATTTTTAGGTTAAGAGATTTTTAATTCACATGCTTAGGTTATTAAATGTGTGTCAGGCCTTGGATGCTTTTATCATTTGAATAGTCCATCTATCCTTAAAAAATTTAAGGTGGATTCGATTCTTAATTATTTTGAGCTCCAATCGATTGAGCCCTTACCCCTCGCATTTAGTTCCTCAAGCCTAAGTCATTTGAGTCGAGCTAGGCGAGTTCAAAATAGGCAAATTTCAAGCCCACTGAATTAAGTCAGCATTATTTAAAGGATCTGAGCTTGACTCCTTATATATTTTTTATTTTTATTATGAGCCTTAAATATTTCCTCCCCTTCCAAGTGTCTCTATCAGGTTATTTGTAGGTTATGAGCCAATCTGTAAAATTTCTAAATCCAATAATTTTATGAAACATTTCTAAGTCTTTTAAATGCCCCAAGAGCCTAAGATTGTGCTATGTGGCATGATCTTGGTAACAAAGCTTGATGAAGACTTGAAAAAAGTTTCAAAGTTATAATGGTGTTAAGACCCTGAGAATTTACCATGTAGAAACTTCCTAAGGGTTTGGAACCATTAAAACTTAGGCAAAAGTTTAATAGTTTTGAGGCCCCAAGACTTTGAGAAGATACCACATGATAACTTCTCAAAATATTAAGACCTCAAATTCTCAATGGACTTGGGTAATGGGATAATGGTCTTATGGCCTTAAAAACCTAAAAATATACCACATGATGACTTCCCAAGATCCTGAGACTACGGGGACTAGATTGATTAAAGTAATAATCTTAAATGCTCAGCTCATCATCATAATGTTGTGTGGTGCCATTATGTGCCCTAGACTAAATACCTAGTTTGATTAGGGGTTATTACATGGAATATTATTGATGTCAACTTTTAATTGAGCCTAAATTTGATGGCCATCTTCCCATCATGAAATCATAAAACCCTAAGCCTTCGAGCCAAAAATGATGTGCCATGTGGCACATGACCAACTTAGATTGATGGTCATCCTAGATCTCAAAAATATCAAAGGCTTGGTGAGACATTGGTAGATTAAATGGAAATTTTCCTTTAGATGGGTAGGATTCCTAAGGAAATTATTTCATACTAAAAGTGCTCAGTTTGAACTAATATTATATTTATATATACTAGAAAGTCTTGCATCTAAATTAAGAATAGACTAATGTGAATTTATGTGTCTGAATGGTAGAATATTTTATTTGTTTCTAATTTTGGAAATGGATTTTCTATGCATATATCAAGTGTTTTAATTCTATAACCTTGTATTTTCCTTGGTGGATTTGCACTTACCATTTCATCTAATCTTACAAGTTTCATCTTTCGATTCAAGCTATTGATTTAGATATGTGTCCCCCACAAGTAATCTAAACCCTCTATCAAAGAATAACATAAAAGACACAAAAATGTATTAGTACAATATGGAAAGACTATTAGTGAATCATAAAGCATAAGATAAAAGAGGCAAGTTAGATTTATACACAATAACTAGTAAGATACATAAGATAGCTTTGAACCAGTGGGAAAGTGAAAAATTAAAAACATTGAATGGGATGATGGATACAAAATCAATTATTTAATGATAAAAGATGATGATGTGGCTTATAAATGTACAATATGGACTTGTATTCATCATTTTCAGAGCTCAATACCAATCCCAACCACCTTATTGAATGGGCATAGGAGACTAATTTCAGCCCTTAAAGAGGTGTGGCCTCTGATTGAGAGAGCATGGTTGAACTAGTAGATTTATCAAGAAATCAAGACCCTTAAATATATTTTCTCCATTATTAATGAATGTTTATGACTATTCTATTAGTAGGCTGAGTTGGCGATCAAAGGAGAGGTTGGCCCCTTTGTGTATATATTATTTTTTTAGAGCCTTTCTCTAGGTTGGCATTTTTTAGGATTAGAAAATGTTGTACCTAGCTGGATCTTTATGAATTATATTAGAGACATATAGAACTAGACATTTCCTTTATATTTTTCATTATTTTCTAGGATGATCTTTCCCTTCCTTCATTATAGTCCTACTATTATAGAGTTATTTTCTTGCATTTAAAGGGGTTTAGTCATCACACATTATTAATCAAAATACATATATCGATATTTGAAAGGCTGATAAGAGTTTTTATCCATTTATTGTGCATGTATATGGTGGTCATGGTCTTTTTCTCTTATCCAACTAGCTTCCCAGACCCTCACATGATTCTTGGGTTTAATGTGTGCTAGGTTTGGCTTGACAAAGAATTAGTTAAAATGGGTGTGCTCAATCAAATATTACAAGGAACATCTTCATTATCAATAAGATTTTTTATCCCTTTATCCCTTCGCTTTTGCATTTTATTTATAAAAATGAGTTAATCTAAGTTTAAAGCAATTTATATGTTCATGTTAATAATGTTTGCTTAGTTATATTTATCACTATTGAAGCATTGTTTAATATGTGTGTGTGTGTGTGTGTGTGTGTGTGTGTGTGTGATAAATATCCATAGAATTTATCTATTTACTTATTATGTTTATCTTAAGAATCTATTTTTTTTTAAAGATAAACCTATTGTGTGGTCTAAGGAAAATTGTAGCCTCCTCTTGAGTGTTCACATTTAAGCTATAGTTGATATTTAGTTTGTTAAAAATTCCCCTTGAAATAGAATGGTTTCACATCAACCTTTTGAGTGAAGGTCAACATAAAAAGACCTAGTACATTTATACCTTAGAGAAGCATTTTATTCATGGGATCTTATTCCTTTTAGAAGAGACAGAATCATAACAAAACCCTACCTCATTATTGTTGTGTCAAAACACTCATTAACAAATACAAATTACCATTTCATTCCAATAGATAGGAACATTTATTTTTGTATTATTATTTCTCACACTTCTTCCCT
This sequence comes from Torreya grandis, assembly GCA_037957365.1. Taxonomy (NCBI): domain Eukaryota; kingdom Viridiplantae; phylum Streptophyta; class Pinopsida; order Cupressales; family Taxaceae; genus Torreya; species Torreya grandis. Next base: position 7,049,672 of record JARHVA010000059.1, on the reverse strand, counting down.
GAGTATACATTTAGAGGATTTATTTCTTAGATCATACCTTGAAGAAAAACTTGTCTTGTGGAGTCTTGGATGTAATAGGAAGAGTCCTTTTAGCCTAGATATTGATTCAACCTTTGAGATTCTTACAACCACATAAATCTCTTGAAAAGCACTATTAGTGAGGGGGAGATTGAGGATTGATAGGTATTGTTCAAGCTAAAACCATGATTTCATTAAATCTAGACATATTTTGATCTAGATTAAAACTAAAATTATATTTATTGGTTTTTTATAGCATCAATATTAGAATTTAATTTTTATATTATTCGAATAAAATTTAAAGTTTTTTGGAATTATATATAAAATAATAAAATTATAATATAAGGCATAATAGATATATGCAATTAGAATTGCATGATGTGCATGAATTAATCCTAGATCAGATAAGATAGGGCACACCTACACTTCTAATTGGGGATACACTTGTTAAGCAGGAACATGACCAATGTGGGGATCTTATAGACTTGATTAAGGGATCACTTGTATCATTTATCACAATGCATCATGTTAGGAAGGGTTTCAAATCCTACAGTTGAACACAATCACACAACAACCCTAAAATATCCCTATGATTTGATGTTCACTTATGTAATAAATCTACTAACAAGAAAAATAAACTAATCTAGTGCACACCAAAGCTTGTGGCGTAAAGTGGGGCTTAGAACAAAATAAATAACCAAACTAAACATACATAAAAGACATATACTCACTTAAATGTATACATGATCCTAATACATGGAAGAGAAGAATACATACTGCATTATCTATCTACTCTTACAAAGGAGAAATAAAATTAGAAATACTTACCTTTGAAGATGAACCTACCAGGTCTCAACCTCTCCCTTGGCCAAGGTGATTTTTCAGAGATTGTTGTGGTTTGTAAGGATAACCAAGATAAATCAGCTCAAGGCTACATGACCTACCTAAGAATATAAAAGATTTATCCACAAGGCAAGATCAGAGCTCCAAAAGAAAGTATTGGACCCTAAAGCTTTATTCCTCAAGTAGAATGGTCAATATGTAGATGTTTGTTAGCACTTCTTCACTTAATTCTTAACTCTCTTTTGACTCTTATGAAATGGTGGTAAATGATCTTGTATATATAGTAATATCTTGCCTAAAAACTATTCAAACATGTCAGTTGTACTAGGTTGACTAGGTCGACCTAGCAAATTATTGGGCTAATGCCTAAAGTCTATGCTAGGTCAGTTGGGATGTAAACAAGTCAAAATAACAAAGATGTCCCTAGAATACACTAGGTTGACTAGGTCGACCTAGTGTACTAAATAGGTAAGAAGGTAAATAAGGCAAGAAATAAAGGAATAAAGCATGATAATGACTAGAGTGGATAGGAAAGAGAAGAACAAGCCTATAGTTCATGGTTTTATGGAGGTAGTGTGTAGATAACAAGTGGTAAAAATAACAACAATCTTCCAAAGCACCGATGGTCTACCCACCCCTTTTTTGATGCACCCCTTAAGGCATGCACTCAAAGAGATTGAGACTCAATAGGTTCCTGAAAGATATGAAGTGTCAATAATCAATAAAATTTTGAAAATATTATGTGTATACATATTCCCCAATCGAAGCTCATCATGTGTCATGTAAGTGCAACACATGATGGTGCTTCAAAGATAGAACATGATAACACATGACATTGATGCTAAGTATGGTGTATTAAGTAAAAAATAAGATAAATGAAATAAATGTATTTAAAAACACATACCTTTAACTTACCTTAGTGTTATAGATAAAGAAGAATATTACAAGGAAGTGAAGGCGTCCAATGTAAATCACACTAGGCAAACCTATAAAAGTTAGTGCAAAAAATAACCAAAAATTGATTTTTTTTAAATATAGGCATATTATAGTGGAAAATAATCTCTATGACACCATGAATCTAATGTATTTTATGGTTTGCAAAATGGATGAGCAAAAACAAATATATGAGCAAAATAAAGAATATGAGGAAAAATAATTTAGAATTTTGAAAAAGTGGTTTTAAATAGGAAAAAGAGAAATCATTTTGTTATTTTGATTTGTAAGAAAGGAGAAAAAGAGCTCTGGAGAGAAAAGAAGTTAGGATGGTGAGGGAACGACATGCTAGGCAAGAGAGAACCCCAAGAGTGAGAGCAGGTGCACTACAAGTATATAATCGAGAATCTCAAACCAGTTTTTGAAATTGAGTAAATTTTGATTTTAAGCATTTATACAAATAAAAAATGAACAAAATTAGTTTCTAAGGGTAGTAGATAAGAAGATGAGATATGGGTTGGAAGGAAATAGGGAAAAAGTAAGAAAAAGACAAATTTTGAGTAAAATACACTAGGTCAGCACACTGAACCTACTAGGTCGACCGAGTAGGTTGAATCAGGGTGAAAATCCATATGGTTGGCCTAGTGTGGTGGAGGTTGACCTAGTGTATTTTGGCAATTGAAACTAAGTGAAAAGGTTTTTTAGTTAGTTTGTAAGTGCCAAAATGAAACCTAAACACTAGAGAGAAGAAGATAAGAGGAAAATTAAGAAATTTAGGATAAAATAAGACAAAAATAGGGAGATTTTTGGTCAAACTAGGTTGACCAAAGAGCCAAACTAAACACAAAAAATCATGTAGAAAGATGAAAGAGGGCTAGAATGGCCTGAAATGACCAAAGAAGGGAAAGAGGGACAAAAATAGGATAATAATGAATAGAGTATGCTTGTTTTTTATTAAAGATAGAATGTATAAATAATGTATTATAATATACATGACATAGAGGAACTAATACATTCTTTGTTATTTCTTGATTATAGAGATAGCCACAGTTCTAAAGACTGCTAGATGTGTCATTATTTTTGGATTTTTTAGATAGGTTGATAGATGTAGATAGAACTAGACTGGTAGCCATAAGTTTAGGAGGTATAGTAGATATGTGCAAGATATCCTTAAGTACATATGTATTGGTCATATTCCTTAGTTGTTAAGAATGACTGACAAACACTTTTAGATGGGAGGTGGATGGGGATTTGATAGAGGTGGGTATCACACTAGAGGATGTCTATGCCATCCTTAGACTACCCATAGTAGGATCACTAGTGATCGTAGGGATACCAAATAGCATAGAGGAGAGGGGAGCCTTAGCCATGTGGGTTATAGGCTTAGAGACAATATTACTAGGGTAGAGAGTGAGTATGGATGATGTGTATATATCATAGATTCTAGATCTCCAAAAGGTGGTGATAAGCATTGTGACATAGTGAGTGCTCTCTCACAAGTCAGATGGCAAGGTACCACTATACATGATAGCCTTGAGCAAGATGATGCTAGAGGAGGGAGTGTTATACAATCTTGGGTTTATCATCTAGGTCCAACTTTTTCATGATCTATTTAAGATGTGGGTTAGAGGACATAAGACCTTGGGACTAATCATACTATTGATAACATGGATATATGAGAGATTTCCTATGTATTGGTTGATTGGGTTGCCCCATGCAATCGATAATAGGTCACCTTAGGTGAGGAGATGGAGGAAGGACTAGGTAGCATGGGTCATGCCTTATATGCTAGTGTTATAGATGGTGAAATGCACCAACATAGTGTGGTGACCATATGAGCAGCTAATGACTACTTGGGTGAGTTGGGACATAGTTGGACCAGTGCTAGAGAGGATAGAGGTGATAGGGCACTATACATGGTGGAAAAATCCACATTTGGTGGCATGGGTGCCAAGGTAGATGGGCCTACCTTATCTAACAACATTGATACTCATGCCTGAGTAATGAAATTCACATGTGAGAGAGCCATGAGGGAAGAGGGGACTTAGACCATTGATAGTGAGGCCATCATTTAGGCCATGTCAGGAATGACCATGGATTGGTCGTGCATGATGAGGGGTAGAGTAGGAAGAGGTGGAGGTAGGGGAAGAGATACTAGATGTACCACCACTAGCTTCATAAAGAGATGAGTTATGGCCACTAAGGATATAGTAATGATAGGGATAGGAGGAGAGAGCAGAGACTATCATCATCCTTGGAAATTTAACTGAGGAGCCAGAGGAAAGGATAAAGAGACCACTTAGATGGAGGCTGAGATGGATATGAGCCATGATAGCCAAGTTTGAGTTGAAGAGGTGACCTATAGAGGAGGTACTAGAAAGCCATGTAAATGGGGAGACTATGCTATGTGATCATGTGTTTGGTGAGACCATAGGAGCTGAGACATAGATAGGTAAGAAAAAGTATGATTAATTTATTGATTAAGTTGTTATTTGATCAATAGATATATATTATGAGATATGACAGTGATCTAATATCCATCTGGTGTGATGTTGTAGGTGTATCTAAGGATGAGGAGGGGAGATGGGGGTCCCTAGTTAGGAGAACACTTCATGATGTCCTAGACAAGACTCTACAATTATATGACCCCATGACATTGGAGGATTTGAGTGTACCATCTGCCCTAACTCAGGCAAGTTATTTCAAACTAGAGGGAGAGGCTATGAGGTAAATACAGATGCAAAGATAAAGGGCATAGCCACCAATAGTCTCATAGAGTAGAAGTGGGCCTAGCAGGCCCTAGTTGATGAGAGTTTTGATTCAAGATATAGTGACATAAATCATGTAGGCATATATGGTAATGCAAACCCAATTGATATAGGCACATGCAGCAACCCAAACTAAGTTGGTATAGGCATAGGTGTAGATATCACATCTATAGGGCCAGGTAGGGGGATTGAGGTCTCAAACTACCTCATTACAACATATTATTCAAAGGATTCAAATTAAGGCCTCAGCAGGTAGCATGGCTTGACCATGAAATAGAAATGATGGAGATCAACCCTAGTGCTGAGGCATTATATATGATTGTATATGTTGTATCAAACTCTTGAGATACATACATACATACATACATACATATATATATATATATATATATATATATATATATATATATATATATATATATATATGATGTATCATATTGGTGTTGGTTGTGTATGTTGTCTTTATGATGGTTATATTTGTTCATTATGGTTGAGGTTGTGGATGATTGGGATATATTTATTTCTATTACATGTATTTATCTTTGTTTTATATGCTATAGGAAATATATGTGATGTGGTTTCTTTTCTATCATTATGGATAACACATGCATGATTTTTTTTAAAGAAACAGGAAAAAAGACTTGGAAAAATATAATCAATCAAAAATTCACTACACACTAATTCAAGATGATAAATGTGTAATAACATGAAAAATGACTAAGTATAAAGAACCAAGAGAATGGAAAACAAGATGGTAAAAGGGGGATTTTTTTTTAAACCAATGTGAAAAATTTTGGCACCAAATTAAAATAAGTAAAATCATACTAAATATCACATTGGGAAGTATGAAAACAAAGTAATAAAATGAAAGGGATTAAAAGGGCATGAATGGTAATAAAAATAAATCAAAATTAAGTTAATCAATTATACTATTTCATGATGGGAAGTATAAAAGAGAAACAAAATTTGCAAAAAATTGGTCTTAAATTGATCATACTAATTCAAGCTGGGAAGTATGAGAAATTCAAGAAATGGTTGTGATCTTACATGCACTCAAAAAATAATAAAATAAAAGTCAATATGAAAATGAAGTAATCATAAAACATACTAAATATCAAGATGGGAAGTATGTCAAATGACGTGTAACCTCATAATCAATCAAATCTTATCTCTTACTTGACAATGTAATTTGGATGGTGACTTCTTTATTGGAAAATTTTGTTTTATTTTTTCATTAGGGTTAGGTCCTATCCATAGTCTCACACTACAACTCACAAAATAAAGCCCAAGGGGTACCAAAATAACATTGGTAAGCAGAAGGATTAGGACTGATAAATCAAGGATGTGGGTAATAGGATGAAAAAGGAGGTAATTTGTGGGAAATGTTGGGTCCTATCCATGGTCTTACAAAGCAAATCACAAATGAAATCCCATGGGGAGTGATGAAAAAGCTAAACAATATTTCCCAAGAGGAAATATGAGGAAAGGAAATGAAAAAGGGAATGTAAAAAGAAAAGACTTAGGCATCTTATGAGAAGACTTTAGGAGGCAAGAGGCATACTAAGGACAAGAGAAGACACTAAGTGACTAGTGGTCGTCTATGTACAAAAGAAACCTATTCCCTAGACACAAAGCTTTGTAGGAAAATAAGTGTGCCACTAAGTTCAACTCATGAAGGTATATTGGTACAAATAAAATTGAAATGGACCTACCTCCCCATCATGTGTTCCCCACTCTTCAAGACCCCTTATAGAGCCGTCAATCTACTAAAAAGATTGGGTTCTTGCATGATAAAGTAGGTAACACTAAAATATATTTTTTATTCTCCTCTTCTAATATACTAGCCTACCACACCCTAAAGTACCTTGGCTCTACCATGAGGCCAACTGTGGAGTTTGAGCTTCAACTAGAAGAAGGAGATGTGCTTTAAATCATGTCTTTTAGTGTGATTAGACTTTTGAGAATATTTTTGCCTTTTTTATATCATTGCCTTTTATTTAAATGATTTGGATTTTAACTTTATTTTGAAGGCTTTTTAATATTACTCCTCCATATGGATTTGGAATGACCAATCATAAGAGAGATAGTGATACACATGAATGAGTTGTAGGTTAAGGCTAAAGGAAGCTAAGTAACCCAAGATAAAAGACTGACTAGGACACTTAGGCTTGACAATGGACAAGTATGTGATCTCAATTCTAAATCATGTATACGCTTAGTTTGTAGAAAAGGAAGAAGGAAAAAGGAGATCCAAAGGAGGAATGGTGAAGGGAAATAGTAATGAGAAAGATTGTTTTCTACTGATCACATGGTAAAAAGAGATAATAACCAAAGGGAACAAGCTAGATTTAATCAATTCACCATGACAACTATCTATGAAAAATAAAGATAAGAAAATAAACAATCATGAAGATACTAGGGAAGAGTTTTGAGAAAAACTCTAAAGAAAAATAAAGCAATGATAAGTGAAAAATAACAATGATAAGGAAAAGAAAAGTATTGTAAAACAAAAATAGAAGCTAACTATAATACAACAAGAAGGAGAAACATGATATAAGATAGGAAATAATTTGACATAGTGTTAAATGATATAATCAAAAATAGATAAAAATAAGATTGAAGCACATGTTCAATCCAAATGTAAATGAGAAAGCACTATGCATGTGCTCATAAGTATTGGTAAATCTGTCCACACACATTATCCAAGACATTGAATAAATCTCTATGAAGATGGATATGAACTAGTACAAATGTCTCATCAATCTTTACTGAATACTAGACAAATACTTCTTTTCTAATCTCCTCAACTAAAAAATTAAGATACTCATTGGATCGTGCTGAGGAGGGGAATTGGATGAAGGATGGTTAGGAGAATGTGTGGGAACAAGATCTATGGGAGATGCAAGAATCACAAGTGGAAAAGAATCCATGGGTGAAAGAGGGTCCATGGGTGGAGAGAGAACCACATGTGGAGGCATAGAAGGTGGTGAATGGACCACATGAGGTGTCATTGTGGGAGAAGAAGGAGGAGCATTCTTGTAAGAAAAACCTATGGGAGGAATGGTAGAAGGTCTAAGAATAGTTATAAGATGATCCTTAAGATGTTATTGAAGTATATGGTAATGATTAGTGTGATGTGTACCACATTGGTACCATAGGCAATACCTCTCACCATACTTGGGTATATGTTAAGGAATAATCTTTGGAGGAGGCATGGTAGTGTCAATTGATAGGGAAGAAGGACATAAGGTATCAATATATTACTATAACTTATGATGATGGGTAGAAGAGTGATTATCTATCCCATGGAAGCAACATATACACTTGTGAGTATTATTAGGAGAAACACTCATGGAAGAAGGTGTAATAGGCATGGATGAAGAAGGAGATGGAGCATTAGCTCATTTGGCAGGCAAAGGATCCATCTTGGGTAAAGGAAGCAAGCCATCACCAAGAAAAGGTCATGAGGGAGAGGGAATGTAAGTAGGTTGAATAGAAGGAGTACTAATGGAATAATTAAAAGTAGTCTCATCAATAGTGGAAGAAGTAATAGTCACTGGTTGTGACATAGATTGCACTATGGAAGGAAGAAGTAATAGTCACTGGTTCTGACATAGACTCCATTGTGGATGGAATGTGATTAATAAAAGGTCTAAGGAGGGTTGCACTAACCTCAAGAGTGAACTAATGATGGGAGTCAAGGAGCCTATAAAAAGGTAAGGTCCAGTCATAGCATGATCCATGAGGATAGTCTTATGGGGCTCCTAAAAAACTAGAGGTGTTGGTGTCATCTCTACTCTATGATAAAGAGGAAAAATGCAAGAATTAATAACTATAACTGTTAGAATATGAGAACATGAATGAAAAGACTCAAATAAAGAAGAATAATAATGCACAATCTCAGCATCACGAGCTTGGATAAGGCCACCTAATGAAGGATCATCTAAAGAATAACCATCATCATAATTTGGCATATGAAGATCAATGACATAAGTTGGAATAACTTTGTCATTTAAAGAAGCATGGTGAATATAATGCCTAGTCTTGGATAAGACTACAAGAAGGTAATCGCAAGGTGGTTTGCAAGAATGAGGTTACAATGAGGTCAGAAGTTGAAAGATTAGATGAGGTGTGAGATTGGAAGTTTTGATACTTAAGTTAATCTCGTTGGGCTCATCATCATCAGAGTCTAAAAGGTTAGTATGAATGTTACCAATGAGCTTGGGATTCCCATTGTAACCTCTGGTTGAGTTGACAGGAAAATTAAAAAGCTATGATTCACAAAATGAAATACTAGGTAAAGGCTCAAGAGTAGGAATCTTAAAAACACCATGATCTTGGAACTGATCAAAATTTCAAGGGTTAGTATCTCCTTGAATCTTGTAAATGACTCTATTATAAGGGAATTTGACACATTTGTAGATGAAATAAGTGATAGCTTGCATACAATGAGTCCATGACCTACCAAACAAGATGTTATAAGAAAGAGGGAAATTAAAGATCATCACCTTTACATGAATGATAATAGATGGGATAGTAATGAGAAGCCACACACACCCAAGATTAGGCATTTTCCTTCTATCATATCCTTGGCAAGTGCTACATGTAGACTTAATATTGCATTCTAAATATCCAAGGGTTTTAATGAAATCAAGAGAAGCAACACAAGTGCTAGAAACTTCATCAATCAATACTTGTTTGACTTGAATATCACCTATTGAGATACTAATAAATAAAGGATGATCATTTACACCAAGCAAAATCTCATAGAGAATCATAGATGTGATGGGAAATTTCAAAGAAAGATAAGTGTCAATAGTTTCTTCAACATTGATGGACATCTCTTCACATTATTGCAAGATACTATCCTTAGAACCAGATAAGGCTACCTCCCATCTTGCTAAGGGAGGATGAAAAACATTCATCTCAAATAATAGTTGCATAAGATAGTTCTGATGATAGGGAGATGTCCTTATAAGTTAAAGAAATGTAATTTGAGATGGGATATTAATGAGTTCCACAATGGGATCCCACTCATCATGACCCATGAGAATATTTTTAGATATAGGTGCATAATGGTTAAGGAGGTCTTTGGAAGGAGGAACTGAAGAGCATTGAAATTTGTGTTGATAAGAATGAGAAGGTTTAGAAGAAGCTTGTAGATCATTTAGTGATGAATAAGTAATTAGTTTAGATTGATCTTGAGAAGTAGAAGAAGTATTAATAGAAGTTTGATTATTATTGGAAGGTTGATTATCATTGTTATTAGAAGATGATGAAAGAAGAGTAGAAATGGAATAAGATGTGTTATCCAAGGGAGAATCATAAATTAGATCATCATAAAAGGTTATAATATCTTCTTGACCCAACTCATTTAAATGAGTTGGAGAAGAATCTTGGATAATACAAAATGTCTTAGAAGGAGGCAGGGTGTAGATAGGTTGGGAATCAATGAAAGCCACCTCCCTTCACATATTAGTCATGTTAATCACATTTTCATCAAAAGTGGGTTCAACAAGACTTTATACATTATTGGTGGAAGAGGTGGGCTTGTCTTGGTTTTCTTGAATTGGTTGATGATTAGGTAAAGGATTTTTGTAGATAGCTAAATGAGCATTTGATTGATTCAAGGCTTGGGTTTTATCATGAGTTTTGTAATCCTTGAAAGCAACTTCATATGCTTGTTAACACTTGTGAGTGATAGCATCATGATCAAAATTAGGACCTAGAAGAAATTCCATAGCTAAATTATGAAGTTGTCTATAGGTCTCATGAGAATGACCCCAACTAGCATGAAACCAACAAAATTTTCTAGGATCATACTAAGTTTTCATAGGATAAGTAGGGTCAATCTCTTAAGGGAGAGGCCTAGGTAGACGCTTAAGCAATTTAGATAAGGAAAGAGGTTTATGTTTATTAATTATTTTTGGTGACGAGAAATGAGGATTAATATATTGCTGAGAAGGAGTTGGTTCTGAAGAAGGGGTAGGAATGATAGCTTGAACATTGTGAATGGTATTATGTGAATCAGTAACACCATCATTGGTAATAATTTAGTTTATGTTTTTAAGTAACTAATGAGGACCCATGGATTTTTAGATCAGCATGCAATAGAAGATTTCCTAGTATTGAAAATGTAGAGAAAATAAAAGGTTATGCAAAATGTCAATATGTTTAATTCACAACCTATTGAGGATCATTTTTGAATGTTATCACTAGACATCAACATGCAGAGTAAGGATTACCTCCTATTGAAATGCCATAGGATCAAGGAATTCAAAAGTTTGAGTAGGATAAATACATAAATCCATCAATTGAAAAGGGATTGATGTATGAGGATGTGCAAGTTTTGAAAAACATACAACATCAAGAAACCAGTAAATGAGATGTTATGACTATAGTTATAAATATGTATGGCCAAATTATGCATATAATGAGACAAGATAGAGTTTTTACTAACTTAATAGACTTACCTAAACTATTAAGCATATTGCATAATTAGTAAATCTCTCAGAATATCATAAATCCATTGCATAATCTATTGGAATGTGCACAGCATGGGTAGTGAAACATAGAGAAAATAGTATGGTATACAAAAACTAAAAATCCTTGGGATGTGGATGCACAAATGGATATTAAAATTATAGGTTATAAGATACCAAATTTTATTTTTGATATTGGAAGTATGTTCAACATGATACCAAGGTCTACATGGGAAGTTATTGGCTAACCAATACTGAGCTACAGTCTAGTAACTCTCAACCTAACAGATCATGGGAGATTTGAACCTATTGGTCATTTAGAATATGTTGATATAAAAGTCATAGATTTGAGTCTATTGAGAATTATCATTGATTGTTGAGTTTTGGAATTGATGTTGTCATTGATGTCAATGGTTCTTATGAAGGTGCATGGTTAAGTAATCCTTGAGGTATGTGTATGTTGAATTCATATACCAACATAGTGAGTGTTGTTACTATGAGAGAGAGTGTAATCATGGTGAATGAGGTTGATGACAAGTAGGTCAATTCAGTTGGTAGTGATAAGGTGCATGAAATAGTTGTCATAAGTGAGGTCATTCATGAAATAAATAGTGTTTTTATGAGAAAGAAGTGTGTGGTCATGAGAGAAAAGAGTGTTACTAGTAGTGTAAATTATGACAAGGTGATCAAGTATATATTGATAGTATGTGATGTGACCAGGTCATTCTTAAAATAGAATTTGAAGATAACTAATGTCTCAGATCATTGGTATAGGTCAAGCATGGAGGGTACAATGTATAGTAAGCATAGTCATGTCATGAAGATACATGTGCATGGTGAGCATGAAGATGTATGTGTAGAGGTATGACATTATTTTAGCAACATGTAAGGCATGTGAGCAAGGTGTAGAGGCATTAAGGAGAGTATCAAGGTGAGCCTATAGGGGTAAGACCTTTAGTCTAAGTCTACAACTAGACCAGTCCTAGACCCTACATGGCCTAATTAGATATCATGATCTGTTATCAAGGCATGTGAAGGATGTATGGTAGTGTTTGAGCATGAGAAAATGTTGATCAAAAAGAGATTGTTGTGATGGTGTAAGAGTGTTGTTTTAAGAGTGTTCTTGTTTAATATCATTGTTGTTGTCCTTGATTTTCATAGTTGTACCAGAGGTGCTCTTGTGAATATTGATGTCAAAAGTGCTTATGAAGGTTGATGTCATATGACTATCATTGTTATTGTCATTAACATCTCATTGGTGCTCTAGTGAGTATTATGTTGTAACAAGATAAAGTGTTGAAAGTCAATTGTCATGATCATGAGGTCATTGAAGAGTGTAGCTATGAGAGAGAATATTGATCAGTGTTGTAGTGATTTTGAGAGTGTAAGATATGATTGGTATATGTTCTTATGTTTGCATGAGTGATGTGAAGGTCAACATGGAATGTCCTTATTGTCAAATTTGTAAAGTGTTAAGCCTATTAATGTCTTGAGAAGGTATGTGAATAGCTCAATGTTATACATGAAGAGGCATGGTGGCATGGTGATATGGATGTTTTTAGGCTTGTAAAGATGATATAATATTGATATCAAGTGTCTTTGAGGACAAAGTGTCTTGTGAAGCTTAGTTATAGCATGAAGAGACCTTGTATGAAGGCATAAGCTTAGTTTCATGGTGAGATAAGGTTGTATAAGGATGTTTGAATTTTTTTGAGTATGTGAGATGTTGTGTGAGCATGTGAGTGAAGTATTGAGATCTTGAAAAGAGGTTTGAAGGTCAATTCAAGGCCTAATGAGGTGTGAAGACTTAGGTGTAGAAAGAAAGGTGGTGAGAGCATGGCCTAATGAGGCATGAAGTTTAGTTTCTAAGGAAATTATGAATAGGTGAGATTTTTTATATGTGTGATAGGTTATCGCAGGTGTATTCATGAAGTTTTAGGTTAAAATTTAAAGGTTAAGGCAAGAAAAAGTGCTTTGAGGTCTCTCAAGTGCACAAAATGAAGGATGTTCAACCCAAGAAGGATTTTATTGTGATATTTAGATCATCAAACCTTTTCATGGGAACCTAATTTGTTCATGGTATATGGGGAAGGTTCTTAGCTCAAAACTCTAGGCATTATTTTTTGGATTGATGGGTTACGATTTATGAACAATCGTTAATAGTGGAAGTGTGTTTAAACCCTATTATAACACTCATAGTGACCCAATGTTGAAGATATGATTAAAAAGTGATCATTGGTTTCGATTTATTAGGTAAGTGTTTGGATTTTTTAGTGAAATCTCCTAGTTACCTCTAGGTGGTGGTGGTTAGAGAGAGAAGAGAGAAACTGTGAAGATACAAGCTTGTTTCTAAAGAAGTTGTAGCTGTAAAAAGTTGTATTAGAAAAAGTTTGAAAATTAATGAAGGTTGAATATTGAGACTCATATTTGATGTCCTTGATGGTTTATGAATTTGTTATAGTTCTTAATTATTCCAAATATGTGATCCAAGTTGACCAATCACTAACAGGCCTAATGAAGAAGAACAGTGTAAAACTCAGGCAGTTTAAGAAGTTCATTTTTGGTATGATTTCATGAAAGAATGACACCTTTGATTACATGGTGTTTTTTTTTTGGAATTTTATGTCCTATCCATGATTTTTATAAGGTTTTATATTCATTTAAATTGGTTGAAATGTTCAATCAAAAATGGCTTGTCTAGTTCTAGTTTGACTCTGTGTAGTGAGGTCAAAAGATTGGTTTGCAAGACCAATATTTGACATTATAACTTGTGATTTTTGTATTTTTTTGTGGTATAGAGATTTAAAAGGATATTTTAAAATTTTAAATGGTCATGGGAAGTGTTATTTCATGTTTTTAAGATCAAGTTTTTCATGACTGGTTTTTGGAGTATTCTGGTAGTTCTAAGTGGGCTATTTGCAAAGAAGTGTTTAAGTCCTTTTGCCCTAAGTTGTGAAGTATAAATCACATGGTGATGTTTTCAATATCATGGAGTTTCTATTTATGTGATTTATTTTCATGGTTATTTGACTAAATTTTGTACATGCTTCAATTTTGTTTGACAGACTTTCTGCATGTTCATAGGCCTAATTGTGAATAGTGTTATAAGGAGTGTTCATGAAGGCGTTGGTGCTAAAAAGTATTATGGACCTTAGAATATGTTTATTTGGGTATATTTTATCAAATTATGGAAGGATATTTTTCATAAATAAAGGTAAATTTTTTCAAGAAGAACATAAGGTAGCGTGTACTAATGAAGGCCTAATTGAATTAGGTCTCCTTAAGGCCTAAAAGAGGTTTTGGTCTTTTAAGTTGTAGACAATGTATTTTAATGATATATAAATGTATGAAACATGTTATAAGACATATTTAAATGTTAATATAATTTTTAAAGTGTGTATGGCCTACCAAGAGGTGTGTGAGCTAGAGGATTGTATAAGAACAAGGCTTGATAGGCCTATTTGGTGAGTTAGAGAGGCAGAGAGTGCAAGTGAATGAAATAACACATTGGTAAGTATAAGGAGATATTTTAGACCATATAAATATTATATATAAATTATGACAAATATTTTATAGAGGTTCTATGTGTGAAAATAAAGGTCATATGACTTAATCAAGTCAAGAAGAGAGTTAGTTGAGCAAAGAAGCCTAGAAGGTAGTTTGAGAGGGGTAGAAGAGAGAGAACATATGAAGAAGGTGATAATCATATTTTGTATAATAAAAAAGGTTTTATAAAGGTTATTAAAGGATTTATGTGGCTTAGTTGGTGTTGAGTTGTCTAGGGGGTTGGTGTTTACCTAGTTGGGGTTAGTGTTTTATGTGGAGTTGGTGCTTCACTAAATTGATATCTTTTGAATTATAGGACTATATTCCATTTGAAAATATTAGTGGGTTTTCTTCTCCTTGAGGGTTTTCCACATATGTGATGTGTTGTCTTGTGTAAGCTTGTTTCTTTCTTGTATGGTTGATTGCTTATATATTTCTTGATCTATATGTTGATGCAATGGTTCATGTATGATAAGGAGGAATTGAAATAAAGTTTTTAACAGAATGATTCACCCCCACCTTCTCATTCATTATGTTTCTAACAAATTTTTTAGGGTGACTTTGAGGTCATTTATATGAACATAGTCGAGACACATTATCCTACATTAATTAGGAAGAAATGGGCATATGATAATCAGATGATTGTAAACATTATGCATAATTAATTATAAGCTCATCAAGTGGATAAAATAATATTAATTCCATTGAAAAAATTTCACAAACCATACATCATCCTGATAGAACCTGATTCTCCTTATGTTTGTCAAGAAAATAGCTGGATAAAGGTGAATACTGAGGAGAATCTATAGGCTCTATGAGTAATTAAATGCAATTTTATTTATGGAAAGGTTTAACCTTAGTTACAGTCTTTACTTACTAATCAACTCAAGACTTCTAACCTTATAAATCCTAAATCAGTGATCACCCAACCATTGATTCCTCAAGTTGTGTTGAAAGATTGTGAGTCTATGTCTACAAAATCTCCTACTCATTTTGAAATAAAGTTTTTGTATCAAGAATATACCTATGCATAAGATTATATAGATCCAACTAAGGAAGGTAATTTACCATGGGACATAGATTCATTCATAAGTGGGATTCAAACACACATATATTAAATTAGGATTAATTAAATCATGAACTTCGACTAATGAGAATGGTCTTTACACATGAATGGCAATTACCTCAATACTTTGAAATGGAGGATATAAATAAATTTATTTTACGATTACAAGTCCATGTGCCTACAATAGTTTAAAAGGTGAGTTATTTAAATTATGAATTGAAAGGAGATATTTTGACATGGTGGGAAATTCATAGGGATGAATAGATTTCTTGGGATGATGCTTGTGAATTGATGGTTAGCTAGATTTAGCTACCACAAATAGTCAGAAGCAGTTGGCCTATTTTCAAGAGGGTGAATGCCCTAAATTACACATACATAAATATGTTGAAGTATAGATTGTAGAAAGTGTGGCCTCAAAATATTGGGTTCATATTTTCCACTATACTCTAGCTCCCCTTCTATCAACTTGGTATATGCATCAAGAGCGCAAAAGGGAATAAATAATTGGGTGCAGGTGTAGAGTGATTTTATATAAACCTTTGTGTTTAAGTATGAAAATACTTAGGTACATAATGCATTACTCAAAATAAAACATTTTCTATGTCATGGGCATGTAGAGGACCTAAGCAACACCATTGAGTCTTCTACACAACAAAATGTAGCCAATGATCCAAACATAGCTTTGCATAGGTATAAAGCTACCAAGATGAAAGCACAGTCTATTGTGCAACTGTGTCACAAAACAAATGATGAGTAAGAAATATAAGTTCTGATAGTGATGGTGATATAGATCTAGTTAATTTTTTGAACCAAAATGAGATGTTGAGTCACTCAAAGATCTAGTTGTAGAATTTATCGAGGATAAAAAGTTATGAAATATCAAGATTATAGAAAAGGAAGGAAAGATAATGATACAAGATTTTTTTTTTGAAGAAAAATGGCACATCTATCAAGAACCACTCAATAATTATGTCAGGAATATTGGAAGTGAGGAGATTCTCAAACTAGTGTATATTAGGGACTATTGGACTGCAACAAAAGTCTTGAAAGCCATACAACTTCTAAGATATTACTAGGATGTCTTTCCAAAAAAAAAATTATAAGTTTAAGGGGTATATTTATCATTAGGAGAAATGCATATTGAACTAAAAGAGTTTGCACACCTATCAAGAAATGACCATACAAGCTGAATCCTAATATGAAACTTAATGTGAAGGATGAGTTGGATAGGATGAAAGATTTAGGAATAATTTACCTAGTGGAAAAGGTAGAGTGGGTAAGTCCTATGGTAGTTCAACACAAGAAAATAGGAGAAATTAAATTGTGTGGAAACTATCACATTCTAAATGATGCATTTGTAAATGATCCATTTCCTATCCCCATTACAAATGAAGTATTAGAGGTAGTTGTAGGATATGATTTGTATTCCTTAATGAATAGGTTTAATGGATATCATTAGATACCAATCACAAAGGAGGATAGGGATAAGACTAATTTTTTTATTAAGTAGGGATATTTTGTGTATAAAGTTATGCCTTTTGGGCTTTAGAATACACCAATTGTTTTATATTTAGTCATGGTGATTGCATTCAAATATTTTATTCATGAATTTTTGTACGTTTACTTGGATGATTGGTCTATTTTTTATTTATTTAAGGATTATTTATCTAAGATGTGATTGATGTTAGAATGATGTATAACTCTATGCATCACTTTGAATATTAAGAAGTGTCTATTTTTCATGTCTTTTAGGGTATTATTAGGTCATTTTATGTACAATGAAAGAATTCAAGTGGATGCAGATAAGATCACAATATTTTTTAGCATGCCATCACCAATCAATTATACTAAAGTGTGATATTTTCTTGGACATAGGATATTATTGAAAACTTATAAAAGGGTACACAATTATTTTTTATCCACTTGAATATTTGTTGTGCAAAGGTACACAGTTTGTATGGACATCAAAATGTCAAGTGGCATTTATAGAGCTCAAACAAAGATTGGTCACTACACTAATATTATTTTTTATGGATTAGAATAAGTCATTCCATGTGCATGTGATGCCTCAGGTATCGTACTTAGGGTTATGTTTGTACATCCAGGAGATGGTGGATTGGATCACCCTATCCACTTAGTAATCAAAAAGTTGTCTATTTCCAAAAATAATTAGAATTAACTAAAAGATAATCATTGGTAATAGCATTCACACTTCAGAAGTTTAGGCACTATCTTCTTGTAACCCCATTTGAAGTCTTTATGGATCACCAGGCTTTGTGATACCTAGTTAATAAGCCAATGTTGGGAGGATAAATTTCTTGATGGTTTATGTTGTTTTCAGAGTTTCAATTTAGAATTAATATCAAGTTAGGAGGAGATAATGTAGGCCCAGATCATCTTAGATGAATTACAAACATGGAAGAGCTGAAATAACTACATGAGGATTCTTTAGATGGTCATTTGTTTCATGTATCTGTGATACCTAAATTTTTTAAAGAAATTGAAAATTTCTTAGAATAAGGAGTTTTTATTTCACACTATCAAGAATGGGATAAGAAGCAATTCATGAATAGAGCCTTACCATATAACATCATAAATAGGTTTTTGTATGACTTGGGGAAGGATGAATTTCTACACAGGGGTTTTGGAACATGAATGTCTTAAGTTATTACATGAAGCACATCAAGGGGTCACAAGAGTCCATTTTGTAGGGGAAGCCACTACGAGAAAAATTTTATAGAGTGGGATTTGGTGGCCAAATTTATTTCAAGATGCACACATAGTAGCTTAGCACTGTGATATATGTCATTAAATGGGAAATCCCAATTAGAGGGATGAAATGCCATTGTATCCCTTACTTTTTAAACAACCTTTTGAACAATGGGGCATTAATTTTATTAGTCTTAATAATCCTCTAAGCAATCACGGTTGGGATAGATATATTATTACTATTACTAATTATTTTAATAAATGGGTGGAAGCTATTATGACACCCAATTGTAGTGTTAAGGATGTTACACAATTCCTATATGAAAACATTATCACATGATTTGGTTGTCCCATTAAGCTAGTAAGTGATCGATGGACACATTTTTTTAATAACACTATCAAAACACTCACTAAATAATTTATGATTTCACATCATAAGAGTACCACATACCATCCTCAAGCTAATGAATATGCTAAAGCTTATAATAAAATATTGGGAAAAATGTTAACCAAAATCTGTAATGTGAAAAGGGATGATTGGGAGGATCATATTCATATGATCTTATGGACTTATAAAACAAAATGTAAGCATGCTATAGGTTTTACTCCATTTCAATTGGTATATGGGATAGAAGTAGTCATGCCCATGGAGTACTTGGTGCCAAGCCTGTGAATTACACTTGTTATGTGACTCAGTGATCATGAATCTCTCACAAATAAACTTTTAGATCTAAATCAAATGGATGAATATAGGCATAGAGTGTATTGGACACAAGAAGTTCACAATAAAATTTAGAAATCTTAGCATGAAATAAACCTTTGATTCAAGGAATTTAATGAGATATAACTAGTATTATTATATGATAGTCAGTTCAAAGCATTTTGAGGCAAATTGAATATTAGATGGAAAGGACCCTACGTTATACATGAGATATCATAGCAAAGAGAAGTCATTTTGAGGGATCTATAGGGAAATATCTTACCAAGGTGAGTAAATGGTTTTAGGCTTAATCCCTACTACTCATAATCTTACTTGATCTCTTTTTGTAGATGAGTGGGTGTTGAGTATCACTAGGTAGATTATGTTTTAATTTATGTTATGTTTTTCTAGTGTCTTTTTTTATTTGTGTGTGTGTATTAGAAGGTGATCTATTCATATCACAAGACTAAATGGAATTATGAGAAGACTCACATCATGCAACAATGGCCAATGAATAAATTCATGTGTGATGCGGCTGATGTCATCGAAGGGGTACGATAATAGTAAAAGTCTAGGAAATGTATGGCAAAGATAAATTAGGAAAGATATCAACAAAATTAATGGTCATAAGTGGAAGTTAATACCAAATCTAGGGTTTTAAAGATAAAGCATCTTCCAAATCAATAATCAATTGTTATCACAAGCCAACTACTCAAGTATGGCTAGAGATAGATATAATGGTGTATCTCATCACATGTGTCAACAACCATTGATTTTTATTGCTAGATTGTAAAATCTACCACATCAACATACATCATGATTAAATTAAATGTAAGTTAGCTCCAAGGAGGATAGCTCAAAAAGTCATTCAACAGAAAATCAATTGATGTGAAAGCTATAAAGGTAGCTCGTTGAGCACCAATTTTGCATTTCACACTTACAGTAATTCAAAAAACCAAGTTTAAAGATGAGTTATATACTTTCCTAAGTATAGAGAATTAATGAGCCACACTTTATATACTAATTGAAGAATAATTTAGGGCATGTGATCAAATGAAATGATCTCAACTTATAATGCCTCTATTTGAAGTGCAGAAAGAAGAAATGGGCATCAATCTTGTGCTATGGCAAACAAAATGCCATGGTCCTGAACCGTTTGATTTTGTCTAAGTTGTTCAACATAAGTTTTTCCTTTTAGATCTTGTACAAGGTGTACAACCTCTATATCTCATTTTTTCTAACAAGTTTCATATTATAGATGTTGAGTGATTAATAAACCTGTTAACTTTCAATAATATGGGTGAGGTTGTTTAGTCTTTACTTAGTTAGTATAATGATGATAACATCTATCTTTCCTTGGATGTGATTACTATAATTAATACACCAAAAATAGCCAGAGTAATCAAAATCACCACACAAGGAGGTGCTCTCACACCTTATAAATCAAAGGCACCTCCATTTCTTTAGGAAATCAGATACACTTACACCTATGGATTCTATGGCATACACATCAAATACATTCTAGATGAAACTATGCATATTCTGGTTGAATGCATAAACTTCTAGTTTTGGCAAACCACTTAATTTGTGAACCAAGTAACTAAGGGTGTCATTTACATCACACATAGGATGATTCATCACAATGAGTAGCTTAACTAGCCTAAGTTCTTTATGTGGGATCTCATCACCAACACCCAAAAAAATTTCACAACTACCAACCAAACTTTCTAGTACTAGTTCCTCATCTTTCTACTTTATTTCACACAATGGAAGTCCCCAAAAGGAGAAGTACATCTAGACATTGACTATTGGCCTGCATAATAGTTCTAAAATTTGATATAGACACAAGAAAGGGGAAACTTCCAATCAATCTAAGTTTCATCAATGGTGGGAGGAAAGCCTAGATCTCATCATAACAAATCCTTGAATCCCACTTGACATCATGCAATACATGGGACAACATGTAGTTGTTACCAAGCTACCAAAAAGGATCATAATTTAGATTCATGAGTTTTTAAAGTCATTGTTTGGCTCTCTACCATATTTAATCAACATGGCCATGGTAAAGGTAGAGGTAAAGAAATAAAAAACTTACACATCTAGGAGAGCCACACCATTGTAGACAATACCCCTTGATGTAATAGTTCTAGTAGAATAAGAAGTTAAGGCCACTATGTCACATCCATAAAAGGGAAAGCAAAAGGCCCTGACTGATTGACATATTTATCTTCCACAAAGTTAGAAGACATGTAGTATTGTGACTTATCTTGATGATATGAAGGTGCCTCAGATTATGAGTAGCTTTGATTTTCTACAAATGGGAACTGATGAGCAAGAAGTCTACCAGATCATGATGGAAGACATGGATGGTGACTTATATGAATAAGAAGATGAAAAATAATTATTTTTATAGAAATTTGTGTAAATAATTCAAGTGGAAAATAAGGTACCATCAAATCTATGGTTTAAATCCCACCTTTCCCTTCCTTGATTGTAGTGGATATTGTGGGACGATAGGTTGAATGCACGAAGATCATTACCAAGTTATTTGAAGTGAAATCATCTGCAACTTTCATTATTCTAAAAATGTTTACACCATTAGTTGAGAACCCTCTAGAAGTAATTGTCTGATGAAGGAGAGCTGGATGAGTAACTTAGGTGTCCCCTAAATCATAGCTTTCACATTTCAGGCTAAGCCCTCTACACATCAGGCCCAATAATCTCTTACTATAAATTTATCACTAGCTAAGCAAATATTGGTAACCTTGGGTAATAAAAATTCATATGTTTCCAGTGACACTATGTGACAAAGTGGCACACTATTAGTTAAGGATGACTCACTCACAAATACTAAGGATTTGGTACCATCTCAACCAATATTGGAGGAATAGGAGGTAATATGGGAAAAAG
Source organism: Torreya grandis (assembly GCA_037957365.1). NCBI lineage: Eukaryota > Viridiplantae > Streptophyta > Pinopsida > Cupressales > Taxaceae > Torreya > Torreya grandis. The sequence goes on along the minus strand of JARHVA010000059.1, from coordinate 7,027,697 downwards.
TAGTGAGGGATATAGAATGATGATTACACTAGGAATAAAATAAATTTCAAAAAGAGGAGGCACATAATAGGAAGAAGCTCAATGATAACATCAAGTTGAATGACAAATGCAAGCCAAAGAATTTGAGGCCAAGAAAAAGTTCAAAGATATAGAGGCATTTTATAGGCAAGCTATTGAGGATGCACAAAAGGCACAATAAGATATGGTTGTAGCTAAACAAGCTAAGGTGAAAGAGGTGTAAAAATAAAAATAAGCTACAGATTCCAAATCTTAGCATAAGCAAGTCTAAGATTATGTAATTGTTTCTCAACAAGCTAATGAAGTTACACAAATGCAAAAAACAAGATGTTTAAGTCCTCATGCAAAAACAATTCCAATCATAGAATGATAAAGAGGCAAAAGCCTAAATAGAATAAGAAAAATCTATTGTGCTTAATATGTAGATAAAGCAGAAGGAAGCAAAAAAATAAAAATAAGTAGAGGAAGAATAGAAAAATGAGGATGAGGTACAACCACATCAATAGGAGGAACCATAAGAGGATGTGGTAGATTAGGCACCACAAGAATAAAATGCACCATAAGATGACTCTATCACCCAAGAGGTGCATGCTCAGTATTATGCATTTATTTTTGGATGAGTGTGGTTATGAGATCTTCCCATGGTAGCTACAAGGCACACTACATTTTATCTTCCTATTACAATAATGTTGCACACCAACCCAACAACAATAATGACTACTTTGGCCATAATACCATTGAGGTAAGAAGCATCCTTGGATGTTTCTTTCCTACCACTGTCTAAGCACTTGGAGGGTGCTTCCAATTTTCAAGAATCAATTATGAACAAGGTTGCATCATTAGAGAAAGAAGATGACCAGTTCAAAAAGGAGAACATTGAGCATTGAGGTCACTTACAATAAGTTGAGAAGATTATTCAAGACACCTATTTGGTATTGGTTACACGAGTCATTGGTGATAAAGTAAGGTTTGACCAATATAGGTTTAAGACACCCATTTCTCAACTGATAATAGACTGGTATGATGTACATAAGTTGAGAGAATTCAATGCCTTGGAGAAAAACATCAAAATAAAATTAAAGACACTCATCACTCTGTTGGAAGAGTATCATAACATGCTCAAGACTACTATGATACAAGCACAATAGGTTACATGAAACATGTTATATTAGAAGCAGTAACTAGATGTAGTATTGGCTCATTTGAGCTCAGATTTTATCAAGGCTGCTACTACTAAGGTAAAAATGGTGAGTCACATGAAAACAAAAAAGGAGATGGATGTTGTGTTTCAAGAATATTCAAACACCAAATATAATGTGAGGGATAATCTCTTAGATTGGTAAAGCCAAATAATGCAAAATTATTTTTTAGGACTTTAGGCATATAGGCACACAAACAAAATGGAATAACTTAGTAGTGAGATTCAAATGCAAGTCACAAACACTAAGGCAACCATGAGCATCACTGAAAATGCTAACCTTACATAACTCATAGGTTATCAAACCCTGTTGCACATATTAATAAGGCTAATCCAAGAAGTCATGTTGGATTAGAACACCTAAAATAAAGATTTATCGCCATTCACTAGCTCCATTACATAGATCATTGACACTCCTACCTACATACCACCATTTCAAATTCAAAAGATCATCTCCCAATGTAAGGCTTTATAGATACAACCCAAGGATACATCTACAATAGATCCATCGAATTAGGTACTGTATAGTGAAGGTTTTTTAAATTTTGGGATGATGTTTTGATTGGGGAAGACTCAATTTGATACGTAGGGCTAGGATGGTTAAAAATCCATAAATGGTGGCCACTTAGTTATGCTAGCCTATTAAAAACCCATAAAGGGTGGTAAGTTGGTACACTACTTAGCTGAAAACCCAAAAGGGTATCTAAATAGTCCATAAGAGGTGAAAACTAAAAATGGTGCCTTAAGCAATTACATTAAATCTCATTGGGTCCAACTACTTCTTTCCAATTCCTACAATCAAATCAGGTCAGATGTCCTTATGACATTATCTCAAGATGAGACAATAGTTTAAGTCTAAGAAAGTGTTATTATAAGAACAAGAAATATAAAATTGTGAAGTGTAATTATTTTTCACTTTGCATAACACCCCCATATTATTACAAGTTGGTTTATTTTGTCCATTTCTCAAGAAGTTGTAATTGGTTGGAAGATAAAGAGACTCCATTTGTTGCCAAGCTCAGATAGAATCTAGAGAGTCATAAATATGTAAGCATCTATATATATGATATTATTTGTAAGAAGAAGGGGTTTTATTTTCAAAAGAGATCAATATATATTTACTGGTTAAGGTTACCTGTATGGTTTCTTTATTTTTTCCTTGTGTACGATTCATTGTGTATAGTTACAGTTATTTCCTTTCCAAATTATTTTGAATGCACTGACTATAGTTTAAATTATTTTTTCCTTTAATTAACATGATAACGTAGGTTAAAAATGTATTTTAAATCTTTCATTTATTATTTTCCTTCAAATTCTTTAGTAATTTGGCCTACGATTATGAGTTTATCACATAGTTTTCCTCATCTTTAACATGTTATAATGTTATATCAAGAACCTCTGCTAACAGTACACATGAAAATTCCATAGGGTATGTTACTTTTCCAATCTATGGGACCTAAGATAACTAATACATCATTATATGTACACAATAAAATGTTACATTGAAACAATCATAAATACAAAAAATGGGAGCATAATTTGATATGATTCATATGACTATATATTTTATTTTCCAAGATGTATTATTTAAATATCATAATTATAAAGAAACTATGAATAAATATTCATTTACATCATCTCCAATGAAAACGTGGGTACCAAAATCATAACAACTAGTAACAAAGTAATAAGTATAGCCAATAAACATCATTTCACAACAAACATAGGAAAAGGAACCATTTAAAATTGTTGAGAAAAAGGTTCATCAACTGGTCTTAAATGTGTATTCATATTCCTAAGTGTTCGTTCAATTCACTTCTAAGTGATATTTTCATGGGTCAGTATCATATATGCATGTGTGATGTGTACAAAGTAAAATCTATTTTATGCATTTCATTTACACAATATGAAAATGTAATATTCAAGCCACATATTATACAAAAAATAAAAATATATACAAGTACAAATAAAGATAATAAGAAGATAAAAATCATGTGTATATGTGTGTGTACGTATGTATATATGTATGTATGTATGTATATCTAATAAAATATTTACAAAGATAGCAAAGTCAATCAATAATAGGGGAGCCTCCCCCTAGTCATCAAACTCAACCATATCACTCCCTATATAATCACTAGCCCTTGATGACAACACACCACTATCACCCCTAGGATTTTAGGATTGAAACCTAATACATCTTTCCCGATTATCCAAAACTCCTAATATAGTCAATACCCTAGCATGCTCAACTTGAAGGTTTACATAATGGCCAAAAATGTCCCTACCCAAGTCACCAATAGTATTAGCTAGAATATGCATCTAAGATCTAGCCTAAGCAAACTCCAATTCATCCCTCTCTCATGTTACTATGGTATAGGCTACATATGAAATGGTAACTTGATCAAACAAGGATGCATGGACACATTTAATATCAATTACACACTTAACTATACCTCTTCCAATGACATCATATGTAATGTCATAATTTAAAATATGAATAGCTACATCCACCATAGTAACCCAATATTCATCACCTACAAAAACATGGTAGAATACAAGACATTATAAACTTATAAACAAAACAAAACTCAAATACAAATACTAATATACATATTTATTTACAAATAGCAACATCAACTATATTAGCAATTAGAGTAGGTTGTGGTATAACCTGAATTACTCCTTGATATCCTCTATCATCTCCTCCTTGAGTTGAGATCATAACACCAAGATCATATACTATAACAAAAAAAGAATAGGCCATCTAGTATTTATATGCACAAGCTAGGATGACCTACAACTATCATCTTTCTCTCAATAGACTAGGACTCAAATAAGGTCAATCAAATAGAGAATGTGATACTTGGATGATTAGGTAACCACCAAATAAATTTTATATATATAACAAAGGGTTATCTATAATGAAAATTTAAATAAGAAAGGGTTCCAAAGCCTAATCCTATTATACAAAGATGTAACTCTCATTAGACCATAAAAAATATGCGTCATGGTTGTAAACTATGATTGAACTAAAGGATGGGTTAGAATGATTAAAAATGAGTAAGGTGTAATGGTCAACCAAATGGGGGTATATGCAACCTAAAGTGATTTATTGTAAGTCTAATCAATCCTATGGTCTTACAATATTATTTTGTATAGATAAATCCTAAACAAGGATACACATACATTCATCAATAAAACAATAAACAATATCTAATATACTAAGTGAATAAAGGAAAGTGTGTAGGGATTGAAATACTTACCTTGGAGTAGATGTGTAAACACCACAATCACCCCTTTAGCTCAAGTGGATCTTTGAAAGTGAATGTTATTAGTTGAATACCTAAAATGGTTGGATGAATACCTAATATATCCTCAGTTAAGAACTCATAATGGCTCCTCTTATTGAGCTTCGATGACACCACAAGATAAAACCCCTCAAGACAAGGTTCTAAGCCACTAACTCTCCCAAATGGTACTTAGGGTAGATGTACTAATGAATTTAGAGTGAATAAATGGTATATAATATGATATGAATGAAATATAACCCATATATATACTAATCTAATACCAAAATGAACCCTAGATTCTAATATGATGATATTGACCAAGCTAATCAGTAAAAATGTCAGAAGATAGGATTAGAACTATATTGGGCCAGCTGATACAATATAAGGGTGAATACAAAAAATATATGGTATTATCTAGGCTAATACTACATGATATAGGGAAACTACTAAATCTTGATAAGAGGTAAACATGAGATATGGACTTATATATACTTAGAGAAGATCAAATTCAAGAAATAATTGTAACATTTATCACAAAGCACCATGATACTTTCCCTCCCCATTCTTTATGCACCATTTGAGGTGTGTACTTAGGGACATTGATGTGCTAACAAGTTGTTACAATAAAAAGCGTCAGTAACTTATAAAGTGAAAAATATTGTATATACATATGCTCCACTCAAAAATCATGATGTTTCACAATAGTGTAATGTGATATGGTGCTTTGGGAAAGAAACATAGCAACACACAAGCATAATTTAAAATAATTGTTGATAAAATAATAACTAAATATACCATATGCATACTTTGACCTACATTTTTCACCGAATAGATGCATGTAAATACCATAGTCTTGATCATAGAGGGTGTAATAAGTGGATTTAATAAATCCTAGGGATACAAGGCTAAAACTGTATTTAATAAATTTACAAAAATTGGATGGTCAAATAAATGGATAAACATAGGAAACTCTCAGTATTGATTAAATCCTTAAAAAATTTAGTAATTCATGGTCGCTAAGGCTAGGTCAGAACCAAAAATATAAGTAAATAAAAATAAATGAAAATCAATAAGTCAAAAATCCAAGGTTGCTTATAACCAAAAAACCCAAGAATGCATCCAAAGTAATATAATAAATAATCTAAATCAAGAAATGGATACATAGAACTGATTTATGATAAAAATAACATCAAATTTAAGAAGAATAATAAACCATACTCAAACAAAAATGAAAATATAAATGGAAAAATGGGCCTAAGTATCCTGCAAAATGTGAATAGAAGACCCAAGGTCTAAAACATAACTAATATTAATCCTAAAAATATAAGGCAATGACCAAGAGAGCATCTTGAAATAACTCAAATATTTAGCTTCTATTCTAGAGATGGAAAAAGTTAAAACTGCCATATTACTACCATGTCAAAAAGACATGGATAACAAGAAGTCAATAAGATGGAAATATCTATAAACAAACCTACCTCTCAAGAGGAAAATATATAAGGAAGGTAGGGTGTCATGAAGGTGAAAATGTGATATTTACTATAAAAAAGACACTCAAATCAAGTTTGGCAAGACTAAGAGTTTTCAACATCAATGACCCTAGATAACCCTACCTAGCAATATAAATTTGGGCTAACTAGTGAAGTATAAATATCATCCCATGAATCCATTCATGCATGAAAATTTAAAATGTACTTACCTTCCCATAACATGTTCCCCACTCTTGAGGACCCCTTACAGAGTCTTCAGCCTACTATGAAAATTGGGTACTTGTGTGAGAAAGTAGGTGGCACTAGAAATGTAGGAAGATATAATGATAAATTAGTATAAGACCTCCTACCCAAGTATATTATCCTAATAAACCCCAATGGACCTTGGTTCTATCATGAGGCCAATTATGGAGTGTGAGCTTCAACTATAATAGGATATGTGCCAAAAAATATCATGTCTTTTGGTTTGATATGACTTTTAAGATAAATTTTGCTTATTAACATTGTCTTTTTCTGATGATATGGATTTTAACTCTTTTGTATTTTTCTATTTTCCTCATCCATATGGATTTGGAAAAACCAAATATGGGTGCTAGAGATTAATATAATAAGAGAGCTTACATTTAGTCAGTAGAAAAGAGAACCTAAAGACCCTATGCCTAAAGACTCTTAGGCTTGCACCTTAAAAAATAGTGCAATCTCAAAATTGACCTTGGTAGCTCAAAAGGAAATGCAAAATAAAGAATGATAAAAATAAGAATAGAATGATTGGGTTTCTCTAATCACAAAAAGTGTGTAAAGGAAGGTGATACAATGACAAGTAGGCATGAAGCATCATCATAAGGAATGGGAAATATGAATGAGGACATGAAAATAGACTGCGATAGTTTTACCATAAGAGAATATGATTGATTCTAAGTGAGGAAAAACACTACTCTCGATCATTGCCTTATCTTTCTGAGAAGACACTTATTTAAGGTAAGGAGAAAAAGAAATCTATTATATAAAATGAATAATGATGGGCATTTGTGAGGAGGGCCTTATTGATTCTCAATGTTTTACCCAACTCAAAAATTAAAAAAACCAAGTGGTGTAAGGTATAAAAATGATAGTAAATACCTAAAAGGATGTATGTAATGATAAAATAGACCAAATAATCACAAAAGAAACAATGGTTACTATAAATGATGGGTGTTTATGAAGAAGGTCTGGTTGATTCCCCTGGTGTTACAAAGCAACTCATAGATTGAAAAAATAAGAGGTGTCAAATATAAAAAATACCTAAGGACTAATGATAAGTACTAGGGATAATGTGTAAGGAAAGACCCCAAGGTGTGAAGATAAATAAAAATGTTAAACTGTAACAAGAGAGTCAAGTAAGACCTATAAGAAATGTTAGCTCAACATAATATATAAAACTAACATGAAGTATGTAAGTAAGATGTAATATGAAGAACATGATGGTTATGTCACTAGAGATGTCATATAAACCTATAAGAGGTCTAGTACAAGCACTGATAGGAGGAATCATCGCAAAAGAGGTAGAAGCAAAAAGATACCAAATCATCACAAGGAAATTAAGGCTGACTAAAAGTGGTAAAAGTGTGATGAAATAAACTTGAATGTGATACCTAATATCCATAAGGGAAACTAAAGGCAACTTTAAAATGATATAAAACCTAAGGTGATACCTAAGATCCACAAAGGAAACTAAGGTTGACTAAAATATACAAAAGAACCAAAAAGGAATAAATAGTGTTTTAAAAAAAATGATGCTAATGAATTAAAATGTATAAAATCAAAGAAATGTGAGATAAAATAACAATATATATATATGTTAATGATCATATCAAAGAAGAACATGTGAAATGCAAGCATATTTATCTTGAAAAGTTTTGTGAAGCTAAGTTCATTTGTTTATAAGATGTGAAAGGTTTTTTATTGTTGGCTCATAGTAAGGATGAGAAATAAAAAATCCAAGAGAATGAGGATGGGCATTGGAATATTCCCCTGAAGCATGTAGAAGGTTAAGGATGGGTATCACAAGATGCCCCAAAGCCTAAAATAAGAAAAGAGCAAGCAACATAAGGTTTCTTATTCAATTTAGTAATAAAATGATGGTCATCACTACATGCTCCAACATGTGGGACAAAAAGAGGATATGCATCACAAGATGCCCCAACCTATGGGATGTATTTTTATTAGAGTTAACCTAAATATTGGAAAGTCTAGTCATGATATCAAATCTATGTAAATCTATTCATATTAAGGAATGTTTCATCTAAGGAAATGTAAATATCTTTGGGAGGTGATGGTGTAATCACTAAAATTAACTTTTAATGCTAAAATGGTGCACTTGTGACCACTACTTATATACACTTGGCTCATGCTCATTTCCATGGTTTTAAACTAATATTCCTTTATTTATATGAAAATGATCTTTATCTTTAAACAATTATAATACTTGATATTTCTATTCTTCATTATAAGTAGCCTAAAATCACTATTAGACTTATCCAAACTTCCATTTTAGTTATATTTTTTCCTCAAACACTATCCCTCCTTGAGGACTATCTTGCTAACTGGTAGTGTTTGAATCCATCAATTTTTCCTCTTTCCAAACAATGGCTAATTTTTTAAATTCAAATTCACCTAATAGGTCATCTTAGATGTTTCCCAAGTCTCATTTGAGGAATTTTTAAATTGCCACTATATAAAGATATTTTCCATTCATTTGTTTACTTGACTGAAAAAGGCCATGTTAAAACCCAAATTATCTTAGGTAAAATCAATTAGAATTTTTTTATTTTACATTAAATATATCATATTTCACTAATCATAATGTTGTTTATATTAATAAAAGTATTTAGTACACATCAGGTTGGGTTTCACTTACTCTATCTTGTTGTATTTATAAAAGCACAACATTAAATCAATTGATAATCATATTTTTAACATTCTGACATCTATAAAACAACATTTCAAATGAATACAATAATGCATGATACTATTATTATTGTATTTTATCTTTTTTACAAATATGCAACCGTAGGTGGGATAATACAACAGTATAAAATAAGCCTGTTATAGATACAACAACCATTGTTGTGATATTTGATCAATAAATGCAACTGAAGACATCGATATATAAAGTAAAATACATCATAAAGAATAATATGATAGTCATAAACTTGCTTTGGTATAGGTTTATAGTTGTGGAGAGGAAGAGCACCATTGGAGTGTTTTTCCTTCAACCATAGACTGTTGGTCTCCTACACACCTCCCAATTGTGAGTGGTCCTTCCCTTCATAGGGGAGAAGATGAATGTAGAGTGAAAATTCAGAACTAATATGATAACATAATAAATGTGTACAATCACTATTGAATGCAGCCTCCATGCAAACATAGAAACTATAATGTTCAGTGGATAGATAATGAATTCAGCTATAATATTACTTTGGCAAAACCACTTTATAGTAAAATAAAATTATAAAAATCTATGTCTAGTCTACATAATAAATATTCTCTACTGAATCATATCAAAATTAATCAAGTATTCATCCATTTGATGATGAATGACCTAAAACAAGATTCTTGCTTGTTGTTCATCATCCATTTGAATGGATGGAAGATCATAATGTAAAGACTATATTCATACATACATTTCATGCCAAATCACACAAACAATCCAATCATACCCAAATGAATAGATCACTAAGTGTAATAAAACATCATTTAGATAACCTTTAAAGGTCTATAATTATTTAAAATCGGCCCTTGTAAATAACCCTTATATTAAAAACTAAACATGATAATAGTATCATGCCTAACAATCCAAATTTATAACATCCACACTTTATTTGGCAATTATAGTATGCTTATTGATGTCATTTTAAAATTATTTTAAATAAAAAAGAGAATAGTATATATTAATTAGATATAGTCCCACTATAATCAAATTGATATAATCCAAATAATCAATTGTCAATCAAAAGAAAACCATTATGATTATTTCCTAAGGTATACATAAGCATAATACATGAATCCTACCCTTATTACATAAGATAATTACCAAATATCTTTATAACTAATGCATATAAATAATTTACTATATTCTATAACAAGAAATCAAATCAATGCCCTACTTGAATATAATAATTTAAATCTATATTTTTCATTTGATGAGGTGAAAGTTAGGTTTTATAGGGACATAAAACCATAAGTTTAAATAAAAAATATAGTCAAGCAAAAAATGACAAAATAGAACTAGGTCAAGCAAGTCAATTGACCACTAAACTTCCACATATTTTTTAGCAAAAAATAGGAGCATAAAATAAAATAGTACTCAATAACCAAGACTCGCACTATATTTCCTCTAAGGGCATGTCAGAGACATCTTATTTCTTAGCAAGCATTGAATCTTTCTTGTTTTCGATAACTTTCTGCTTTATACTATTATATTTTCCTCTGGTATAGATGTTAGGGACTTCCACCATTCTTATTTTATATTTAGTTATCCCCTTTTCCTTCTTGGGTCTTATCTTCTCTTTCTTTTTGATGTTTGTAGGGGATTTAACTGGGGTGATAGTCATAGTTTCTTTGCTTATTTTTTTGGGTGTGTCCTCCATCTTGTGCTTACCAATTTTATCCATCTTTGGCTTTCCCCAAACTTCCCTTCGCCTATTTGACTCCAACTTTAGTTATTCTATTTTTCCATAAGAGTAACCAACTATCATCCCATGCTCTATAGATTATCGTGGGAGTCTAGTAGCTTATGCCTGATTCCATCAGGGAGATCTACTAATTCTCTATCATCTCCATGCCTCCTAACTTTAGTCACCTTCATCTCATGAATTTAAAAGTTAGGGTTTGATATACCATGGGGAACCTCCAGACTTATGTTAACCTTCTTCTCAATTTTCTCTCCCTAGGAGGTAGAGTCATGGGTCTATCTTTTTCCCTTCTTGTTCGTAACTCGGTGGAGGGGTGGGGAGATAGGGCAAGGGGAAAGTGAAGATAGCTCTTCCTCCTAGTATTTATAAGAATTTTTTGGGATCTCCCCTAAACCTTTTTCCTTACTACTTTCACCTGTGGTAATCTCAATGCCCCTCAATGATTTCTATTTTTTGGTGAGGAGGAAGATTAACCCCTAGTGTATCAGGTCAGAGGAGTATTTTTCTTAGAAGGTCAAGATGGAGCATTCAAAGGATATGAGCAAGTAGTAAGGAAGGCTATTAAAATGTCCATTAAAGTGGTTTAGTAACAAAAAGTGATGGGAAAAGATATGAGTAAATTTTCCATCTAAAGTTAAATATTTTATTACCTAGAGATAGATGTTCGGCCAACACCTTGGAAGATTAGCTCTAGGATACCCCTTCTTGTCAGTTTGCAAGGCTGAGCCTATTTTGAATAATTTCTACATCAACTCTTATTTTCTCATATTATCCTTGAAGGATTTGGTTCCCTTATTGGATATGTATGTGGCTTCCCTGACTAACTCCTATGTGATGTTGACTCTGGTGCCCTTGAACGTGACCTGCCTCTACTTCCACCCCATTGTAAAATCCTTAGTAAGCATTTTGTCATGGCCTTTAATGCAAAGCATGAATTCTATAATCCCCTATTTTTTTAGATTCTTCTAGACCTTATGATTCATTTGGACCTTGGTGAATGAGATTGGCTCACACCTATCCCTGACACCTATCATGGTTTTGTTATTATTCCTACTCAGATAGTGTGAAATGTAAAGTGTAGAGTGAAGGGTTGAGTTGCTAAAATTTTGATTTATCCAACTACTATAACTATGGTTCTTTTTAGGATGACATATACCATCTCTAAATTTGAAATGAGTGTCACCATAATGACACTTAGTGCGAGGGGATCTTGGCTTAGGTGTGATATCCACTCGCACATGTGTCTTTAACCCTTGGCTAAATGGGGGAGTTTTATTTTAAAGTTATATAAAGACCACTAAAATGGTGTAATAACTTGGAATTTGATCCATAAAACATTTCCTTAGTTTCATAATAGCTATCATATGTTAATTACAACCTTGTAGGTGGCCAAAATGTTCACCTATAGGTTTATAATTACTTGTCTAAATGCTTTATAATGGAGATTACAATTCTATTAGAAACATAGATAATAAAGATTAGAAATTATATTATATTAATTAATAAACCTATTTGAAAGTATCAACAAATTTAACCAATCCCCAACTTCATCAAGCCAACAATTATTATAGTGAATTAATTTTAGTTGTATAATTAGCTTTCAAACGATAGATTTGATACTAATAATTCTCTAGTGCATGTAAAAACTTGCCATAGCCTCTCTATATCATCCAATGAACAAGATGTCCTTTATAACCCTATGGAAGACCCAAAATACATATACTAATTTTTTACTACAACTAATATAAATATATTTTTCAAACAAGTTTTATACTCAAAATCAAGCAAGTAATTTGCTATAGCTTATTGTATTTCCAGAATTACTCATAAATCATAAAAACAATATGATAAGGTCAATTATGCATTCATATATCACCCATAATGATATATTACAATTAAATACATATCCTAAATGATATACTATATCCCACTACATATTCAAGATCATTTTCAAGTCATAAGTTGAGGTATGCTACAATGATAAGACATATCAAACTTTACACAAAAAGATCATTTTCAGCCTTATAAGTGTTATACAACCAACTAAACCCAAAAAGGATCACCTAAATCCATATTATATGCAAAATATTGTAAAAAATAATTATCTATAGCCATATATGGGTGTAAATATCATTTTTCAACCAAACAATGAACTTAAAATGCTTGCACAAACTTACGACAACCATCTTTATTCAATATTGATACTTTCTATCCCCAAAAATGTTAATATTCAATATCACGATGAAATAAAATCATTACATATTCAAAGATCATTCTCAATTTATTTAAATGTTAAGTTACAATCTATTATGCATTTAAGATCATTTTCAAACCACAAAAAGGTCAAACTATAGTCAACAATGCTTTCAAGAATCACTCAAATGATAAGGTACAACCAAGTAAGGTTATAAAGATCATTTACAACCATGTAAATATTTATCTAAATATAAATAAGTATTATTGTGTCCTATAAATGATAAACTACATCCATACATTTGTATGTATAGAAATTGATATAGCTATACAAACTAGTTAACAACTATAGGTAATGTTATGCCTATTAGCAACTTCTAAATTATTTCAAAATTAGTTGTATATTTATACATGTATAAATAATTAAGACCAAGTATAGGTGACTATTTTATAATAAATATAAAAGATTCAAAAACTATAAAATAAAGGTAAAAACTCAATTGTACAAAAATCTATTATCTTGATTATTTCACAATTTTTTTTCACATAATGAAGCAGTTTCAACTTGTTTTCAGCCAAAAAAGAGACTAATGAAGGAAGTGGTTTGACCCACTATCCTTAGAGACTCATGGGTGAATAAATATTCCCACCCAAGGGTATATAATAATAGGAGTTGAGATTAAAATATGTTAAAACAATATTTTGAATTACATATAATAAATATAACCCTGCCAAGTATTCATTACTTCATTCACAGCGAGCTAATGCTCTAAAAATAAATATAAAATTTAAATAACTTCCAAGGCTTTCACATAAATGATCAACCATGAAAATGGATTACCAAACTAACAAAACTAGATTCTTTTAAAACCTATTTTTCCTTTCATTACGTAACCATGGATAAAACTTGTAGTTTTACCCAAGAATGGCACTATGGCTACCTAGGGTTTCATCAAAATAACAACTACATTCAGTTTATAATGAAAATAAATTTCTCATCATTACAACAAGAAAATAGTAAACAAAAAATAATTTTTAGATTGTAATAAGAGCCTCAATATTTTCATTCCTAATTTCCATGAAATCATTACTGATTTTGACTTTAAAAGGAAATAATGTAAAATAGAAAACGTGCCTAGATCTATGCAAAACCCAAATGTCTACCTGAGCTACAACATCCACTCTTTTCCTTCTTTTATTCCTATCTTATGTGTCATTTTTTCTTGTGTTTTTCTATATTTCATTCATGTCTTCTTATTGTTTTTCCTTCTCTTGTTTTCTCTCTGTCCAACTATCCATTAAACCTAATTTTTTGCCTGAAATCATGCATGGATGGCACCCTAGGGTTTCAAAACTCTAGGAAAAATACTATTTAAACCTCCTCAAGATAAATTCACCAAACTAAAACCTAAAAATGGCCCCATTTTAATTATTTTTAACTTCCACAATATTACAAATAAAAATCTAAATTGCAGGTCACATTTTTAAATCAAGATTAATGACCAAGGCCACCAAAAGACTCCCCTTTTTAATTGTCACTAAAATTAGAATCTATAACTTAGTATAAGGGTCTAGGACCAATTTTGGGTGATTTTATTAATGAAAACAACCAAGTATTAAATTGACAACTTACTCATATTTTATTTTTAATTATAAATGAAAGTTTGTATATAAGACAATATAGAAGCCACTATTGCCAACAATAATTAGATATATCATAATCATGAAAGTCAAAAATGTTAAAATATATTTATTTCAATCTATAAAAAATTGATGAAAGTTGATAAATCAAATAAACACATGGTAAAATAGTCAATAAATCAAAATAAGAAGCACACGTAACCATCAAACAACATAACATGTTGCCAACTATCTCTAAGCACGCAAGCCATGTGTGTGTGTTTTATATCCTTAGGAGTTCTTTATATCCTCAATTATGAATATTTTTTTCCCTATATCTGATCATATTCTTCCTCTAAATTTTTAATGAGGGTAGATATTTCCCTGCATCCACCTCAGCCAAAGACAATAGTTAGTCCAAACTTAAAAATAAAATATAATCAATACTCAAAATGTACAATATCAAGTAAAATATTGTATATAATCAAAATATAAATGAAATCAACTCTACACATATTTCAAAACAAAACACTCTAACATATATATTCAAATGTATGTAAGATACCATATCATCATAGTAAATAGTGAAATAACATAACAATTTTCTAATCTAGGCAGCATAAATATGAATATACTAGAATAAATTAGATATAAACAGATCAATAGTTTAATTCACTATCTCAATAATAATTCAATTTATTAGTAGTAGGATGATATGTAACAAGCTTCCATATTTCAAACATCATAATTATTCTAACTACACATTGAAAAGAAAACACCTATTGTTCCCAATTCTAAGTCCACATAGCCCAAGTATGTTGGAAGCAAATGATTGGGTGGGGGGGGGGGGGGAGGGGGGGGGCACGCGTGGGGGGGCATGGGGGTGAATCATTCTTCAAAAAACATTCTTATACAATCTTAATCAATCATAGATCATTTAGACAAGCATGTACATCTTAACAAGCATAAGCTTCAATTCACAAGAGCATGAAACACATGAACATAACATGTATGTGGGAAACCTTAAAGGGGAAGAAAACCCACTGATGATGAAAATAGACTACATTTATATAAGATAAAATACAACTTTATTGAAGCACCAACTTCACATGTAACACCAACCCCAACTAGCTAAGAACCAACTTAGCTAGGTTTTAGCAAGCACCCACTTGTAAGGAGGCACCAACCCCTTAGATGTCTCACCACCAACTTAGCCACCTAAAACACTTGATCACATTTATAAAAATTTGTTTTTCAGATGATATATGATGATCTCCTTCTTCATCTCTTCCAACACTCCTATCCCTCTCAAACTGGCCTCTAGCCTTCTTCGCTCAACTAACCCTCTTTTTGACTTGATTAGGTCATATGACCTTGATCCTCACACACATAACCTTTGTCAAATGTTAATCACTAATCCTATATCCCCTTATAATTGTCTAAAATACCTCATTATTCTCTCCAATATAATTTCTTGTTTGTTGACACTTAACTCACAAAATATATCTAAAAATTGCCTAGTATTTATACAAGCCTTTCTTGTTTATTTCCTTTTTGGTCATCCAAACATTCTTATCTTATTAGGTCAGCCATGTAATGTATCTTAATACATATTATATACGTGGGTCAATCATTCTTTGAGTCCCTTTAGGTTTTATCTTCTTCAATTAGGCCTTATCTCATCTTTAGGCCTCATGGAGACCTAATCCCATTAGACCTACTTAACACACATTACCTTTTGATCTTATAGGAGAAGATTCAAGCACTTTACATGGTATAAAAACATAATATTCCATTCAATATACCCATACTAATCTCATATAGGCTTCATATCACTTTTCAGCTCAAGCCACTACTTGGATCACATCATTAGTATTGTTCATATTAGACCTATGTATACCCAAAAGGATTGTCTTGAAAAAATGAAGCATAAACAAAAAATTTCCTAAAAAACATGGAAAAAAATACATATATAGAAGATATATGACCTTATAGTCATCACCATATGAATTATACTTCATAACTTAAGGCAAAAGGACTCAAACCATAATATGCAAGTAGCTCACTCAAAATTGCCAATTGATCTCAAAACACAATCATGGAACCTTGAGTTTTTGAAACATATATGAACATAATTAAGGTCTTATAATGTATGAACATAATATTAAATCATCCTTATAGAAAATTACATTAAAAATATCACAAGAACTAATGACAACTATTGGTCTTGCAACAAATATGTTGACCTCCTCTCTCATAGACCTTACTCAACCAAACAAGCCATTTTGGCTTTGATGTTTCAACCTCTTACAGTGAATCTCAAATATTATACAAAGAATGGATAGATTATTAAAGTTACAAACAAAAACATAGTGTCCATTGCATTCATCAAATTATTTAAAGAACCTCCAGCTCATCACTGCAACTTGCTTACCCAGGTTTGCCAGTTTACCTTCAAACACAATCATGGTGATAATGACTTTCAACACTTGTGTAGACACTTTAAGGTAATTTTCATGCATGTGGATGGTATTATGAGATCATTAGGTAACTATACTATATAAATATACCATGTTAAAGTAACAATATTGGTCTTCTAAACTAATCTCACAACCTTGTACCTTCACTATCTCATTTGCACTAGACAGATCAAATTATGAGCAACAATTTCATCGTATCTACTGACCACCAAAACATATATCCAGAATGAACATATGTTACAGGTCTTGAAAAACTTATCCATGCACTTGGCTTTATCCCTAGTCCATGATTACACTTAATCAATGTTTCACTTCTGCCTGATTTTCTCATTGTCTACACCATTAGGCCTTTTAGTGATAGGTCAACATGCATGACTAGTTTAGCACTCTTGATGTTTTAAACTTGATCATAAACTAGCATGGACATCTAATAAAAGTATCAAGCTTCAACTTACATCCAATTATCAACTTTGACTTGGTCAACTCTATTTGTTATAGTAAATCTCTAAGAAATAAGGTTTTTCCTATATGGTCCACTCACTAACCTAATAGACCAATCACACCTAGAGGTGATTGGGAAAGTCCAAAACATGATTCAATCATAAAACAAGGTCATCCAATCCATTTCGATTCATTTTTATCAATATATTTCTCATCAATTCATTTTTAGGGTTTTAAAGAGGGTTAACATTATTTCTAGTGTTAACGATAGTTCATAAAGTTTAGCCCCTTATTCTAGAAACCAATGCTTGGAAATTTGGGATAATACCCTTCCTCATCTACCATGAATATCTTAGGTTATCATGCAGAGGTTAAACATACCAATGAGTACTTGAAAGTTCTTTTCGAGTTGAGAATCCTTCATTTTGTGCACACAAGAAACCTTAAAACAACATTTCATGCCTTTTCTTGAAAAGTTTGACCTCAGACTTGGTCAACACACCTAACCAACATGACATACCTCTATCAATGCTCATTTGTCCATGATTATCTTGAAATCTGAAACTCATACCTCATTTAGCCACCATCTCTCTCTTTTCTTACTTAGACCTTGACCTACAAGTCATATTAGGTCTTGAAAATGGCTTCCAAGCCTCTTTCCATGTACTCACAACTTCACTCACATGCTCAAACATTGATTTGCATCCTTCATAGGCCTTGACAATACTTCATGGTACCTTATTGGGTTAGTTAAGGTCTAGAACTAATCTTAGTTACATGCTAGGTATGTAGGTCTTAACCTTGTAGGCTCCCCTTGAAACACACTAGAGTGTTCCAATGCCTAATATACATACTAAAAAAACCCTATACTACTTCTTATGCCTCTGTGCATCCATCTCATCAGGCCACTAAGCTCATATCTTCTCACAAGGTCTCTTCATGTAATGACCAGTATCATGACTAGGCTTCTTAAGCATTTAAAGTTTGATAGTTGACCTTGAAACACTCCTTGATGCTTCTACACCTTGCTCACTTGTATCTCATGCTCTTTAGATAGTATCATACATTTTTACACATCTCTTCATGCTCATCATGCACATGCTTTTTATGACTAGCCTTTTCAAGACACTTAGCACTCAAAAACATGCTTACCTTGACCTGATCATCAAACCTCTTTGTGATAACACTGACAATCATCAAGTTGACCTAAATCATGACAATGACCTTAGAAGAATCATTAGGTTGCATTTAAATTATCTATCAATAGAGAGACAATATGTTACCTTAAAATTCTCTCTTGCCACATGGCTTCCTTGTCATATACCACTTCACCATGCATCTTTACTATATGTACCTTGACATCAATGACATCAACCTTGACCTTGACATAAATGACATCAACTTTGGCCTTGACATCAATGATAACACTTATCAACAAACTCCCCCTTTTTCATTGATGGTAAATCACTATTCAAACTCATCATTCTCATCTCCCTTAGTATGGTCAATCTACCTTCTTGGACTTTCTCCTGCTTTGACTTTAATGACAATGGTCCTACATAAATTTCCATGGGGAACCATATTCTCTTTCTATAGGAGTTCAAGACATATAATATGAAGCATTAAGTTAATATTTTCCCCTGTTCACCAAGCATACCTCCTTTAGATGAACTTTGAATATAAGACCACTTCTTAATGTAGATCAAACTTAATCACAAACCTGAATGGCTTCCCCTCAAACCAAATGTCTACCATGCTTATGTTACCTGAATAATGTCTCTATAAAGCTTAATGGAGTCACCATTTCCCATAGGGCACTAAAACAACTCAAGTTTAGGAGATTTTGAGATCTCCATGTTCCCATCTAACTGAATGTCATTCAATACCCTTTTAGGCTCGATTTGCATTATAGGTTTGATCTCTTCATCATCCATTTGATCATCAATGTGGGCTTACAACAAACATTCCTGAATTAATTTCACATTTAAATCATGCTCTATCACATCAAGTAGTCCTCTTGAGATTGTAGATTGATCATGACTCATCTTCATTATCTTTGGTATCCAAACATTCATTTGTCTTCTCTCTAAAACTCTAGAGGCTTCAAACCTCTTTTTTTGGCTTAATGACCTTCTAACAAACAAAATTTTACAATGTGTCCTACATCATGACAACTATAAAAAACCACTTTATACATACCTCTTGACTGGTGTGTGTTTTGACTCCTTCTATAGTCCCATGAGTACTCAATCTTGGAGGGTCTTATATATTTTCTTGCTATATGACCAAACTGATTGCACACAAAACAGTGACCATTAAATGAATTGGCATACCTTATAGCATTGGGTTATTTGATAGGTCTTTTCATGTTGACTTTCTTGTCTTCAATAGTATTTTCCTTGACTTGAGGTGCTTCCTTTTGGTCTTCTTTAAAACCAAGACCTATTTTTTCACTTGTAGACTTTTGACTACTCAAGATATCATCTAAAGCCTCAGTGACTTTTTAAAACTTTACAAAGGTCCTCACTTCACTATATGCTTAATTCAACTCAGCTTTCAAGGATTCTACTTTAGTTTCATACCTAACGCATTCTTCCTCTTTAGTTTTTAGGTTTATATTGACTACCTCTATCTATGCCTCAACTTGATTGATGATCTCATCATACTCCTTGGAAGCGTTACTCATCCTTTTGTCAAATAAGCCAATCTACTCCTCATTGTCCTTAACTAATTATCTTAGTTTGTGATTCTTGATCCTTTGGAAATTTAATTCCTCTAGGGCACTTACCAATTCTACCTCAAGATCTACTTCATCATCTTCTCCATCTATTTCCACATCAACCATAATGTCTTTCCCACTTGAACAACCCTCAGTGTCTAATTATATAGACATAAACAAGGTTTCATTATTGTCATGTTTAGGTTCATGAATGTCGTCATCACTATCAGATTCACTTGAGTCACATTAGAAGAGTTATCTTCTTTAGTATAGAAGATTCTTTTGTTCTCGAAAGTTATTTTTTTGCCTTCATACTTCTTAAACTCCTTGGTATTATCAAGATTATAGGTCTTCTTGTCATTTCCATGATGTTCATCATTGATCTAGAGGTCAATTTAGAAAAGGTCTTAAAGTAGATCAAAACTTGCACCATTGCATAGGGCCCATTGAGACCTTTCCAACAATATGCAAAACATAGAAAATGGAGCTCATATGCTCCTTGTGCAGCCGATCAAAGGTCCAATCAAATAGGTCAAAATTGGTCAAATTTGGTCAAACTACATAAATTAACCATTATGGAATGATTCGAGAATAGTATCAATGCATAGAGCATCTTGAGAGCTTTTTGGTACAATTTATAGTTATGAAATGGAGTCCATATGTACAAGTTATGGCCGATCAAACTTGGTCAATAAGATGACATGGAAAAATGAGGACCAGGAAGGACATGACACGTAGTAGTCAATTTATGCTAGAAAAATGGTGGGTTTATATCATTTTTTTTTTATAGGCAAATATAATCATATTTGATAAACGTAACATAATAATACAAAAAACATTTTGGGGTTTGAATGGAACATCTAGTCGGACATCAATAAGTGGCGAGTGGTCAACAATTGGTGAGTGGATGACAAGTAGTGACTGGAGATTGGACCAAGTGGTGGGTCCTCAAGCTACCACATGGCTTGCCACCAATTATTTTACCATGGTCTAATTTTATATTATTTCTTGAATGTTCTAAAAAAACCATATATAACTTACCATTTCCACGTGACCCATCCATGTCACCATGTTCCATACCATACATACCACATTACATACAAAAACATCCACGTACATGTTATGTTCATGCCACCATGTCCACGTGAAAACCTCACCAAACCCACATGCCAACACAATTCCCATGAAATACTTGATAATGTCAAACACTTGGCACTTTACACCAAAAACTTCATGGTTTTTAAACCCTATGTGCCACTCCCCACTACCACATGTGGGATTAATAGATTTGCATTACCCACCAAAAGCATTGGGATAGGTTTCAAACCTCTATCCTCCTGTATAAAAGGGATAAGGCCCAATCTCTTGGGCTACAAGATCCAATGCTATATAAAGCATTGAGACATTGTATGTAAACACATTCAAATGAGCCAAGTAGCCATAGCAAAGGCTAAGATCTAGAAAGCTTGGACGAGTTGTAGAGAGTGTCAATGGCAGAATTGGGTAAATGTTTGAAAAGGGGATTATATTATTTTTTCCAAAGGAACAACTTTCTAGTTCACTTTTCATTTTGGAGATATTTATAAGTATTTTTTAGGCATTTTTCCTAATACATCAGTCGATATAGGACCCAGAGACCGAGGCCATCATGTTGAACTCCGTTATCAAATTGTGTGTTGTGTTTTAAGAATTTCTTGAATTATTCTAGTTAAATTGATCATTTGTAAATCAAAATTTTAAATTATTTCATAAATTAATATTGTAAAGCAAAATTAAAATATGCAAGCGTATTATTGCTTAAATTTATGGATTAGGATGGTATTAGAGCAGTTAGTGTGTTGGGCTAACTTCTATTTAGGCATTTTTCTAGTGCATCAAGTTTGATATCAAAACTAAATTTGTGGGTGAATTCGTTATTTTTTTATTTTAACCAAAATTATTTATTGTAGAAAAATGGATCCAATGCTATCTCAGATTCAATTGTTATTGAATTCCATTATCACTATGATAATGCAATACCTACAATCTCAAGAGCAAAGTCAGCAAGCAATAGAGCAATGGCAGGGGCAACAAATCAAGAGGATCCAACAAAGCATTGATGTACTATGGGCAAAATTGATCAAGAACGTTGATAGAAGATGAGGATTCATGGAGATTCAAAGATTTGTGGACATTGTGCCCAGTGAGGTCATATTTATGAATAATGATGGATCCTACACCTCAACCATGCTCCATTATGGTTTAGAAGGTGAAAGAAGGAAAGAGGCAAGACACCAACCATGTCTAGTAGTGGTCAATCAATCTGACCAATAGTACCCCATCAATAAACTCTAAAGTCTGTAATATGATAGTTGTTACCATTTGAAGTGATAGATATTATGCTACACTTTGAGGAGACTCAAGAGCAAAATTGTACTGCTATTATTGAAGGGAAGTTCATGTAGATCTATTTTAACTGGAGCTCTATAGATAATTATATTACTGAAGGTCTCACACAACATCTATAACTAAGGACTCTTCCATTACCCCACACTAAGACTTTTGGAGGAGCTAATGGCATAGTAAGTGGATATGTGACTCATTATGGCATCCTACATTTTGGCATTGGAGGGCTATTCTTTGATCAAGTAGCTTTTGATATAGTTATAGGAGAATCTGAGGAGATTACTTTGGGTAATTATTATCTCACATCTCAACATGCTAGAGACATTGCATTAGGAGAAGGAATCCAACTGATGACCAATCATACCTATGAGATTCAGTGTGGGACAAGCCAGACTACAAAGATACATTCTGGGTATAGTAGTGATTCCTCTAATTCATATACTCTTGCTAGTCTTATCAATGAAAATGATGTTGTAAGTATAGAAGCAAATAATTATTTGATTATTAATTTATCTTTTGATGTACATACTGAAGATGAAAATAATAAAATCAACTCTTCTAGCTATATTGACAATGTTAGGGATATTGAATGTACTAACCCTAAACATGTATCAAAGTCATGTGTTGATACTTTTGAAAAGCACATAACAGGAATAGGTTCTAAGATGTTAGCTAAAATGGGATTCAAAGGAAAAGGCATTGGCATTAATGGTCAAGTAATTATCTATCCTATCCAAGTGGTAAAAATATCACTTTGTGTAAGATTAGGATATGGAGGTGAAGGACAAATGTCCCAAGAAGCTAAGCTGAAGAGTTATTCAAGCAACAAGTCAAAAAACCTTGAAGATTTGAAGGAAGCATTATCAGAAGATGAAGTAGTTAAATTTGATGAGACATCTTTAGATGATTTATCAAGGTATGCAAATCAGAAATACTTGAATGTATTTTTTGATTATGCCCAATAAAGTCCTAAAAAGATGCTTAAGAGACATGTCAAGAAGAAGGCTATCAAAAGGAGGTTACCTAAAAAAGACATGAATTTGGGTTTTTACTTCAATGCTAAGTGAAAAATGTTGAAATAAGATAAGCAAAGTTATCCACAACCTCAGGCAAAGGTTGTAACTACATCTTCAATCAAGAAAAAGATAGAATCTTTTCATTCAAAACCAAAAACAACATCAACGAGGGAGACGATAGTCAACGCGAAGCTAAAAATTCAAAAATTGTCGCCCTAGAAAGGTAAGTAACATTTCTTTAAAATAATAATAGTAAAGCATTCTAAGATAAATGATATTTTTGATAGAAATTATCAAAAGAATTTGATATCAGAAGATGTTGTAGAAACCCTAAGATTGAAAACCAAGCCACATTTCTAGCCCTATTCTATGGATAAAATAGATGATGGTAATGGTGTATATGTAAGTAAAACATGTAAACTAGGGTTTATAATTACCACCAACTTTTTATATGAAGTTGAGTTAGATGTAGTTCCACTACAGGTTAGTGGCATTGTCATAAGTAAACCATATTTATCTCTGAGAAAGGCAACTTACTCCAAGAAGGAAAATCAGTATAGTATTGTAAAATATGGGATAGAATATCTCGTATGAGCACATCAGAAGTAACCATTATAGTTAAATAGTGACTTCAATGTTTTTATACCCATGTATGTTGTAGACAGGAACACTGCAAGACAACATGAAGATGCCATCACGAGAAGCATTGGTAATAGCTCAAAAGAAAGGTTGTATATTTTAATCTGTATGTTTTAGAATGTGAAAACGTGCATACATATTTTCCTTATATTTGTAAGACTTGAATATAGGCATTGCTTATAAATGCATAAGACCTAAGTATGGGCAATGTTTGTAATCATTACAGTGTTTGTAAAGACCCAAGAAGGGTAATGTCTGTAAAACTATGTTAAACCCTAAGAGGATAATTATAAAATGGTGATTTTTATAACACCAAATGACATGCAAAATTTTCATAGTTTTAGATATGAAGACCCGTCAAAGTTTTTTTAATGATCATCAGAGATAGAGCAATAAAAAGATTCTCATATTGAGTACTAGTTCCAATACTAGCTTTTTAAGGACAAAAAGCCTTCTTAGTAGGGAGGATTGATTCGAAGGTCAATTCAAAAAGGGTCCTAAATCATATAAAACCTTTCACCATTGTGTAGGTCCCATTGAGAACTTTCTAACGGTATGCAAAACATGGAAAATGGAGTTCATGTGTTCCTTGTGCAATCGGTTAAAGGTCTAGTCAAAGCTAGTCAAACTATAGAAATTAACCGTTATGGAATGATTTGAGAATAGTTCCAATACATAGAGTATCTTAAGAACTTTTTTATGTAATTTACAGTCTGCTAAACAAAGTTTGTATGTGCAAGTTATGGCTGATCAAACTTGATCAATATGATGACATGGCAAAATAAGGACCAGTAAGGACGTGACACATGGTAGTCAGTTTGTGCAATAAAAATGGTGGGTTTATATCATTTGTCTTTGATAAGCAAATATTAATCATCTTCAATAGGTGTAATTTAACAGGGAAAAAAAATTGGGGTTTGAATAGAACGCCTAGTTGGATGTCGATAAGTGGCGAGTGGTTGATAATTAATGAGTGGATGACAAGTGGTGAGTGAAGATTAGACCACGTGGTGGATCCTCAAGCTACCGTGTGGCTTGATACCAATTATTTTACCATGGTCTAATTTTATATTATTTCTTGAATGTTCCAAACAAACCATATATAACTTACCATTTCCACGTGACCCATCCATGTCACCACGTTTCATACCATACATGGCATGTTACATACCCAAACATCCACGTACATGCCACATTCATGCCACCATGTCCACGTGAAAACCTCACCAAACCCACATACCACCATAATTCCCATTAAATACTTGATAATGCCAAAAACTTGGCACATTACACCACAAAATTCATGGTTTTTAAACCCTACGTGCCACTCCCCAATACCACATGTGGGATTAATAGATTTGCATTACCCACCAAAAGTGTTGTGATAGGTTTCAAACATATATCCTCTTGTACAAAATGGATAAGGCCCAACCAATTGGGATACGGGATCCAATGATATATAAAGTATTGAGAAATTGTATGTAAACACATTCAAATGAGCAAAGCAGCCATAGCAAAGGCTAAGAGCTAGAAAGCTTGGATGAGTTGTAGAGAGTGTCAGAGGTAGAATTGGGGAAAAGTCTAAAAAGGGACTTATATTATTTTTTCCCAAGGAACAACTTTTCAGTTGTTCACTTTTCATTTTGGTGACATTTGTAAGTATTTTTCAAGCATTTTTCTTAATACATCCACCGATATAGGACCCAAAGACGTAGGCCATCGTGTCAATTTCTTCTATCAAATTATGTTTTGTGTTTTGTGAATTTATTGAATTATTCTTGTTAAATTGATAATTTGTAATTCAAAATTTTAAATTATTCCATAAATTAATATTGTAAATCAAAATTAAAATATGCAAGTGTATTACTACTTAAGTTTATAGATCAATCAAATTCTTCATTATAATCATATTTATCCTTGTTAGGAAATTTGGATGCAAAGTGATCAATCTTGCCATAGTTGAAACATTTGAAGGGAAACTTACATTTGTACTTACTAGATCCAAACCTCAACTTCCTTTCATACATGACTATCAGTTGATCATCATTAACATCTGAGCATTACTCATCCTTGACCTTCTTGTATTTTTACTTATTTTCAAATTTGAAAGTTGCTTCCTTCTTGGGAGGTCTTCTTTCATTAGTTCTCATCTCATAGGCATTCAAAATGCCATGAAGCCCATCCATCTCTAGCTTGTCCAAATCTTGCATCTCCTCTACTACAGACACCATATAGTCAAACCTAGGAGTTAGTGATCTCAAGACCTTTTGAAAAATCTTATACTCATTCATCTCTTCTCTCAATCCTCTAATGACCTTGATAACTTCATCAACCCTCAATAGGCAAGATGCAATGGTTTCATTTTCATTCATCTTTAGGCTTTCAAAATATCTTTGATGGGTCTGTAACTTGGCCATCTTCACCTTGGTGTATACTTCATAGATAGTATTTAGTTTGTCCCATATCTCTTTAGCTGAGTCACAATGCATTACCTTCACAAGATCTACCTCAGATAGGCCATAGATAATGGCATTCATTGCCTTAGAATTGTTTTCACTAGCCTTCTTACCTGCTGCATTTGTTGGTGGAATATGAGGAGCAATATAACCATCCACAATAGAGTAACAAATATCATGTCTTTGTGACAACAAATATATCTTCCTCCTAAAATTATAAAAGGCATAGTTTGATCCATTAAACAATGGAGCCTTACTGGTAGAAACCACCTTGAAATTATTGACAGGCCATCCTTGCTTCTAGGATATCATTAAGGATTTTATACCTAATTCAAAGGATTAGGACCTGATACCAAATGTTAAAAGTAAAATGACTGAGAGCTGGGGTGAATTTGTCTTCAAAAAACTTTCTTATACAATCTTACTTAAGCAATCATATATCATTTAGACAAGCATGCACATCTTAGCAAGCATAAGTATCAATTCACAAGAGTATAAAACACATGAACACAATATGTATGTGAGAAACCCTAAAGGGAAAGAAAACCCATTGATGATGAAAATAGAATATATTTCTATAATACAAACACAAAATTTATTGAAGCACGAACATCACATGGAGCACCAACCCCAACTAGCTAAGCACCAACTCAGCTAGGCTTTAGCAAGCACCCACTTGCAAGGAGGCACCAACCCCCTAGATGACTCACCACCAAATCAACCACATAAAAAAATTTATCACCTTTAGAACATTGTGTTTCTCATAAAATAGATTATTATCTCCTTCTTCATCTCTTCACACACTCCTATCCCTCTAAAACTAGCCTCTAGCCTTTTTTGCTCTACTAACCCTCTTCTTGACTTGATTGGGTCATATGACCTTGATCCTCACACATATAACCTTTGTCAAATGTTAATCATTGATCCTCTATCCAATTATGATGGTCTAAAATACCTCCTTCTACTCTCAAATATACTTTCTTGTTCGCTTACACTTAACTCACACAATAGGCCTAAAAGTTGCCTAGTATTTATATAAGTCTTTCTTGTTTATTTTCTTCTTGGTCAGCCAAACATTCTTATCTTCTTAGTTCAGACATATAATGGATATTATTACATATTATATACATGGATAAAACATTATTTGAGTCCCTTTAGGTATGATATTCTTCAATTAGGCGTTATCTCATCTTTAGGCCTCATGGAGACCTGATTCCATTAGGCATACTTAGCACACATTACCTTTTGATCTCCTAAGAGAACATTCAAACACTTTACATGGAATAAATGGATCATATTCCATTACAATATACCCATACTAATCTCATATATTATTCATATCACTTTTTATCTCAAACCACTACGTGGAGCATCATTAGTATTGCTCATATTAGGCTTGTGCATACCTAGAAAGTCTGTCTTGAATAATTAAAGTGTAAACACAAACTTTCCAAAAAACCATGGAAAAAAATAAATATACAGAAGATAAATGAACTTAGAGTCATCTCCATGTGCATTATACTTCATAAGTCATGGAAAATGACTAAAACCATTCTCTGCAAGTAGCTCACTAAGAATTGCCAATTGATATCAAAACACAATCATGGAACCTTGAGTTTTTAACACATTTAGGAACACACTTAATGTTTTAAAATGTATAAAAATGATCTTAAATCATCATTATAGAAAAATTAATTAAAAATATCACAAACACTAATGAAAACTAATGGTCTTGCAGACCAATTTGTTGACCTCCTCTCTCACAGACCATACTCAACTAGACAAGCCATTTTGGCTTTGATGTTTCAACCTCTTAAAATAACTCTCAAATATTATAAAAAACATGGATAGGTTATTAAATTTCAAAAAAACAACATAGTGTCCATTAAATTAATAAAATTAGGTTAAAGAACCTCTAGCTCATCACTACAACTTGCTTACCCAGGTCTGTCAGGTTACCTTCAAACACAATCATGGTGATAATGACTTTCAACACTTGTGTAGACACTCTAAGGGAATTTTGATGCATGTGGATGATATTATGAGATAATTAGGCAACTCTTAGATATAAATATACCATTTTAATGTAACAATATTGGTCTTCTAAACTAATCTCACAACATTACACCTTCACTGTCTCATTTGCAGTAGACAAGTCAACTTATGAGCAACAATTTCATCATATCTACTGACCATAAAAACATGTATCTAGCATGAACATGTATTAAAGTCATTTAAAAACTTCTCCATGCACTTGGATTCATCCCTAGTCCATTATTACACTTAATCAACTTTTCACTTCTGCCTGGTTTTCTCATTGTCTGCACCATTAGGCCTTTTAGTGATAGGTCAACTTGCATGACTGGTTTAGCACTCTTGAGGTATAAAAATTGATCATAAACTAGCATGGACATATAATACAAGTCTCAAGCTTCAACTTCCATCAATTATCAACTTTGACTTGGTCAACTCTGCTTGCTATAGTAAATCTATGAGAAACAAGGTTTTTCTTATATGGTCCACTCACTCACCTAAAAGACCAATCACACCTAGAGGTGCTTAAGAGATTCCAAGACATTATTCAATCATCAAACTAGGTCATATAACTCATTTTTAGTCATTTTTATCAATATATTTCTCATCAGGTTATTGTTAGGGTTTTAAAGAGGGTTAACATTATTTCTGGTGTTAACGATAGTTCATAAAGCTTAACCCCTTATTCTATAAACCAATGCTTGGAAATTTTATATAATACCATTCCTCATATACCATGAATATCTTATATTATCATGTAGAGGTTACACATGCCAATGAGTACTTGAAATTTCTTTTCGGCTTGAGAATCCTTCTTTTTGTGCACACAGGAAACCTTAAAACTACATTTTATACCTTTTCTTGAAAAGTTTAACCTTATAATTGGTCAACACACCTAACCAACATGACATACCTCTATCAATGCTCATTTTTCCATGATTATCATGAGATCTAAAACTTCTACCTCATTTGGCCACCATCTCTCTCTTTGTTTGCCTGGACCTTGATTTACAAGTCATATTAGGTCTTGAAAATGGCTTCCAAGCCTCTTTCCATGTACTCACAACTTAACTCACATGCTCAAGCAACCTCTCACATGCTCAAACACTAATTTTCATCCTTTATAGGCCTTGACAATACTTCATGGTACCTTATTGGGTCAAGTAAGGTCTAGAACTAGTCTTAGTTACATGCTAGGTCTGTAGGTCTTACCCTTGTAGGCTCCCCTTGAAACACACTAGAGTATTCCAATGCCTAATATGCATACTCAAACAACCCTATACTACTTCTTATGCCTCTATGCATCCATCTCATCAGGCCACTAAGCTCATATCTTCTCACAAGGTCTCTTCATGTAATGACCAATGTCATGACTAGGCTTCTTAATCATTTGAAGTTTGACAATTGAACTTGAAACACTCTTTGATGCTTATACACCTTGCTCACTTGCCTTTAATTTTATTTACATATTATCATACATTTTTACACATCTCTTCATGCTCATCATGCACATGTTTTTTATGGCTAGGATTTTCAAGACACTTAGTACTCAAAAACATGCTTACCTTGACATGATCATCAAACCTCTTTGTGACAACACTGACAATCATCAGGTTGACTTGAATCATGACAATGACCTTAGAAGAATAATTAGGTTGCATACAAATTCTCTATCAATAGAGAGACAATATGTTGCCTTTAGAATCTCTCTTGCCACATGGTTTCCTTGTCATATACCACTTCACCATGCATCTTTACTATATGTACCTTGACATCAATGACATCAACCTTGACCTTGACATAAATGACATCAACTTTGGCCTTGACATCAATGACAACACTTATCAACAAACTCCCTCTTTTTCATTGTGGTAAATCATTATTCAAACTCATCATTCTCATCTCCCTTAGTCTAGTCAATCTCCCTTCTTGGGCTTTCTCCCCCTTTGACCTTAATGACAAAGGTCTTGCATAAATTGCCATATGGAACCATACTCTCTTGCGATAAGAGTTCAAGACATAGAATATGAAGCATTAAGGTAATATTTTTCCCCGTTCACCAAGCATACCTCTTTCAGATGAACTTTGAATACAAGACCACTTCTGAATGTAGACCAAACTTAATCACAAACCTGAATGGCTTCCCATCAAACTAAACGTATACCATGCTTGTGTTCCCTAAATAGTGTCTCTATGAAGCTTAATGGATTCACCACTTCCCATAGTGCACTAAAACAACTCAAGTTTAGTAGATTCCCTCATCTCCATGTTCTCATCTGAGTGAATGTCATTCAATACCCTTTTAGGCTTGATTTGCATTATAGTTTTTATCTCTTCATCATCCATTTGATCATCAATGTGGCCTTACAACAAACATTCCTGGATTGATTTCACATTTAAAGCATGCTCTATCACATCAAGTAGTCCTCTTGAGATTGTAGACTGATCATGACTCATCTTCATTATCTTTGGTATCTAAACATACATTTGTCTTCTCTCTAGCACTCTAGAGGCTTCAAACCTCTTATTTTGGCTTGATGACCTTTTAACCTTGTTAGGACAAAATTTTGCAATGTGTCCTATATCATGACAACTATAAAAAACCACCCTATACATACCTCTTGACTGGTGTGAGTTTTAACTCCTTCCATAGTCCCATGAGTACTAAATCTTGGTGGGTCTTATATATTCTCTTGCTCTATGACCAAACTGATTGCACACAAAATAGTGACCATTAAATGAATTAGCATACCTTATAGCATTGGGTTATTTGATAGGTCTTTTCATGTTGAATATATTATCTTCAATAGTATTTTCCTTGACTTGAGGTGCCTCCTTTTGGTATTTTTTGAAACCAAGACCTATTTTGTCACTTGTAGACTTTTGACTACTCAAGATATCATCTTAAGCCTCAGTGATTTTTTAAAAATTTACAAAGGTCCTCACTTTTCTAGATGCTTGATTCAACTCAGCTTTCAAGGATTCTATTTCAGTTTCATACCTAATGCATTCTTCCTCTTTAGTTTTTAGGATTGTATTGACTACCTCTATCTATGCCTCAACTTGATTGATGATCTCATCATACTCCTTAGAAGTGTTACTCATCCTTTCCTCAAATAAGCCAATCTACTCCTCATAGTCTTTAACTAATGATCTTAGTTTGTGATTCTTTTTCCTTTGGAAATTTAATTTCTCTAGGGCACTTACCAATTCTACCTTGAGATCTACTTTAGCTTCTTCTTCATCTATTTCCACATCAACCATAATGTCTTTCCCACTTGAACAACCCCCAATGTCTAATTATATCGACATAAAAAAGGTTTCATTATTGTCATGTTCAGGTTCATGAATGTCATCATCACTATCAGATTCACTTGAGTCACTTACATCAGAGGAGTTGTCTTCTTTAGTATAGAAGGTTCTTTTGTTCTTGAAAGTTTTTTTTTGGCCTGCATACTTCTTGAACTCCTTGTTATTATCAATATTATAGGTCTTCTTATCATTTCCATGATGTTCATCATTGATCTGGAGGTCAATTCAAAAAATGTCCTAAAGCAGATCAAAACTTGAACCATTACATAGGGCCCATTGAGAGCTTTCTAATAGTATGCAAAACACAAAAAATGGAGCTCATATGCTCCTTGTGCTGCTGATGAAAGGTCTAATCAAACTAGTCAAAATTGGTGAAAGCTGGTCAAACTACATAAATTAACCATTATGGAATGATTCAAGAATAGTTCTAATGCATAGAAAATCTTTAGATCTTTCTAGTGTAATTTACAGTTCACGAAACAAAGTCTATATGTGCAAGTTATGGCTAATCAAATTTGGTCATTAGGATGACATGGAAAAATGAAGACCAATAAGGATGTGACATGTGGCAGTCAGTTTGTGCGAGAAAAATGGTGGGTTTCTATAATTTATTTTTTATAAGTAAATATATTCATCTTCGATAGGCATAATGTAATAGGGCAAAAACAAATTTGGGGTTTTAATGGAACATCTAGTTAGACATCGATAAGTGGCAAGTGGTCGACAATTAGTGAGTGGATGACAAGTGGTGAGTGGAGATTGGACCAAGTGGTGGGTCCTCAAGCCACCACGTGACTTTCCACCAATTATTTTACCATGGTCTAATTTTATATTATTTCTTGAATGTTCCAAACAAACCATATATAACTTACCATTTCCACATGACCCATCCATGTCACCATGTTCCATACCATACATACCACGTTGCATACCAAAACATCCACGTATATGATATGTTCATGCCACCATGTCCATGTGAAAATGTCACCAAACCCACATGCCACCACAATTCTCATGAAATACTTGATAATGTCAAACACTTGGCACATTACACCACAAACTTCATTGTTTTTAAACCCTACGTGCCACACCCCACTACCACATGTGGGATTAATAGATTTACATTACCCACCAAAAGCATTGGGATAGGTTTCAAACCTCTATCCTCCCATATAAAAGGGATAAGTTCCACCCGCTTGGGCTACGGGATCCAACACTATATAAAGCATTAAGACATTGTATGTAAACAAATTCAAATGAGCCAAACAGCCATAGAAAAGGCTAAGAGCTAGAAATCTTGGATGAGTTACAAAGAGTGCCAGAGGCAAAATTGGGGAAAAGTTCGAAAAGGGACTTATATTATTTTTTCCCAAGGAGAAACTTTCCAATTGTTCACTTTTCATTTTGGAGATATTTGTAAGTATTTTTCAAGCATTTTTCCTAATACCTCGGTTGATATAGGACCTAGAGACGTAGGTCATCATGCTGAACTCTGTTATCAGATTATGTGTTGTGTTTTAAGAATTTATTGAATTATTATTATTAAATTGATAATTTTTAAGTCAAATTTTTTAATTATTTCATAAATTAATATTTTAAATCAAAATTAAAATATGCGAGTGTATTATTGCTTAAGTTTACATATCAGGTTGGTATCAGAGTAGTTAATGTGTTGGGCTAACTTCTATTTAGGCATTGTTCTAGTGCATCAAGTTTGATATCAGAACTAAATTTGTGGGTGAATTTGTGAGTTTATTATTTTAACCAAAATCAGTTATTATAAAATAATGGATCTAATGCTAGCTCAAATTCAATTGATACTGAATTCCATTATGACTATGATAATGCAATACCTACAATCTCAAGAGCAAAGTTAGGAAGTAGCAAAGCAATGGCAGAAGCAATAAATCTAGAGGCTCCAACAGAGCATTGATGCACTACAGGCAAAATTACATCAAGAACATCGATAGAAGAAGAGGATGCATGGAGATTTAGAGATTTGTGGACATTTTACCTGGTGAGGTCATATTTGTGAACAATGTTGGATCCTACACCCCACTCAGGCTCCATTATGGTTTAGAAACAAGGAAAGAGGCAAGGCACCAACTGTGTCTAATAGCGAACAATCAATCTAACCAATGGTACCCCATCAAGAAACTCTAGAGTCTCTACTATGATAGTTGTTACCAATTGAAGTGCTAGATATTATGCTATGCTCTGAGGAGACTCAAAAGCAAAATTGTACTGCTATTGTTGAAGGGACGTTCATGTAGATATATTTTAACTAGAGCTCTAGAGCCAATTATATTACTGAAGGTCTCGTACAACATCTATAACTAAGGACTCTTCCATTACCCCACACTAAGACATTTAGAGAAGCTAATGGCATAGTACATGGATATGCGACTCATTATGGCATCCTACATTTTGGCATTGGAGGGTTGTTCTTTGATCAAGTAGCTCTTGATATAGTTCTAGGAGAAGCTGAGGACATCACTTTAGGTAATTATTATCTCACATCCTGACATGCCAGAGACACTGCATCAGTAAAAGGAATCCAACTGATGACCAATCATACCTACAAGATTGAGTTTGGGATAAGCCAAACTACAAAGGTACATTCTGGTTATAGTAGTGATTCCTCTAATTCATATACTCCTGCTAGTCCTATCAATGAAAATGATGTTGTAAGTCTTGAAGTAAATAATGCTCTGATTATTAATGTATCTTCTAATGTACATATTGAAGATCAAAATAATTAAATCAACTCTTCTAGCTATATTGACAATATTAGGGATATTGAATGTACTAACCCTAAAAATTTATTGAAGTCATGTGTTGATACATTTGAAAAGCACATACTTGGAATAGGTTCTAAGTCATTATCTAAAATGGGATTCAAAGTAAAAGGCCTTGGCATTAATGGTCAAGGAATTTTCTATCCTATCCAAGTGGAAAAAACACCACTCCATGCAAGATTAGGATATGGAGGTGAAGGACAAATGTCCTAAGAAACTGAGCTAAAGAGTTATTCAAGCAGCAAGTCAGAATACCCTAAAGAGTTGAAGGAAGCATTATCAAAAGATGAAGTAGTTAAATCTGATGAGACATCTTTAGATGACTTATCAAGGTATACAAAGAAGAAATACTTGAATGTATTTTTTTATTATGCCCAAGAAAGTCCTAAAAAGATGCTTAAGAGACATGTCAAGAAGAAGGATGTCAAAAGGAGGTTACCTAAAGAAGACATGAAGTTGGGTTTTTACTTCAATGCTAAGGGGAAAATGCTGAAAGAAGATAAGCAAAGTTATCCACAACCTCAGGCAAAGGTTGTAACTGCATCTTCAATCAAGCAGAAGACATAATCTTGTCAATCAAAACTAGAAACAACATCAGCAAGGGAGATGACAATCAACGAGAAGCTAACAGTTTAGAAATTATCACCCTGGAAAGGTAAGTAACATTTCTTTAAAAGAATAATAGTAAAGCATTCTAAGATAGATGATATTTTTGACAAAAATTATCAAAATAATTTGATATCAAAAGATTTTGTATAAATTCTAGAACTAAAAACTAAGCCACATTTCCAACCCTATTCTCTAGATAAAATAGATGATGGTAATGGTGTATATGTACGTAAAACATGTAAATTAGGGTTTACAATTACCTCCAAATTTTTAGATGAAGTTGAGTTAGATGTAGTTCCACTACAATTTAGTGGCATTGTCATAGGTAAACCATATTTTTCTCTAAGAAAGGCAACTTACTCCAAGAAGGAAAATCAGTAGAGCATTGTAAAATATGGGATAAAATATCTCATATGAGCACATCAGTAGTAACCATTATAGGTAATTAGTGACTTCAATGTTTTTATACCCATGTATGTTATAAACAAGAACACTACAAGACAACATGAAGATGCCATCATGGGAAGTATCGGGAATAGCTCAGAAGACAGGTTGTATATTTTAATATGTATGTTTTAGAATGTGAAAATGTGTATACATATTTGCCTTATGATTGTAAGACTTGAATATAAGCATTGTTTATAAATGCATAAGACCCAAGTATGAGCAATGTTTGTAATCATTACAGTGTTTGTAAAGACCCAAGAAGTGCAATGTATGTAAAACTATGTAAAACCATAAGAGGGTAATTTTAAAATGGTGATTGTTATAACACTAGGTGACATGCAACATTTTCATAGTTTTACATTTGAATACCCACTAAACTTTTTTCAATGATCATCAGAGGTAGAGTAATAAAAAGATTCTCATATTGTGTACTAGGTCCAGTACTAGCTTTTTGAGGACAAAAAGCCTTCTTAGTAGGGAGGATTGATCTAGAGGTCAATTCAAAAAAGGTCCTAAAGTAGATAAAAACTTACACCATTATGTAGGGCCCATTGAGACATTTCCAATGGTATCTAGAACATGGAAAATGGAGCTCATGCGTGCCTTGTGCAATTGTTCAAAAGTGTAGTCAAATTAGGCAAAATTGGTCAAAGCTAGTCAAACTATAGAAATTGACCGTTATGGAATGATTCAAGAATAGTTCCAATGTGTAGAGCATCTTGAAATATTTTTGATACAATTTATAGTTCACGAAATGAAGTTTGTATGTGTAAGTTATGTCCGATCAAACTTGGTCAATAAGATGACATGGTAAAACAAGGCCCAGTAAGGATGTGACACATGTCAGTTAGTTTGTGAGAAAAAATGGTGGGTTTATATCATTTGTCTTTGATAGGCAAATATTAATCATCTTCAATAGGTATAATGTAACATGACAAAAAAAAATTGGGGTTTGAACGGAACATCCAGTTGGATATCAATAAGTGGTGAGTGGTTGACAATTAATGAGTGGATGACAAGTGGCAAGTGGAGATTGGACCACGTGGTGGATCCTCAAGCCACCATGTGGCTTGCCATAAATTATTTTACCATGGTATAATTTTATATTATTTCTTGAATGTTCCAAACAAACCATATATAACTTACCATTTCCACGTTACCCATCCATGTCACCTCGTTTCATACCATACATGGCATGTTACATACCCAAACATCCATGTACATGCCACATTCATGCCACCATGTCCACGTGAAAACCTCACCAAACCCACATGCCACCACAATTCCCACAAAATACTTGATAATGCCAAACACTTGGTGCATTACACCACAAACTTCATGGTTTTTAAACCCTATGTGCCACTTCCCACTACCACATGTGGGATTAATAGATTTGTATTACCCACCAAAAGCATTGGGATAGAATTTGAACCTCTATCCTCTCGTATAAAATGGATAAGACCAAACCAATTAGGATATAGGATCCAATGCTATATAAAGCATTGAGACATTTCATGTTAACACTTTCAAATGAGCCAAGTAGCCATAGCAAAGGCTAAGAGCTAAAAAGCTTGGACGAGTTGCAGAGAGTGTCAGAGGTAGAATTAGAGAAAAGTCTAAAAAGGGACTTATATTATTTTTTCCCAAGGAACAACTTTTCAATTGACTTTTCATTTTGGAGATGTTTGTAAGTATTTTTCAAGCATTTTTCCTAATACATCAGCCAATATAGGACCCAAAGACATAGGCTATCGTGTCGAACTCCATTGTCAAATTATGTGTAGTGTTTTGAGAATTTATTGAATTATTCTTGTTAAATTGATAATTTGTAATTCAAAATTTTAAATTATTCCATAAATTAATATTGTAAATCAAAATTAAAATATGCAAGCGTATTATTTCTTAAGTTTATGAATCAATCATGTTCTTCATTATGCTCATATTTATCCTTGTTAGGACACTTGGATGCAAAGTGACCAATCTTGCCATAGTTGAAACATTTGAAGAGCAACTAACCTTTGTACTTACTAGATCTAAACCTCAACTTCCTTTCATACATGACTATTAGCTGATGATCATTAACATCTAAGCATTACTCATCCTTGACCTTCTTGTATTTTTACTTATTTTCAAATTTGAAAGTTGCTTCCTTCTTGGGAGGTCTTCTTTCATTAGTTCTCATCTCATAGGCATTCAAAATGCCATGAAGCCCATCCATCTCTAGCTTGTCCAAATCTTGCATCTCCTCTATTACAAATACCTTAGAGTCAAACTTAGGAGTTAGTGATCTCAAGACCTTTTGAAAAATTGTATATTCATTCACCTCTTCTCTCAATCCTCTAATGACGTTGATAACTTCATCAACCATCAACAGGTAAGATGCAATGGTTTCATTTTCATTCATCTTTAGGCTTTCAAAATATCTTTGATGGGTCTGTAACTTTGCCATATTCACCTTGGTGTATACTTCATAGATATTATTTAGTTTGTCCCATATCTCTTTAGCTGAGTCACAATGCATTACCTTCACAAGCTCTACCTCAAATAGGCCATAAAGAATGGCATTCATTGCCTTGGAATTGTTTTCACTAACCTTCTTACTTGCTACGTTTTTTGGTGGAATATGAGGAGCAATATAACCATCCACAATAGATTACCAAATATCATGTATTTGTGACATAAAATATATATTCCTCCTAACATTATAAAAGGCATAGTTTGATCCATTGAACAATGGAGCCTTACTAGTAGAAACCACCTTAAAAGTGTTGACTACCCATCCTTGCTTCTAGGATATCCTTTAGGATTTTATACCTGCTTCAAAGGATTAGGATCTGATACCAAATGTTAAAATTAAAATGATTGAGAGGGGGGGTTAATTGATCTTCAAAAAACTTTCTTATACAATCTTACTTAAGCAATCATATATCATTTAGACAAGCATGTACATCTTATCAAGCATAAGTATCAATTCACAAGAGTATGAAACACATAAACATAATATGTATGTGGGAAACCCTCAAGGGGAATAAAACCCATTGATGATGCAAATGTAATATATTCCTATAATACAAACACCAACTTTAGTGAAGCACCAACTTCACATGGAGCACCAACCCTAACTAGCTAAGTACCAACTCAGCTAGGCTTTAGCCAAGCACCCACTTGAAAGGAGGCACCAACCCCCTAGATGACTCACCACCAAATCAGCCACCTAAAACACTTGATCACTTTTATAAAATTGTGTTTCTCATACAATAAATTATGATCTCCTTCTTCATCTCTTCGCACACTCCTATCCGTCTCAAACTAGCCTCTAGCCTTCTTCGCTCAACTAGCCCTCTTCTTGACTTGATTGGGTCATATGACCTTGATCCTCACACATAGAAACTTTATCAAATGTTAATCATTTATCCTCTATCCCATTATGATGGTATAAAATACCTCCTTCTACTCTCTAATATAATTTCTTGTTTGCTTACACTAACTCACACAATAGGCCTAAAAGTTGCCTAGTATTTATATAAGTCTTTCTTGTTTATTTCTTTCTTGGTCGACAAAACATTCTTATCTTCTTAGTTCAGACATATAATGGATATTAGTAAATATTATATACATATATCAAACATTATTTGAGTCCCTGTAGGTCTGATATTCTTTAATTAGGCCTTATCTCATCTTTAGTCCTCATGGAGACCTAATCCCATTAGGCCTACTTAGCACACGTTACCTTTTGATCTTCTAGGAGAACATTAAAACACTTTACATGGAATAAACACATCATATGCCATTATAATATACCCATAATAATCCCATATATGCTTCATATCATTTTTTAGCTCAAACCACTACTTGGAGCATCATTAGTATTGTTCATATTAGGCTTGTGTATACCCAGAAAGTCTATCTTGAATAATTAAAGTTTAAACACAAATTTGACAAACAACCATGGAATAAAATACATATACAAAATATAAATGAACTTAGAGTCATATCCATGTGTATTATACTTCATAACTCAGGGCAAAAGGACTTAAACCATTCTCTGCAAGTAGCTCACTAAGAATTGCCAATTGATCTCAAAACACGGTTATGGAACCATTAGTTTTTAACACATGTAGGAACACACTTAAGGTCTTCCAATGTATAAATATGATATTAAATCATCCTTACAGAAAAATACATTAAAAATAACACAATTACTGATGACAACTATTGGTCTTACAGACCAATCTATTTACCTCCTCTCTCAAAGACCATACTCAACCAGACAAGCCATTTTGGCTTTGATTTTCAACCTCTTACACTGAATCTTAGATATTATATAAAGCATGGATATGTATTTAAAGATAAATAAAACATCATGTATATTACATTCATCAAATTAGGTAAAAGAGCCTCCAACTCATTACTGCAACTTGCTTACCCAGGTCTACCAGTTTACCTTCAAACACAATCACGGTGATAATGACTTTCAACACCTATGTAGACATTTATAAGGACTTATGATGTATGTGGATAATATTTTGAGATCATTAGGTAAGTATTAGATATAAATATACCATGGTAAAGTAACAATATTCATCTTCCAGACCAATTTCATAACATTGCACCTTCACTGTCTCATTTGCACTAGACAGGTCAACTTATGAGCAACAATTTCCAAAACATATATCAAAAATTAACATATTACAGGTATTTAACAACTTATACATTCACTTGGATTCATCCCTAGTCCATGATAACACTTCCCTAATCAAATTTTGACTTTTGTCTGGTTTTTTCACTATCTACACCATTAGGCCTTTTAGCGATAGGTCAACTTGCAAGATCAATTTAGCACTCCTGAGATATAGAACCTAATAAAAACACACCATGGACATATAATACAAGTCTGAAGATTTAACATCCATATAATGAGCAAATTTGACCTGCTCAACTCTGCCTCTACAATAAATCTTTGAAAAGCAAGGCTTTTCTTATAGGGTCCACTCACTAACTTGACAGACCAATCACACCTAAAGTTGAATGGGAGAGTAAAATACATGATATAACCATCAAAATAGGTCATCTAATCCATTCTGAGCCATTTTTATCAATGTCTTTCTCATCAGGGCATTGTTAGGGTTTTAGAGAGGGTTAACACTATTTTTGGTGTTAATGATAGTTCATAAAGCTTAACCCCTTATTCCAAAAACCAATACTTTAAACCTTGATATAGGACCCTTATTAATCTACCATGAATATCTTAGGTTGTTATTTATAGGTTACATATGCCAATGAGTAATTGATAATTCTCGGTTTGAGAATCCTTCATTTTGTGCACACAAGAAACCTTAAAACCACATTCCATGCCTTTTCTTGTAAACTTTGACCTCAAACTTGGTAAACACACCTAAACCAACATTAAATACCTCTATCAATGCTCATTTATCCATTTTTATGTTGAAATATGAAATCATATCTCATTTGGTCACCATCTCTCTCTTTGCTTGCTTGGACCTTAACCTACAAATCATATCAAGTCTTGAAACTGACCTTTAAAGCTCTTTCCATGCACTCACAACTTCACTCACATTATTAAAAAACCTCTCAAATTCTTAAACACTACTTTTCATCCTTCATAGTCCTTTAAAATACTTCATGGTACCTTGTTGGGTCAAGCAAGATCTAAAACTAGTCTTAGTTGCATGCTAGGTATGTAGGTCTTACCCATGTAGGCTCACCTTGAAACACACTAGAGTGATTCAATGCCTAATATGCATAATAAAACAACCCTATACTTCCTCTTATTCCTTTTTGCATCCATCTCATCAGGCCATTAAACTCATACCTTCTCACAAGATCTCTTCATATAATGACCAGTGTTATGACTAGGCTTCTCAATCATTTGAAGTTTGACAACTGACCTTCAAACACTCCTTGATGCTTATACACCTTGCTCATGTGCCTTTAATGCTCCTTAGATAGTATCATACATCTTTACACACCTCTTCATGCTCATCATGCACATGCTTGTTATGACTAGGCTTCTCAAGACACTTAGTACTCAAAAACATGCTTACATTGACCTAATCATCAAACCTCTTTATGACAGCACTGGCAGTCATCCAGTTGCCCTGAATCATGATATTGACCTCAAAAGAATCATTAGGTTGCCTTAAAATTCTCCCTTAATAGGGATATAATAGGTTACCTTCAAATTTTCTCTTGCCACATGGCTTCTTTGTCACATACCACTTCACCATGCATCTTTACTATATATACCTTGACATCAACCTTGACCTTGACATAAATGGGATTAACCTTGGCCTTGACATCAATGACAAAAATTATCAAAAAATTATCCCTAAGATAAGTTTGAATACACCTTCAAGGTCTTAAGACATTATTGAAGCATAATAATTACACCAGCATTGCACTAGCATATAACATTACACCAGTATTTCACACATACCAATATAGCATGGGAGAACTATATGGATTTTGATCTCACTCAAGAGTATTGGTATGTAGGGAAGGAATGATTTATCTATTTCAAGGAAAATTGGTAAAGATAAAGGACACTCTCCTCCCCTAGATATATATGGGACCTCACCCTCTGGATGGAGTTTTATCAAATGGAGTTTTATGTATAGGGCCAACAATCAAGTTGGAGATGGATGGCCCTATATCAGATATATATGTAGTTATAGTTATATAGAGAGGGGAGGGTTAGTAGGTGATAGGCCTATATATAATATATATGGGGGACCTACCTTTCTCAACCAACATGAGAGTAACTCATCCCCCTAGATAGAGGTATATTTTTAGGTCAATCAACCGATAGAGCTTGACTCAACCAACACCTTCCCTCTATTATGCTATAGGTTAGGGTTGGGGTCAATCCCTCCTTGGTTTCATCAAGGGAGTGCCTCCAATATGGATTCCCCAAAATATATGGGGGGGTAATATATGGGTCTCATATATAGATAGGGCCCTCTCCATCCTC
Source organism: Torreya grandis (assembly GCA_037957365.1). Classification (NCBI taxonomy): domain Eukaryota; kingdom Viridiplantae; phylum Streptophyta; class Pinopsida; order Cupressales; family Taxaceae; genus Torreya; species Torreya grandis. The sequence continues at coordinate 6,984,885 of JARHVA010000059.1, read as the reverse complement.
CATCAGGAGAGTGCTCTCAACACAAGGGGTATTGAGGTAAAACACAACTTCAGCCACTGACCCCTTTCTCCCATTCAATACATTTATTCATTATTGTCTATTAAGATAGGGTTCCAAGTGTAGAAGAATGTATACATTAGCTTCTACAAAAAATTAAATATCTTATATTTTATACATAGGAATTATAAGCAAAGGTACACTGGTCTAAATTTGCATAGATGGAAAAAAACTTTATCGGATGTCAGCTCACCCTACATATGATAGCTCAAGTCAGCCTTGTCTAAAAAGCATGGCCTTATCTGAATCAAATGTGGAGACATGTTCTTGATTCACAGTCATCTCACATAATCCCATGGTTAATCATGCATTCATTATTGCAATCAATCATATCCAAGTGCCAGTCAAGTTATTTCTCCTTAATATTTTTCCATTTTAGAATATTTCCATAAATAGTAAGTTCTAAATCATTCTTGTGTTATTTATTGCATATTTTATACTTTCTAATTTTATACGGCAGTTTGTCATAATTGGATTAACATAAAGTTTAATTTTCTAAAATTAAATAAAAATATTGGTGAACCTATCTATTGATTGATCAATACAAACCCTAACCATTCATGTTATTAGGGCTTATCTCCATTTTATTTTTTCCCATTGTTGTATTAGGGTTTTTAGATTTGATAAATTCTTTATTAACAACAATATTCCAAGTTTTTATTTCATATTTAATGAAATTTAAGAAAGTTGTTTCGACCTCAATTAGAAGAAATGCTAGACTAAGTGGTACCCAAGTTGAGTACACTCGAGTTTCTTTTCATAAGAAAGTTAATATGGATAAGACTAAGGCTACATTACGACCTTCAAATAACATTGAAGAAATTGAATATCTAGAAGTGTACAATAATACTTTAGAGCATGAACAGTATAATCAAGATAAAATTGACTCTCAAGATGAGCATTAAGATGTACTTTCATCTCTTAATGATGAGTTACCATGTCCTAATAAAGTTTAAGATATTATGATTTTTTGAAAAATAATTTGTGATCAACCTCAAGATTATCATAATATCTTGAAAACTCTTTTGTAAATAAAAAGTGCAACTATTGCTCAATCATCTGAAATATCTACTATTATGGATTCATCACCTTTGTTTGCATCACTCAATACAACTATTATACCAACATATACTATGGGGAAATCCAAGGGTTTCAAAAGATCAAAATGATCATTTCTAATTAGCTACTCTTTACACCACCTTTGGTTAGCATGCATTATATTCCCAATGTACAATACCTTATGAAAAACATTACAAATATGAAAAATAAGGTGTTACAAAGGGAAAAAAGTGCTTTGAAACCTAATCAAGCTCTTGATTCTTAAACATTACTTCATACTTCATTGGCTCACCATATTTTAGCAATACTTTACCAACTAGTTTTGTGGTACCTAAGCTTACATTCTATGATGGAAAAGGTAACCCCGAACAACATTTGAGAGAATTTCACATAGCATGTTTGGAATATGAATCTAACGATAGGTTTTTGACCAAGTTATTTCCAAATAGTTCAAAATAATATGCTCAAAGATGGTTCTATGATTTACCACATCAATCAGTTCATACATTCAATCATTTGGATATATTTCCTTGCACATTTCTCAATCAATATAAGTGAAAAGATTCATATACTCAGATTGCTCAACTCAAAAAAAAATCAATTGAGCCTATCTTATATTATTTATTACAATATAATACCATGTTATCTAAGATGATGAATCATATGGAAGATAAGGGATTTCAAGCCACTCAAACAAACTTTGATTCTATATGAAATAAATTAAGATAGCTCTATAACTTATCTAACTTAGTAAAATCCAAGATCGTATAAGGTAATCAACTAACATCCATTGAAATACATGTTTTTATTGAGATCCAACCAAATTGGATCCACTAAACCTAACCAAAGGATATCTTACTACACGACACCAAAGGAGAGGATTTCAAAGCCTCTAGACAAATGACATTATGTAATAACCCTACTAAGTCTACATACATGAAATGAAACTAATCTAGTGTTCACAAAAACTTGCGACACAAATGGGGGTAATAATTAAAAAAAAACATAACAAGCAAAAACAACTCTACTCAAGCCAATGTAGTTGTATCCTAAGCTAGGAGAGATACATCCAAACTTTTACTTATAACATTGTCTACCTATCAAATGAAATAATAAAGTTAGGGATACTTAACTTCAAAGCAAACCCATCGAGTCTTAATCTCTCTCTTGATCAATGGTGTTTTGCAAGAGGTTGTTATTGATTGTAAGGATCACAAGGATAAATATGCACTAGGCTCAAAAACCTCTTTTATGCATCCAAGACTTCCACAATACAAATGCTTTACTTATCCAAGGTAAGACTCTAAGCAATGAACTTCTCAAATGATAGAATGAGCAGAATTATGAATTGTAATGATGTGAAAGTGAATATTCCTCTCTATGAGATTGAAATGAGACTTGTATTATAAACAATGGATAAGCCTTAACCCTTCCCAAATTTTAGTCGACAAGATTGAGACTCAATCATTTTAGTTGTAAAAATTTACTATTAGGCCTCAAAATAAGTTGACCATGTTGACTTAGTTCCATAACATGTGCTTAATCCTTTGTAACAAGATAGACATGGATGACTTATTAGAAAAAGGGGGTATTTTGTTAATTAGGGGTTATTGATAGGATAAATACTTATGGAAATGTCTAGATAGGATTTAGATTGCTTGAGGAGTTAGATAAGTGGGATTTGTAATTGGTTTAGGTAATAATAAAGTTGACCAACAATATAAGAAGCACCAATGGTCTACCCACTCCTTTCCTATTACACCCTTTAAGGCATGTACTCATAGAGATTGAAACTTGACAGGATCTTCCAAGAGATAAAGCATCAATAATTGATAAAGTTTAAAAATATTGTGTATGCATATGCCCCACTTGAATCTCATCACGTGTTACATAATTGTAACATGGGATGGTGATTTGAGAAAGAACATAACATGCAATGTTGGGTTAACAAAGTGCAATATAACATGGAAAATAAGTTAAAGTAAATAATTTGTAAATATGTACCTTCACATACCTTACTGTTATTAAATAAGATTTGTATGAGAATTAGATTGTAAAGACATCTAGTATGTGGAACAAAAGACAAACTTGAAAAATAAGACAAAATTAGAAAACTTGGAAAAAATATGTGGTTAGTACTAAAAATTTCTCTATGTTATCAGGATTTTAAAATTCTTTCTAGTTTGTCAAAAGAGTTTATAAAAACAAAGTTATATACAAAATAAATAATTTCTTGGTAAATAATTGAAACCTTGAGATTTTTAAAATTTTATTATATAAGACAAATTATTATTCATTTTTGTATTTTTAATTATTGATTATCAGATCTCTAAGTATCCTGGTTGAGTTGAGAGAGAAATGATGGTGTGAGCTCGAAGAAGCAGATGCATCAGAGGATAGACAGGAGGATGTATTATGGTTTTTGTGTAGATAGTCCAGGTATGAATTTATTTAACCCTAAAAATCTCTAGATTGGGATTATCTAGAGGTTAAAGAGGTATATAGAGATGAAATGGCACAAGGGTGATAATTAAATCTATAATAGTCCAATTAAATGTTAAACTCACATATAAACATACATTAAATTTATTATGCTGAGTGAATCTAAATATAGAAAGTATAACTATGCTAGACATAAAAATGAAAAGAATTGATGTACTTAGCTTGTTCTGATGATAATGTAGTTCTAGATCTAGAATAGATATAAAATAGGTGTAAATGAGATTTTGGAATAATCATCAAATTCTAGCTTTGGTTCTTTTGGATCTTTGGATGGTAACATCATCCTAGGACAGTTACATCAACATTATTTTTTAAGTTTGATGATAATATCTTATACAAAATATCTGCTAAAATAGGATGCAACCACCTAGATGTTTTTGGGTTTTACTTTGCCTTTCCTCTAGTGTATTCAGATCCAGGTCATGGACAATCACTCCTTGTAAAATGGTAAAAACCTAACTTTATATCTTGATAGTAACCTTGGGGGGAAATGGGTTAGTGGTCACATAGTGTCAAACTACCCCAAAAACCCCATTATTAATGGGCACTACCTACATAACCCATACTCTAGAAGAGGGCCTTAAACTCATGTAGTTCTCCCCTATATGTTAGCTTGTGTGTGAATCTAATAATATGTGCAAAATAAGTACAACAGTGACCTAGCTTGTAACTTGTAAAATCAAGATTTTGGTCTACTCCTTTAGTTCTTCAAACCTATAGATGTGCAATCCCTATGACTAGTAGGGAAATAAGAATAAGCAAGGAAGCTTTTGATCAACTGAATGCTCTTTGGTTTTTTCACTAGGTGTAGCTAAGTTTTTTAGGTGATGAATGAATGAGGGTTGATATTATATTTATATCAATTCATTTGGAGTAATAAATCATATTAAATCACTTAGGCCAACCATTAGGATACATTTCATATTCAAATTACATGACTTTAAGGCACTGGACACTTGGTTAGGACAGGATAGTAACATTGACATTATTTTTCATCCTAAACATTAGTTTCCAAGGAGTAGGAAAGCAAGGACAAGTTCGTAACTTAAAAAAATAGAGGATAAGTATAATTTAAGAATTTTGAGCAAGATAGAAGATAAGGGTCATCAGCAGAAGACTGGTCAGATGAACAAATATAGGCCAAAGGGCATAAAGATAGAGTAGATGTGAGACTTGTGAAAGTGGGAAAGGTAAATAACTAAGAGGAACAACCAAGATCTGAGTTTACCAAGTGTATAATACTAAGGTGCTATATAATCATAAAATATCATCAATATTTTTTCTCCCTTTAATCTAGTAATGAAATTACTATTTTAAAGGAAATGAATGTGTACTTGGGTGTGTATGCACACCTTGTCTTTGTGTGTTCCCAACATGAGTGTTTTGTTGGTGACTGACTTATAACCAAGAGTATATTATAGTATAAAATTAGTGTATATAATATGAGTTAAAAGTACTTGAAATAGAGTGAAATTTAAAGAGAAATTTTTAGGAGTACACCTATGTGTTGATGTAATCACCTTGGCTATTGGCAAGTTGTTTTGAAAAACATGTATCATTATAAGGATATGAAACTAAAATTAGGACAAATATAGATAAATATTTAAATTGCATGGCACATGCCCCCAACTTTAGAGTAAAATTGAGTTTCCACCTCGCAGTTAAGATTAGCTCAACTGTGTAACCCAATGATACTTATAACTTAGTGAGGCTAGATGATCAAATCCAACCTAAAAATTTGGAAAGATTGAGTGATTTGATCACCTCAACCATACCAAAAATTGAACCAACTACTACAATAGATTGGCTCAATAAAATTCTTGTAAAAATTTCATGAGGTATCAGTACAAAAAAGTCCATCATATGGTAACAATCCATAAAAGTGTTTTGGAATGTAACATTGATTTGGATTTTGTAATATTAGGCACATGTTTCATAGCATATGCACCTTAAATATGTCACATACTAAAAATGTGCATACAATAGTACCAATGTATAGAATTATACCACAACTATGAATCTTAATCATATAACTATGTGGTTTGGCCAACTTGAATAACTATGTAAGTGTGGAGAACATGTTTTTAAAGTATGCCTCCACTCTATATGGATAAATCTTAAGACTCATATAAGTATCAATGTGCAGGACATGTTTCCAAAACATGCCCCCACTATAAACTGAAGATGTTAAATATTAAATAGGTGTGGAGAACATGCTTCCAAAGCATGCCCCCATTGAATCTGAGAACTATGAATGTGTGGAATCCATTCCCATATGACATGTTCCCACTAAGTCTAAAAATTAATATAAGTACCATATACTAAATGAGTGTGGAGAATATGCTTTTAAAGCATGCCTCCATTGAATCTGAAAATTGTGCTAAGTGTGGAGAACATGTCTCTATGAAATGCTCCCACTAATATGCCTCCCCCATTTTGAGGGGCGAGGGAAAGATAGAAACTAGTAGTTACCTCACCTCAAAAGGATAAGACAACTGTATAATCTGTGAATGTAATCATGTGGCATATAGAAGGAACATGTCTAGGTAAATATATAATTGAAGCGCATAAAACTAATGTGATCACATGAAGGCCTAAGATGCATAATAAAAACCATGGCAACATCTAGATAGCAATAGTACAATCTCAACAAGTAAATCAAGAACACACACAAGAGCACTCAAAATCAAGTCAAAAGGCAATGATCCAAGGAGACCATAAACAAGGGGCATGTTCAAATGTCACACAATCAAAAGGACATGACTTAGTCAAATGTCCATAAAATCAAGAATGACATATTCAAATGTTCATACAGCAAACAATGGCATATGAAAATGTCAATGAAAGCATAAATAAGTAAGGGGGCACAAATAAAGGAGCATATTCAAATGTTCAAACAAGGCATACAATAGCAAGGTAATACACTCAAGGAAGTGTGTAAATTAAAGCATAAGAAACCAACATAAACATGTCATAGTATCCCATGGATTTGATGTGTTAGAAAAAGTCGGTCAAGTGTATAGTATATCAAGTACCTTATGTAAGATATAATCATGGATAATAGGATTGTGTAAGTACATATATAAACTCAAACATGATAATTTAGAGTGATCATTGAATCATATAATCTATGTGTATCAAGATAAAAGAAGCAGATGTCCCCAATGTCTATATGACATGAGTAGAGGAAAAGCCCAATATCTGAAATAGGAATTATCATGTATCTGTGTATGCATGTGTCACACTCAAGTATAAGTGTGACACATATGTGTATGTAGGATTAATTGAGTATGCCATCTATCAACATGGAATTAACACATAGATGACAAGGAGATAATAGAACATGTAAGTGCCAAAGGTGTTTTTAAATTCTTGGATGTTTTTTATTTTTTTGGTATTCTATAAATTTTTGACATAGGTTTAATCAAATAAGTTCTCATTCTCAAAAGGTGAAGGGCCACTTGCAAAGGATTTAAATCTTTATTTATATCAATTTAGTGCCAACATTTCAATGTTTTTGTGTAATAGTTTACTTGAATCCAATGGTGCAGGAAAATAATCATGTCCATCATGTTGTATACAAATCTTTGTACCCATATGGTGAAATTTTACACACATGTTTGTAGTATCTAGCTTAGCATTCCACTCAAATAACCAAGTTTTTTCAAACTTAATTTTAAATTTGGTTAGTGTGTTGATATCCATATAGATGAAATTGCAACACATGGGCCATAGGCAATGGGTAAGTGAATGTATCCTCAATATTCAGGATCCAAGGGAGAATATATTAGTTCATTTATATTATGTCACAATTGTGCAAGAAAATTAGTCCCACAACTTGTATCCTTCTTGTTTGGATCAAAATTGATATGGTGGCAATATACCCCATAAATATTACTAGTACTAGTTAAATCATCATACTTTTTTTGCTTTGAGGTATATATTTATTCTAGAAGATAAAGAGTGTGTTTCTTTTTGCCTATTATGGACACATTGTGTATGTGTCCTTCACTCTTATATTGTTGGATTAGATTTTTCAATTATGTACATTGATTAGTAGTATGGCCAATGATATGATGGTAATTACAATATGGTACTCCCTTTGTCAGGAGCAATTTATTGCATGATTTGTGTCTGGTATAAGATAAAGAAATCATTCTATGTTCAAGTAACAAAGATAAAATGGTATTAGTGGTATCATGTTCTATTGTGATCTATAGTATTTTGGGAAAATCCTTTTGAGAAGAATCCACATTATTCACATGATGTACTTGCATTTGGCTCTTATAAGGTTTACTCAGTGCTTTTAACCAAGAGGGATGAATGAAATAATAAGCATTTACATGCTTTTCTATTAGTTTTGATTTTCCCTTATCTGGATTTAATGTCATATTTTTTGTAAGTGGGTTTAGTTTATATGTGCTAGGACCCTAGGTTCAAATAAGTTATATGACAATTGATCAAGTGGATCAAATTTTAATTTTAGCATTTTATCATCTGTCATATCATAGGTTGTATCATCATCATTGTCATAATAATCTAAAACATGGCCATCATATTGCTCACTATTGAATAATAACATAAGATAAAATTTTAGGGGTTCGTATAATTTTTATGGCTCTTTATTAATATGTCTTTTTCCTTATGCATATTTATGTGTATCTTAGATTTTAATTCCTTATTCGTATCTGGAGATAAAGGAGCCATTGTACTTGATTCGCCTATTTTATATGTATGTATATGTTCAAGAGGAATGGATTGTTTAGGTGGTACCACTGTAGGAATGCCTTTAGTTTTAGAATGCACCGTTTTTCAAAATTTGAAAGGTTCATCATTAGCAGGCATGGATAATAAGGTCCCCTCTTATATGAATTTTAAACATCGATGAAGTGTAGATGGGACATATTCCATTAAATTTATCCAATGTCTACCCAAAAGTGAATTATAATGTAAGGATTGAGACGTGACCTGAAAAGTAATTGAAATTATTTTTGGTCCTAAGGTCACATCCATTGTAATTTGTCTAATTAGAGGGCTATGTGAATTATCAAACCTTTTTATGTGCATAATAGTGTTTTAAATAAGGCCTGTATTGATACCCATGGTGGTCAGGAATTGTGTGGTATGAATGTTTAGGCTTGATCCATTATCAACGAGCACTCTTTTGATACCTTTACTTTGTATTATTACTTGTATGAACAAAGGCAATTTTTGGTAAATAATATCCTTAGATGGTAAATATGTTGGATCAAAGGTGATGAGATTGTTATTATTCTTAAGATCCTTCATAATATCTATAAAATAAGTAGGATCAATATCACTTGGAACTTGTGTCTCACGTAATGCCTCGTATAGGATATCCTTATAGACATTATATTATTTTAGGAGCTCAAGGATTGAAAATTTCACGTGTTTTTCTCAATTGGTCAATAATGTCATATCCTTTGGATTTGATTACCCGTTTAGGTTTAGGAGGCACCTATTGTATATCAATAGGTGACAGGGTAGGTTGAGAAACCTTACCTCTTCGAGTAGTAATAGCATGGACTATGAGATCCAAGATAATTTGTGGACAAATAATGGGTGTGGAATGGTAGCTATCATTAAAATAAGATCTACGTAGGATAAAAGGTTGAGATCATGCACATTGGCATCTATATGTTGGCTCTATAACATTGTAAAATGAATTTTGGAAAGAGATGAAGTGTTGGTTTTGCTCAAAAACCCGCTCCTTATTGGCACAAATTTATGTAAAAGATTCTACAAGGCAAGTAACGTAGAAAACCATAACAACTATGATATATTGGAATCCAAAATGGGTAATAGAGGCATCCATGTTGCACATATTTTATGACAATCATGGATCATCAATAGATAAAATTAGAAAACCCTAAGTGACCTAGGGTTTGATGTTCAAAGATCACATTCACCAAATGTTTAACCTTAAAAATCTCTAGATTGGGCTTGTCTATATGTTAAAGGGGTATTTAGAAATGAAATGGCACAAGGGTGATAATTAGATCTATAGTAGGCCAATTAAATGCTAAACTCGTATATAAGCATACATTAAATTTATTATGTTGAGATAGTCTAAATATGGAAAGTATGATTATGCTAGATATAGAAATGGCAAATAAGTGATGTACTTAGCTTGTCGTGATGCTAATGTAGTTATACATTTAGAATAGGCAAAAAATAGGTGGGAAGGATATTCTATAATAGTCATCAAATTTTAGCTCTACTACTTCTGGCTCTCTAGACAATAACATTAGCCTAGGATGGTTACATTGATGTTACTGTCTAGTTTTGACATTAATGTCATGTATAAAATATCTAGAAAAATAAGATGTGACTACCTAGATGCTTATGGGTTTTGCTTCACCTTTGTTTAGGTGCATTTGGATATGAGTCATGGATGGTCACTCCTTATGAAACAGAAAAACCCTAGCTTTCTATCTTTATAATGACCTTGGATAATAATTGGTCAGTGGGCACATAGTGTCAATCTATCCCAATGATGCCATTGTCAATGGGGATTGTCTACATAACCAATACTCCAAGATAGGGACTTAGACTCATGTATTTCTCCCCTACATGTTGACCTGTGTGTGAATCATACAATATGTGCAAAGTCAGTACAATAATGACCTAGCTTGTAACTTGGTAAATCAGGCTCTTGGGATAGTCCTTTAGTACTTCAAATGTGTAGATGTGCAGTCTTATGATTGGTATGGAAATAGGAATAAATATGGAAGATTTTGATCAATTGAATGCCCTTTGGTATTTTCACTAGGTGTAGCTAGGTTTAGTAGGTGAGGAATGAATGAGGGTTAATCTTGTATTTATATCAATCCATTTGGATTAATAACTCATATTAAAGCATTTAGTTGACCATTGGGATATATTTTAGTTTCAAATTGGATGACTTTAGCGTACTGAACACTTGCATTGGGATAGGATAGTAACATCAATGTTATTGTCCATCCTAAACATTAGTGTCTAGAGAAAAAGAAAGTAGGTACATCTTCAAAACTTATAGAGATGGAAGATACGTATAATTTACAAATTCTTAGCAAGTTAGAAGACATGGGTCATCAACATAAGACTACTCAGATTAAGAGATATAGACCAAAAGGCACAAAGATAGAGCAAACATGAGACTTGTGAAAGCGAGAAAGGTAAACATCTAAGAGGAATAGCCAAGGTCTGAGTTTGCCAAGTGTATAAGACTGAGGTCTTATATAATCATAAAATATCTTCATAATTTAACATGAATTTTGTAGTATTTGGGATAAAAATTAACTAGTTTAGGAAAATCAAGTTCAGATGACTGAGTTTGAATCCCTGCAAGCTAATCTTGAGCAATTAAACATTGGTGGAGAACTAAGTGTGGACCTATCTGAGGCAAAAATTGTGGTTACCCAAACATCAGCCCCTGCAGTTCAAATTTTATTTGAGCCTTCAGGCAGGGGTAATTACTTCTTGACCACAGAGGATGCTCATGTCTCAGCTGATGAAACTCCTGTAGCTGACAATCCAGGATTTCATCCAAACAAGGCATCAAAAAAATTGGTAGGGTGCATTACAAATCAAGAAGGATCTTCCATCTCCGATGAAGAGAAATATGATAAAAGATCAGCTTCTAATGATGCTTGGATCTTGGAATCTGATGGCAGCAATTCTTCCACAGCTGGATACGGATCTCTGTTGCTCAGATTGAAGACTACTCAAGATGAAGAGATCAAACTCCTTCACATCAAAGGAGGTGCTGAGTTGATGGTTTGTCAGGGGTCTGGTGCCGACAATCAAAGCATGTGCTAGACTGAACCAATAGAACATCAAGTTATGATGGTGGACCAAACTATTGCATTCCAAAGTCAGTAAAAGGAACTCTTCGCAGCGAGAGCAAGGAGTTATGGTTTTCAGTTTGAAGACCACGTCCTACCATGGAGCAAGAAGAAGAAAAAGCTAAGAGGAAGACACAAAAAATTGGTTTCTTGGTGGAGAGCTCCATTCACCCGTCACCGTTTATGGGGGCAAAATGGTTTCTTGTTGGTTTCCCAAGATAGAGCACTATTTTCACTACCTCTTAGGAAGAAACATCTGAAACACTTCAACTCTTGAAGTATCAGATTATTACATCTGTATATATGTATATTTGTATAGTTTTTAATTCTATTTTGTTTTGTTTGTTTTCATTTTTGATGCCTTTCATTTATGGGTAACATAACTCTGTAGCCCAATGGTACACATGAAAAACCAGAGATTATGGATTCTACTCCCTTCAATTCTTTTTTACAATTGATAAAAGTTCCCCAACTGGAGCTAGTTGTTGTCCCCCAAAAATATCACTCATTTTTAGGACAACATTTGAACTATTTTGGTCCTACAGACCAAAATTGTCTCTTCCCTTTTCAAAATTTGTTTAGAGCATTCAAATTCCTCATTTTTCAAGCTTCTCAAAAATCTACGGACTCTGTAGGCTTGAATCTACAGACTCTGCAGGAAAGGAGAAATCTATGGACTCTATAAGAAGAGAAATCTATGGACTCTGCAGGAAAGAAGAAATCTATGGACTATGCAGACCAAGTTCAATGGGCTTCACAGGTTGATTTCTACAGACTCTATAGGAAAGAAGCAAGCTTTCAACACCTAGGCAATCTCAAAGTTGGTTTAATGACCAGGTTCAACCAAAAGAGTTCATCGGCAAGCTTCTAAGCAAGGATTAAACCATTGAACCTTGAACCATTTTGGTTCAACAGGCTCAACAGGTTCAAAGGTTCAACATCAGCAGCAAGAGTTTAACTGTTTCCAGGTTCAAAGGCTTCTACAGTCAGGTTCAAAGGCTTCTACAAGCAGGTTCAATCAAAAGAACAAGTTTCTGAGGCTTGAACCATTGAACCATTGAACCACTCAAGTTCAAGGTTCAACAGATTCAACGTGTTTGGTTCAATGAGGATCAAAAGGACTTAGCCAAATCAAAGAGAATGAACCGATGAACCATTGAACCAACATTGGCTCAAAGGAGTGGTTTAATGCTTCAGTTCACTCAATCAGTTCATCAAATGGTTCAATGGCTTTTGGTTCAATCAAAGGGTTCATTAGCTTGAACCATTTTGGTTCAAAGCTTGGTTCAAATCTTCGTTCATCAGCTTGGTTCAAAGCTTGGTTCATCGGCTTGGTTCAACGATTGGTTCAAAGCTTGGTTCATCGACTTGGTTCAATGGTTGGTTCAAAGGAGTGGTTCAATGCAAAAGTTCAAGAAAGCCTCCCGAAGGGCAAGTGCCCTTGCAGAGGGCACTTGGTCGACAAAAGCACCCTTCAGAAGGGTCATTTTTAAAAAAGTTGCAAAGGTAAGTTCTTTCAAAATTTTGTTTAAGACAGTCAAAAGGCAAAGGCATAATTCCTTCAGACAAAAAGTCTGAAAGAATTCGGGAAAGAAGCTGCAGGAGGAAAGCCCGAAGGAATTTCCAAAGGCCAAAGACAAAACAATCGAAACAATTATGAAGACTTTTTGTCCGTGGGAAAATGTCCATGGTAAAAGTCTGCAGGAAAATGTCTATGGGAAAGCTCTGAAGGATTCCAAAGACAAAAGGCCGTCGAAGGACCCCGAAGGGCAAGTGCCCTTACGGGACTCTCAACTGCCAAATTTAAGGACACTTCCCTGAAGCTGAAGGATCACCTTCCCTTCAAAAGGATGCAAAACAAGAAATCCAAAGAAATCCCAAGGGGTGACACGCCCGAAGATGTCAAAGCCAAGAATGGTGAACTAGCCATTGGAAATTCAAGCATAGTGACAGGTGCGCGAACGTCAATTTTAAGGTTCAGAAAATAGCTATTGATTTTGAAAAGCCTTAAAGAAGAGCCAAAGAACTTAGCCCAAAGGCCATTCGAAGACCACCCAAAGGGCAGATACCCTTGCGAGGGGCTCTTCCCAACCCAAAGCAGATCATTTCTCAAGGCTCGAAGGGTAAGTCCCCTCTGGGAAAGCTCAAATGATAAAGCTGAAGGAATTGTCGAGGAAAGTGATGTGCCCGCAAATGTCAAAGTCACGATAATGAAATAGTCGTTGATCCTTGTAGTTTTAAATCTATGGACCTGAATGCATTCAAAGGCTTTAAGGCCAAGATCAGTAGGAAGTGACTAAGGAACAGAGCATCAAATTGAATCAAGGACCTGATTCAATTAACCAAAAAAGGAGGAACTATGAAGAAGGATCAGATCACTAGGTAGACATTAAAAGATGCAAACTTTTAATAGCGTGACTTATTTCTTTGCATTGAGAAAAGCAAATGGGTAGATGCCCCTAAATTCCAGCCTGTCTTCTTAATAAAGTTCAATGCAACATGATGTGTTACTATTCCCAAGTCATCTTGAATAGGCTATATAAGGGGCTCTCTTGTTAGTGTAAAAGGGATCTCTCTCGGACAATCAGAAATAAAACTCTACCCAAATTGAAAGGCATTACTGAGACTTTGAGCTCAGATTGTTGATCATATTTTGTTATTGGAATAAGAAAGTAAGTGACTTTTTAGACTTTGTGCTGTGATATCTTTGTTGTTGGGGAAATTGTTCTTGTCTTTTTCCTTAATATATTTTTTGCTCCTTTAATTCAACAAGCAGAATTAGTGAAAGTAGTCAGGAAGGTGTCCTGAAGTCAATTGTGGTGAGACTTTGTGCCCCCATAATTGCCTTTAGTGTGTTAAATAAAGGACCTTGGGACGACTTTGTGCCCTCATTGTCCTTCGTATCTCATTCTTGGGTAACTCAGGTGGAGACTTTGTGCTACATCTTAATTTGTTGGTTACTACGTCTTTGGTTACATTTTGCATTTACTACCAAGAGTATTCTTGTGGTTTGCTGAATAGTAATTTTGAAAGAAGAGGAGTGCTTTCTATCATTTTCCTTGAGTTTTTTCCTTTGATTTGCATGCATCATCTCTAAAGAAAGAGAGATGGATGGTTTATCCTACCCTTGAGTATTATTTTCCATTTATATATATATATGGAACCTCCCTTTGATAAGAGGAGAGATTAGTCCCCTTTTGATGTGGTAAACCTACACATTTGGATGACCAATCTTCCTACTTTAGTTGATTAGACCTATTTTGTTTATCAGTATGTTGATCGACAAAATAATCAATCGATAGTTTTTAGTGACTCTGCTAGGGATCGAACCCAGAATCTCTATAACCCTTATCCATTATAGACTCTGGCGACTCTATTTCATGTCTTGCCCATTATCCATTTATAGCCTTACCATCTTCCTCCACCTCTGTTATTTTATCTGGTCTACAAAACTAGAGCTGCTGGGAAAGAGTGCACAGTTTGAAGCCTCAATCCTCAAGCTGAAGCTGAGCCAGTCCTTTTCCATGTTTGTTCTATAATCTATCCACTCCATCTAGATTTGTTATCTCTATTTTGCTTAATTAAATCATGGCAGTTTGAGGCCCCTGGGGTAACTCTTTTGGCCCACTCAACTTGACTCTACCTCTGCATGAACTCCCACATAGTTCAAGAAAGAATTTTCCCAAATTCTTTGGTGATGGGATAGTTTACCCTGATGAACACATTGCAACGTTCAACATAGCCTATGGTGTTATAGGGGTAGAATTTGAAGATGTGGTAGTCAAGATTTTTTTGGAGATACTACAAGGTGATGCTAAAGACTGGTTTTACCATCCGCAAGTTGGATCAATGACTGACTGGGATACACTTAAAGCCAAGTTTGAAGCAAGGTTCAAGCCCATAGAAGATGTGCATGCCTTGCTGGCCTAGCTCACTCAGATGAAGAAAGATACTCATGAGCCTATGAGGGATTTTATTGCCAAGTTCAACAAGCTGAGGCATAGGATTCCCATGGTCGCCTAGTCGACATCTCAGAACCTCAAATTCTTCTTCATTAATTCTTAGTTGCCTGAAGTAAGTTTTCTACTGAGACGAGCTGGCCACATAGACCTTGCTACTACTCAAGACTTGGCTACTGAGGTAGAAGATGACCTTATCTTGATAGGAAAGATAAAGAGAGACCCAAACAGAGGCAAACCCTCTTCATCTTCTGAATACTCACCCACAATCACCACTGACCTAATGGTACAAAAGCTAGCAAATGAATTGTTAGCCTTGAAAAGGCAAATGGCACAAGGTATGTCTTCTGCTCCTTTATATAAAGATATACCAAGGAAGACATTCCCTAATCAGCCATATCAAGGCAATGTTGCCAGAAGTCAAGAGCAACCAAATCGTCTTCCTCTCCCATAGAGGAACCTTGCCCTTGAAACACCTCTAACCACCTCAGTAGTTGGATATCTAGAAATCGAGCATGTTTCCTATTTCCAACCTGAGTTTGAGCAAGAGAATGGCATTGATCTCTTCAGGGAGGATCTAGAAGAATCATCTGGTAACTCCCACATTGGTTTCCTAAATTTCTAGGATGAACCCAAAAGTGAAGGTGAAGCAGTCAAAGGATCATAAACAGTGTTCACTAGGTCCCAGAATCAGTCAGCCTAGTAGGCTAATAAAGAGAAGACAGAGGAGCGACCCCAACCAGTAATTTCAATTGCTGAGCAGAAAACCCCTCTTCCTTTCTAGTCAAAGGACCCGTTGATTGCCAAAGAAGTAAGTACATCAAACATCTCTACACTTTCTACTTCAAATTTGCAAACTAGTCCTCCCCCTCTCAGAAACCAAAAGGATAAACTCACATCCTCTCTTCCAAGTCCATTTCAGTCATTTGCCATGATTGATCATGTCAAGAAATCCAAAATTCAAATGACTGAGTTTGAATCCCTGCAAGCCAATCCTGAGCAATTAAACATTGGTGGAGAACCAAGTGTGGACCTGTCTGAGGCAAAAATTGTGGTTACCCAAACATCAGCCCCTGCAGCTCAAATTCTATTTGAGCCTTCAAGTAGGGGTAATTACTTCTTTACCACAGAGGATGCTCATGTCTCAGTTGATGAAACTCTCGTAGCTGGCAATCCAAGATTTCATTCAAACAAGGCATCAAAAAAATTGGTAGGGTGTAGTAAAAATCAAGAAGGATCTTCCATCTCTGACGAAGAGAAATCTGATAGAAGATCAACTTCTGATGATGCTTGGATCTTGGAATCTGATGGCAGCAATTCTTCCACAGATGGATACGGATCTATGTTGCTCGGATTGAAGACTGCTCAAGATGAAGAGATCAAACTCCTTCACATCAAAGGAGGTGCTGAGCTGATGGTTTGCTAGGGGTCTAGTGCTGACAATCAAAGCATGTGCTAGACTAAACCAATAGAATAGCAAATTAAGATGGTGGACCATACTACTACATTCCAAAGTCAGCAAAATGAACTCTTAGCAGGGAGAGCAAGGAGTTATGGTTTTTAGTTTGAAAACCACGTCCTGCCATGGAGCAAGAAGAAGAAAAGGCTAAGAGGAAGACACAAAAAATTGGGTTCCTGGTGGAGAGCTCCATTCGTCTGTCACCGTTTCTGGGGGAAAAATGGTTTCCTACTGGTTTACCAAGATAGAGCATTATTTTCACTACCTCTCAGGAAGCAACATTTGAAACACTTCAACTCTTAAAGTATCAGATTATTGCATCTGTATATATGTATATTTGTATAGTTTTTAATTCTATTTTTTTATTTGTTTTCATTTTTTATGCCTTTCATTTATGGGTAACATGACTCCGTAGCCCAATGGTACACATGAAGACACCAGAGATTCTAGATTATACTCCCTTCAATTCTTTTTTATAATTGATAGAAGTTCCCCAATTGGAGCCAGCTATTGTCCCCCAAAAATATCACTCATTTTTGGGACAACATTTGAACTTTTTTGGTCCTACAGACCAAAATTGTCTCTTTCCTTTTCAAAATTTGTTCTAAGCTTCTCAAAAATCTACAGACTCTACAGGCTTGAATCTATGGACTCTACAGGAAAGGAGAAATCTACGGACTCTGTAAGAAGAGAAATCTATCGACTCTACAAGAAAGAAGAAATCTTTGGACTTTGTAGGCCAAGTTCAATAGGCTTCATAGGTTGATTTCTACGGACTCTGCAGGAAAGAAACAAGCTTTCAACACTTAGGCGATCTCAAAGTTGGTTCAATGACCAGGTTCAACCAAAAGAGTTCATCGACAAGCTTTTAAGCAAGGATTGAACCATTGAACCTTGAACCATTTTGGTTTAATGGGCTCAACAGGTTCAAAGGTTAAAAATTAGCAACAAGATTTCAACCGCTTCCAAGTTTAAAGGCTTTTACAGTCAATTTCAAAGGCTTCTACAAGCAGGTTCAATTAAAAGAACAAGTTTCTGAGGCTTGAACCATTGAACCACTCAGGTTCAAGGTTCAACAGGTTCAACGCGTTTGGTTCAACAAAGACCAAAAGGACTTAGCCAAATCAAAGAGAATGAACCGATGAACTATTGAACCAAAGTTGGTTCAAAGGAGTGATTCAATGCTTTGGTTCACTCAGTCGGTTCATCAAATGGTTTAATGGCTTTTGGTTCAATCAAAAGGTTCATCAGCTTGAACCATTTTGGTTCAAAGCTTGGTTCATCAGCTTGGTTTAAAGCTTGGTTCATCAGCTTGGTTCAACGGTTGGTTCAAAGCTTGGTTCATCAGCTTGGTTCAATGGTTGGTTCAAAGGAGCGGTTCAATGTAAAAGTTCAAGAAAGCCTCTCAAAGGGAAAGTACCCTTGTGGAGGGCACTTGGTCAACAAAAGCACCCTTTAGAAGGGTTATTTTCAAAAAAGCCGCAAAGGTAAGTTCTTTCAGAATTTTGTTTAAGACAATCGAAAGGCAAAGGCATAATTCCTTCAGACTTTTTGTCTGAAGGAATTCCTTCAGACAAAAAGTCTGAAGGAATTTGGGAAAGAAGCTATGGGAGGAAAGCCCGAAGGAATTTCCAAAGGCTAAAGACAAAACAATCAGAACAATTCTGTGGACTTTTTATTTGCAGGAAAATGTCTGTAGAAAAAGTCTGCGGGAAGCTCTGAAGGATTTCAAAGACAAAAGGCCATCGAAGGACCCCGAAGGGAAGGTACCCTTGCGGGGGACTCTCGACTGCCAAATTGAAGGACACTTCCCTGAAGCTGAAGGATCACCTTCCCTTCGAAAGGATGTAAAACAAGAAAGCCCAAGGGGTGATGCACCCGAAGACATCAAAATCAAGAATGATGAACTAGCAGTTGGAAATTCAAGCGTAGTGACGGGTGCGCGAACGTCAATTTTAAGGTTCATAAAATAGCCATTGATTTTGAAAATCCTTAAAGAAGAGCCAAAGAACTTAGCTCAAAGGCCATCTGAAGACCGCCTGAAGGGAAGATACCCTTGCGGGGGGATCTTCCTGACCCAAAGTGGATCATTTCTCAAGGCTAAAAGGGCAGGGCCCCTCTGGGAAAGCTCAAATGACAAAGCTGAAGGAATTGCCAAGGAAAGTGACATGCTCGCAGACGTCAAAGTTGTGATAATGAAATAGCCGTTGATCCTTGTAGTTTTAAATCTATGGACCTGAATGCATTCAAAGGCTTTAAGGCCAAGATCACTAGGAAGCGACTAAGGAACAGAGCATAAAATTGAATCAAGGACCCGATTCAATTAACCAAAAAAGGAGGAACGATGAAGAAGGATCAGATCACCAAGTGGACATTGAAAGATGCAAACTTTCAATAGCGTGACTTGTTTCTCCATATTGAGAAAAGCAAATGGGTAGATGCCCCTAAATTCCAACCTATCTTCTTAATAAAGTTTAATGCAACATGATGTGTTATTATTCCCAATTCCATCTTGAATAGGCTATATAAGGGACTCTCTTGTTAGTGTAAAAGGGATCTCTCTCAGACAATCAGAAACAAAACTCTGCCCAAATTGAAAGGCATTACTAAGACTTTGAGCTCAGATTGTTGATCATATTTTGTTATTGGAATAAGAAAGCAAGTGAATTTTCAAACTTTGTGCTGTGATATCTTTGTTGTTGGGGAAATTGTTCTTATGTCTTTTTCCTTAATATATTTTTTGTTCCTTTAATTCAACAAGCAGAATAAGTGAAAGTAGTCAGGAAGGTGTCCTGAAGTCAACTATGGTGAGACTTTGTGCCCCCATAATTGCCTTTAGTGTGTTTTCTTTTTATTTTTGTGTAAAGTACCTTAAGACAACTTTGTGCCCTCATTGTCCTTCATATCTCACACTTGGGAAATTCAGGTGGAGACTTTGTGCTACATCTCAATTTGTTGGTTACTACGTCCTTGGTTACATTTTGCATTTACTACCAGGAGTATTCTTGAGGTTTGTTGAATAGTACTTATGAAAGAAGAGGAGTGCTTTATGTCATTTCCCTTGAGTTTTTTCCTTTGATTTGCATGCATCATCTCTGAAAAAAGAGAGATAGATGGTTTATCCTACCCTTGAGTATTATATATATATATATATATATATATATATATATATATATATATAACATATCTATAGGGAACCTCCCCTTGATGAGAGGAGAGATTAGTCCCCTTTTGATGTGGTAAACCTACACATTTGGACGACCAATCTTCCTACTTTGGCTGATCAGACCTATTTTGTTTATCAGTACGTTGATCGACAAAATAATCAACCAACAATGTGATATACCCATTCCATATGTAAAGAGACAAGCCTTAGTTTTATGGGTGATTGGCTTTGAAAGGTATGCCCAAACAATTTTACAAGTGTGCCTCTTTGACATATATGTGTCAGTCATTCTAGATATCTATATGGCCATTATTGGACTTATGACATCTCGTGTGATCTATAACAAATTAGATGGGAAGGTATCATTGTATATTTGTGCATTGTGCATATCCATATTAGAGCAAGGCATGATGTATGATTTAGTTTCAGTGATTTGAGTGCAGTTGGTGTATGATTTGTATAATATTTTTTCATGAGGGTAGATGACTATGGGCCATGTTATTTTGTTATGCAGTTATGTTTATGAGAGGTTCTCAATATATCAGCTTTTAGGGTTATCGCATATAATTGGCATTGCCATGTCATGTGTGCAACGATGGGAATAAGATCATACATTGTGTGTTTTACCACATGTCCCATTATTACAAATGATCACACATGGAGAGATTATTTGGTGAACTTATCAGGGCATGAGAGATACTTGGCCCATGTCAACAAGTACTTTTCAAGCAATGATGTGGGCAAGGATTATTAGGCACTATCCTTGGTGGGTGGAGCCACATCCAGTGCCTTGGTTACTAGGATAGTTTGGGTCGCCACACCTAGTAGCTTCTATAGTAGTGTCAATAGATTGGGCATGCCATATGAGAGATTATTGTGGTGTGGGAGGTATAAGATTACTGGTAGAGGGTCTTATCATATGACCACACCAACTAAGATGTGGAGGACAATAATGGTTACAATAAGAAGGGGAACCAGTAGCAGTCAAATGAGTAGATGAGGTGAATATTTTGTATAACATCATGTATTGGATTGAGCACAATGGTGGTGAAGGTGGAGGTAGGTTCGAATGCAACCACAGGCACCACTATAGGCAAAGCCATGGGGAGACCCACTAGGATACCTACAGAGAGATGTCATAGTGTGGCTTATTCTAAGTTAGTCAATTATGAGGAAGATTCATAGTGGACCACATCATGCATGTGTGATTCAACTTGGGCATTATAGAGGATTCATACTGCCACAAAGTCATGCTTTCATAGGAGGTACTAGGTGGTAAAGCATATGGTACAATGATTGGTAAGACAATTGTATTTTGTTGAGTTTGTGATATATTTGATAAACATGCTAGATAGATGTAGTTATTTTAGATACTTATATATGTGAGATCTGATTTTCAATTGGTTTGTGTTTTGTAGATGTTACAAAAGAAGAGGCTAAATGGTCATCCATAGTGGAGAGAGCACATCATGATATTCTAGATGATGTATTACCTGAGCATGATATGACATAGATGTTTTATTTGATGGTACCCTCAGCATCTATGTATGCTAGTTGGTTGTGTTTGATTGTTGTAGTAGATTGAGAGTTATAGAGACAATTTGATGTTGCCCAAGTGGTACTACCCCCAAGTGTTGGTGATGGGGAGTTACAAGCATGGTAGTCATTGGTTACAAAGTGAGTTACACATTTTGAGATGGCTAGACAGTTGACCCAAGTTCAGGTCCAAGTGGCCTATTTATAGGGACAAGTAGAGTGACTATAGACACATACATAGTCACTTTAGTGGACTATTCATAGAGGATAGTCTCAAGCATCCATGAGTAGTATAGTTCATCCACCACATGATATGTAAGGTAGACCATAATTATATAGTTATTATTGTATTTTATCGTGTGATATTGTATGTGACATTTGGAAATATTTGTATGTGTTGTTTTGGATGACACATGTATGTTATGGATGTTTTTATTTTCTTTATAGCACATGTGTTGATCTAGATATATCTTATGGGAAAAGTTATGATGTATTTATTGATTATTTTCTAGCAAATGTGAATAGATGCATGGTTAAAAAGAATGAAATTGAATGTGAGAAACAAATTAAAAACAGTAATTGTAAACATATGTGAAAACATGAGGAAAGTGAAAAATAGAAAGAAAATAAGATATTAAGCAAAGATATAAAATGAGAAATGCAAGAAAAAGGAAAATCCCATTGTAAACAAGATCAAGGATATTTTAACAATGAAATATAAAATGGAGAACAAATAAATATTAGTGTAAAAAAATAATATCTATGTAAATAAAAGGGAAAAATGTAAACAAAGATGTGTAAATAAGCATATCAAAATGTGTGAAAATGAAAGTATGAATGAGAATGAAAACCCAAATTTAGGATTTGTGTTAATTAATAATGTGGAAAAGTAAATTTATCATGTGACAAGATATTGTACTTAGTTTATATATGGAAAGTGGATATGTTGTGAGGAAGGCCTAGTCCTATTTGAGGTCTTACATTGAAACTCATAAATGGATAACCAATTGGTTTTTATTTTTAAGAAACGGATAATTTAGTGAGGAAGGCCTAGTCCTATCCAAGGTCTTACGAAAATGTAAATTATTATTTTTTAGAGATAACAAAGTTTTTGTGAGGAAGGCTTGTTCCTATCCAAGGTCTTATGATACAACTCACAAAAGATTAACCAAGAGGTATGATCAACGTAAAATAAATATGCATCAAGGGGAATGTAGGAATGATGTTATGAAAAAAAAGGAATGCAAAGCTTGTACATAGGTGTTGTAACAATTCTTAGTTGAAAATGAGACATACTCAACAAATGTGCAAGTGTCTAAGATTTTGTTTGGACAACAAAGGCTTAAGATACTCTTAATGGTAGACACAAAGTAGTTTTCTAATGAGTGAAGTACCTAGATCATATCATAAAATTTATTTATAGAAAAATTAAAATGGGCCTACCTCCCCATGACATGTTCCCCATTCCTCAAGACCCCTTATAGATCCATCGGTCTACTATGAATATTAGGTACTTGTGTGAAAAAATAGGTGGCAAGAGATATAATAACAAGACCTCTTATCCCAGTCTACTAGCCTACCACACCCCAATGGACATTGACTATACTATGAGGTTAGTCATGGAATTTAAGCTTCAATTAGAATAGGATATGTGCCAAAGCAGTATCATGTCTTTTGGTGTGATTTTTTATTTTTAAATATTTTATTTTTGCCTTTTGATCATTGCCTTTTTTTTAATGATCTGTCTTTTTAATTTTATGGCTTTTATTTATTCCTCCTCTGTATATATTGGAAAAACCAATCATGAGTGATATATATGACTAACACAAAGAAGCTTATACGTTGATTAAAATAGAGACGTACTTTAAAACCTATGTCAGTGTCAAAATGCTTTAGACTTACACACAAGAAAATATGCAATATCAAAATTAATTGAATGTGTGCTCAATATGATGGATATATAAGGGAAACATGGGGATCATTAGAGATCCATGTAAATAATGGTATAATGATGAATATGTTTTTGTAACTGATCATAGGTAGAATAATATAATGCAAGGTGTGGATTAAGTGCCAAGTCATATAAATTAATATACTATTCAACAAGTGATCTAACAAAAACATCTATTTAAGGAAAAATAATCCCAAGAGAGGGGGAAACAAGCATGTACAATGTGTATAAATAACTAATAATTAACGCATAAAAGTTAATTACAAGAAGATTCAAGAGTGGTTAAAACAAGAAGCAACAATGTAAAGGTAGTTCCTTTATAGATATATAAAATAAGTAATATAACAAATGATGATAAATACATCACAAATGTTATAATGAACTAAAAATATCAAAAATCAATCATGTATAAATTTGAGGCATAAGATGCCATGTCAAAATAATTTGTTCATAAATATTGATAGATCTCATGGCATACATCATCAATAACATATAATAAATCTTACTTTAATTGGAATCTAGCTTTGATCATAATCTCATCTATCTTCACTAACATATGTGCAAGGACTTCCTATCGCATTGTCTCAATGGAGAATGTAGTGATACTAGAAGAAGAGGGTTGTGTATATGGCATTTCATGTGAAGGGTAATCAATGTGAGGAACCAATACCACACTATGAATGAAAGCTTATGATCTTTGGGATGATTAAGGTGGTGAGGAAGGGGTAGTCTTCACCTGTGAATGACCCTATCTACGTTGCAGACAAGGTGATGGTGTAGGTCATGGAAAATCATGAAATTCCTTTTAAAAGACTCTACACCTATTTGTATGATGTGTAGCATATTGATGCCAAGTCAATAGACCTCCTTATTTTTATGGATGTATTCTAGAAGGATCTTATAAGGAGTTAAAGTCTTATCAATAGAACATGCCTTCTCTAGATGAAGCGCATCAATATACTACTAAAGATGTCGGCAATAAATGATTATGGAGGTCTACTATTTATAGTAGGAGTGGAAATTAAAGCCTATTTTTGTCCTAAAAACCTCTTATGTGCTTGGAAATCCTTGGCCCAATGACAAGTAACCTTATGAAACTCATAATATGGCTCATTTTCTTCTCATGTAGGTAGAAGTTTGAGCTTAGGCAAAGGTAAGATGCCATCACCATCAGTAGTACAACATAGGATAAAGTCTAAGTTAGGCTCAACAACTATGATAGATGCACGTAATGCAAGTTGACGTAATGTGGATGTCATATCGGGAAGGAGAAAATTTGATGGATTAAAAAACCTAGTGAACTGATATGGTCCTATCATGGCATGGACAAGAAGCATGCTCCAAAGAAGCTCAGTAGTGATGAGGTGAGAAGTAGTGTGTATGTGTGTTCCATATTTGACCTATGAACATCAAGTGAAGAAGATATAATTTCTAGTACAAAAGAAGAAGAAACTACACCAATAGAATTAATACTATGAAAGGAATGATGTAAATAATAATGATATCTAATTATTTATGTGTTTTTAGCTTAAGTAAAACAACTAAGAAGGAATCATCTAAAGAATATCCATCATCATAATCAATAATATGGAGATTGATAGTGCAAGCATCATTAATCTTATCTATCAAAGAATCATGAGCAATGGATTGTTTATTCTTAGTTAGAGTAATGGGAATTTCATCGATTGGTTGTTGTCAAGACTGAGGTTGTAAAGGAGGTAGTTGAGTAATTATATGTGAAGGGAGATCATAAGTTTTAAATTTCAAAATGATCCCATTGGGTTTGTCATCATCAAAATCTAAAAGGTTAGATGGGATATTTCCTACAAGTTTAGGGTGACCATTGTGTATACATATAATATTTTCAAACTTTTATCAATTACTAACATTTTGTATCTTATAAAAACTTATCGAGTCTCAATCTCTCTAAGTACACACTTTAAGGGGTGCACTAGTAAAGGGGTGCATAGACCATTGGTGCTTTGTAAGATTGTTGTCTTTTGCCACTTTCCATCTACACATGCATCTCCTAAAACCATTTACCTTAAGCTTATTATTCTCAGTCTTACCCATTCCAGTCATTTGTCATGCTTTATCCTCTTTGCTACTTCCTTGACCCCCTTTCGCCAGTTGACTATACTAGGTCGACTGGGTCAACCCTATATAGTTTTCAGCCTATGATTATTGTACAGGGTCAACTAGGTCAATCCTATACTATTTAGGGGTATTTTTCTTTAGAATCTTTGTTATCCCTTCAACAGGCCTAGTGAATTATCTCCTAAAAACATATAGGGTTGACTGGGTCAACCCTATACAGCTAACATATTCAAAAGGATTTAGGGAAAGATCTACCTATATATACAAGTTCATTTTCAACCATTTTTAATAAGAGAAAATAAAAACTACAAATGAACATCTACTTATTGACCATTATACTTGAGGAATAAAGCTTAGGGTTTCATACTTTCTTTGGAGATACAGATAGTGTCTTGTGGAGAAGTCTTTTAGATACATCGATAGGTTGTGTAGCCTAGAACTGATTTGTCTTTGTTATCCTTACATACCATAACAATCTCTTATGAAGCACCTTGGACAAGGTAGAGATTGAGGTTCTGTGGGTTCATCTTCAAAGGTAAGTATTCATAACTTTATTTCTCCTTTGTAAAAGAAGATATATAATGCAGTTGTGCTTCTCTCACATGCATTAAGATTTTGTATACATTGATGTGAGTATATGTATTTTATGCATGTTTAGTTTAACTTATTTTGTTTCCAACCCCAACTTTGTGCCACAAGCTTTTGTGAGCATTAAATTAGATTTACTTTCTTGTTTATTAGAATAAAGTGAACATTAAACCTAGAACTCTTTTAGGGTTATTGCATGATTGTGTTAGACTGTAGGCTTTGGAACCCTTCCTAGCATGGCATATTATGACAAGTGGTCCCCTAATCAGGTCTAGTGAATCCTTATATTGGTCATGCTCCTACTTAATAAATGTATTCCCAATCAAAAGTGTAGGTATGCTCTATCTTCTTCGAACCAGAATTGATTTATAGACATGATGCAGTTTTGATTGCATGCATTCTAGTAAACCCAATGTGAATCTGATCCCACCATTGGTCGGATTATCTTCACATTTCTAATTTTTTATTAGCATTAGCTTCACTTTGGCTTCACCTTCATAATACATTTTGGTGGACCCGACATGAACTAACCTTATTTCATTTCTTTCATTTTTTTCATCATTATTTTTATCATATATTTTCCATACTGGATTGACTCTGTTGACCCATTATCTAAATTTTGTGCACAAGTTTTCAGGTATAGGCTACTGGATCAACCCTATCAACCTAGTATAGGTTTTTAGACTTTCAAACGTCCAATCTTGACTACTAGGTCAACCCAATCAACCTTTTACTTTTTTAGACATCAAGTTTAGCATACTAGGTTGGCCTAGTTGACCCTATACATTTCAGGGACTTAGCAGCAAGTTGTTGTAAAGCTTGATCAACCTAATCGACCTAGTTAGTAGAATTTACAAGCATATATCAAGGTTTTTGAACAAAAATATTCATTCTCTACATCTCTAATCTACCAAGGTTCTTTTCTATCTCCTGGTCTCTTTCTTTAAAATATTTCCTTTCACATTTTGAAATCTTTAAAATTGCCCTTACATAGTCAACTGGTTCGACCCTACCGATCTAGTTATGTGTGTTGTCTAGATAACTAGGTCAACTCTACTAACCCTATTCATTTTCAGACCTTACTTCTGCAATATAGGTTTGAACCTATCGACCCTATTTTGTATTTTGTGCATACACCATTGACCATATCAACATTGTACCTTGTTTCAAATTTTGAATTAACCTTATATGCTAGTAATTAATTCATACTTTCATTTCTTGTTGCGTACATGCTTAGAATGGATCACATAGCTTAATTAGGTGGTTTTCAATTAATCATTTAGTTTCATTATTTTCTATTTTATGCACACATGGCTAAATCACAAAATCTAAACAAGCATTTTCACATTTGTCTACCCAAGGCCAACCTACTTGGATTTCATCACCAAGGGGGAAACCAACTTGATACTTTTGTCAAGTATAAAGCATTGTTAATGGTATATTCTAGATAAGCACCTGACACCTTTATCATTATGGTGTGTGAAGTGAGGGGTAGGGTAGGACCCAATACCAAGCTTGTATCATTTTTACTACAATTCCTTTCAGCCCAAACTACTTGAAACCATCCTTAGATTGTCATTCTAGTTTCTTGCTTACAGCCAACTTCCCATCACATTTAAAATCATATCTTAATAATCTAGTAAATATTCAATTTGACAATTAATTAGCTCTTTACTCTCTAAGTTCATTTCTTGCTCTTTGCTAAATTGTATTTTGTATTGTAAAAACTAACATTAGCTAGTGTTGGTGCAAGGTTTTATACCATATGCTTCAATTGGATTGGCCAACATTAATCCAATTGACTGTTTGTTTCCTTTTAGTTATTTATTTTCAAATTTCTTGCAAAATTTATCTTGTTTAAATCCAAAAATCTATCATAAGTTTCTTAATTTTCCCTCTCTATTGTATTAGGTTGACCCATTCGACCTTGTACATTTTTCCAGCCCCTGTTCACTATACCAAATCAACCCAATCAACCCTATACAATTTATAGACCCTATTTCATCTTTTTTCAAACTCTATTCACTGTAATGGATCAACCCATTTGACCCTGTATAGTTTGTAGATCCTATTTGTGTGTTAGGTTGACCCAATCGACCCTATACTATTTATTCCATTTCATATTTCCTTGCTTTCTCATCTATCCTTCTTTTCCTTCATCATGGACTTTCTACTTGATGACAATATTGAGTTTCAATCAAAAAACATGATGAATTTTACCAACCCTCATAGGGTCTCCCATAGATTAGGGATCCTCTCTTGGATGCTATTAATGTTCATATTTCCACTCACACAATGAACTATGGGACCCCTCCTAATACCTCTTCACACCACAATTCTCTCTTCTGATTAGAGGACCAGTGTGAATTAGATTATACCCCTAAAATTCTCTTGTTTATCTTTGAATTTCCTCAACATCGAGATAAATATCCTTCTACCATTTCCAATCTTATGATTAGTGGTCAAGTTGAAGAGCCTCA
The DNA here is from genome assembly GCA_037957365.1 of Torreya grandis. NCBI lineage: Eukaryota > Viridiplantae > Streptophyta > Pinopsida > Cupressales > Taxaceae > Torreya > Torreya grandis. Next base: position 6,956,184 of record JARHVA010000059.1, on the reverse strand, counting down.
TTCACCTACTCCTACATTCTCAACTGGATTTGGGGGTGCCACTTTCTTTTATTCTCAGTCTCTTCATTCGATTATGACCCCTTCTCATACCATGACCTCTTATTCTCTTACTTCTACTTCCATGCCTAGTATATCCACTAACATGGCAGGTTCCACATCTAATGGGCCTCTCATAAGATCCATTATCCTTAATCCTTCCACTAGTGCATCATTTTCTACCCAAAGTAATCATGCTACAAGTGCTTCTTATTCTCAATCATTCACTAATCCATCTTTTGCTACACAAACAAATTTTTCCACTAGTGCCTCACATTCTCATAATTCCTCTCAAGCTCCTATCAACACCACTAGTGGTACCCAAGCCATGAACACCAACTCTAATGCTTCTAATAATGCTAAATTGGATTCACCAACTATTATTACAAACACTCGATCAAATGAATACCTTTCAAGCTCATAACACAAATCAAATGATGAGAATGAAAAACCACCTTCTTCATCTTCAATCTCATCCTCAACTAATGGCTTAGGGCACACAACCAAAATTGATCCGTAAACATCAGTAGGAACTTTACTACTTTTTAAATCATTTAAAAGGATCTTTTAAGTTCTCAATTCCAAAATTTAAAACTGAATTGGAAGCAGAAATTTCTCAACTTATAAGATGTTGGAATGATTAAAAACTGATTAAAATATGATTCAAATCAAGTTTCAAAACTGAAATAAAGGTGAACTGAAAGTTCACATCAATTATCCATTGAAACCGTCAGATTTTTTATACACCTAATTTTATCCAATTCTCGTAAATGCTCAATTGTTAAATTTTGCATTCCTATTTAAAATATGAATTATTTTGCAAATTAATTGAAAACTAAATGCAAAATTAAAATCAATAAATGAGAGACAGGAATTGTTTATGGGGTTCAAAATTCCTACGTCCCCAGGTCCTTATGGAATCGATCCATTAATGTTGCTAAATTTACAATCCAAAATAATACTTACAATCAAAAAAATAGATCTAATATCTAAAAATATAGTGTTTTAGACCTTTGAAAGACCTTGGCTGACTCAGCATATCCTTCACCTTCCCGAATCACACGCATGGGCTTCTCCAAATCAAAATTGGCAACTTCCATAGCTCAAAATGATGTCACCAAAACTCTAAAATGGGAAAATTAATATACAAAATAGATTGTATCAGAATTATAAACAATTTTTTAGTTTACTCCGAGCTTTGGTTCGGCCTCTAAGGGCTCCAAAATGACCAAATACTGCAAACTGGGTTATATTCTCCAATACACAATCAACAAACTAATCTCGTTTAAATACAAATTCGTGGGCTTATTTATATCTTGTCTCCCATAGGTGAGTCAATCAGGATCCTATCCTTTTACATGGTAGGTCAGGATTTCAAATCTTTTTCCTCCTTTTTGGGTGCTTTAGACTTATCTTTTAATCCCACATTGGTAATTCTAAACGGCTTTGTGTCCTTTTAATAGTGAGGTGGCCACCTTGAATGATGCTGACACCCCTTTTGGTGGGCTCAAGGTACCAAAATTAGCTTAATTCATTGGTTTCCAACTTATCATATACGTTATGGCATGTCTCTTGGCATAAGACGTCATCAATTAGATTAACTCAGATGTGGCACTTATTACAACAATTGTCTCCAATCTGGGCATATATATCGAGCTTGACTCGACTACCTTCAATACTCGAGACATGTGGATAATGACTCGGCAAGGTGGTTAGAAGGTGTGGTAAGTGTGGGTTCTCCCATGTGGTGTAATGGGGAAAGGTAATAGTCAATTTCCAGGAAATATTACAAGCTATTTAAAACATATAATTCAATTATCCCACATGCATCCGGTGGGTACAAAATATAGGTTTAAAAGCAAATGCAAATACAATGCAATGTGATATGGATGCCAAGGCACCCCTCCTTAATCAAGTGTGTCTACCCTCATTTAAGGCCCCCAGCGAGCCAATAGTAGGGCCCATGATTCTCCATATGACTGCCTATCAAAGATCAGAGGCTAAAACCAAACACCAAACTAAATTTTTGCATGAACGTACAAAAATGGACTGCCATATGTCATTGGGTGATTGGTCCACTTGGTGTGTCCACATTGTGCCACATTATCTTACAACACCACATTTTTTCCCTGTCATATCAAAACTTTAGCAGACCATATCTTTTGCATATGATGTCCGTTTTGCAAATCGTGAAAAGTGATGGAAATCTCAATGAGCTCTACACTATCCAATCATTCTAATCAAAATATGGAGACTTCATTTTTTTAATCAAATGGAGAGATCCACCTGGATCAAACCTCTCTAAAAAAGAGGCTTTTGGTCTCCAAAATTGTACTATCTCTTGAAAACTGATAACTGGTCTACTGCATCACATCAAATAGAACCCAATCATAGCAAGAGATAAACATTGGCAAAATAAATGATTCACAATTCAACTAAAAATGCCTACAACATGGCATGAGTAAAGGAATCTGTAACTACCAATAAATTGATCAAAACATACCAAAATTGTCTGCCCAAATCACATCCTGTAAAGTGGTGAACTGTCAATAAATTGAAACAATTCCCAATGTAACTACAAAACAAGTTTGTTAATGATGACAACATACAATAAATGTTGTAGACATGTTGCAATACAATGCCCTGGTATTTGAATTACAATTCTAAACAAATGCAAATAACACAAAGTGTATATTTCCTAACATCCAAACATGCCCATAGGGTCTTACAATGTATCTATACACCCATGTGCCAAAAATAGATACATTCTAAAAATAGCAATCAAATATGAGACAAGTGTTGTAAGGGAATTAACTCAACCCACAACATGCATTCTACTATTATCTCCAACTGATCAAATGAGTTTAAGTCCTACAGACAACTCACTCAGCATAAATAGGAGTTTCCAAAATATAGAGCTATTCAACATAAGGTGAGAATTGAAATACTTCAAATGATAAATCTATCTCGAAGTGTTCTCACAAGCTCTACTAATGCATCAACAAAGCTTGTTCTTTCCCTTAACAAAATTATTAACAATGCTTTGAAAAATAAATGCATTATAAATCTACTTAATCAAATTCTCTACCTAGTTAACTTGATTTCCTTAGTGGATTCATTAACATCATTATGGATTGATTTAACTTCATTGACCTTATTAATAGGTTGATAAATCATCTTAGTCTCACCATGTTTAGAATGAGAAGATGATTCAAGTTTAAAACAATGATCAATCTAATGTCCACTCATATGGCAATGAGTGCATAAAACCTTCTTAGGTGAGGTTTCCTTTTTACTTCTTCTTGCTTTTCCATGTCGAGAATGGTCTTTAACACCTACAATATGCTTAATCAAAGCATGTCTCTTCCAACAAAATGCAACATTGTGGTTATGCATCCCACAAAAAGTGCAAGGAAATGATTGCATCATCTTCTGAATGTTAAATCCAAATTTCTTAAACATAAAAAGTGGATCAGAAGATTTAGTGCTAACTCTAGTGTAGGAACTAGGAGGTGGAATCTCAATACCTCATCTACTTGTCCTCTTACACTGCACATGCTCTACTAGTGGCCTCAGACCTTTGCTATCAGAAGCTTTTCTTCCTTTAGCCATGGAGGAAGTTTCTCCAATATCCACCTGCTCACTAGTGTAACCTAAACCTGCATAAAGGGATCTATGCTCTACATGTATTGGGTTAATAATTCCTTGGCCATCTCGACCAAGACCTCTTCCATTAAAGCCCATTTTCTTCATCAATTTGGATCATATACCCTTAATGTGTTGTTCAAAACTACCAAAGGCATCAGTACTTGAATCCAAATATGAATGGAAAGAAGAAGATGAATTACTTGGTAAATAACTTATAGTACACTCAGTCATAGTCTTTGCATCTAAAGTAAAAGATATTGCCTTCTTTGGTTCACCACACTGTAATTTGATCAAGAGCTCATCCTTAGATTCAAGCTCTAATTTCAAACTTGTAACTTGTTCTTCAAGAGATAAGAGATTTCATCTCAGGAATGCATTCTCATCCTGAATCTGGGTATTGATGGCTTCAAGCTCTTCCATCTTAGCTTTATGTGACAACTTGCCCATGGTTTCATGCAAACACACTGATTCCACAACTTCACACTAAAATCTAATCAAGTCTACAAACTATTGAAAATCAATAAACTGAAAGCAACTATCAAATCACACAATCAAAAGCTAGCCCTGCTTTCTAACTGCTCTGATAGAAAAATTTGATCCGTAAACATCAGTAAGAACTTCACTACTTTTTAAACCATTTAAAAGGATCTTTTAAGTTCTCAATTCCAAAATTTAAAACTAAATTGGAAGCATAAATTTCTCAACTTTTAAGATGTTGGAATGATTAAAAACTAATTAAAATATGATTCAAATCAAGTTTCAAAACTGAAATAAAGGTGAATTGAAAGTTCACATCAATTATCCATTGAAACTGTCAAATTTTTTATACACTCAATTTTATCCAATTCCCATAAATGTTCAATTTTTAAATTTTGCATTCATATTTCAAATCTAAATTATTCTGCAAATTAATTGAAAACTGAATGCAAAATTAAAATTAGTAAAAGAGAGACAGGTATTGTTTATGGGGTTTAGAATTCATACGTCCCCAGGTTCTTATCGAACTGATCCATTAATGTTGCTAAATTTGCAAGCCAAAATAATACTTACAATCAACAACATAGATCTAATCTCTACAAAAACAGTGTTTCAAACCTTCGAAAGACCTTGGCTGACTCAGCACATCCTTCACCTTCCTAAATCACACATAGGGGCTTCTCCAAATCAAAATTGGAAACTTTTGTAGCTCAAAATTATGTCACCAAAACTCCAAAATGGGCAAATGAATATACATCACAGAGTGTATCAGAATTCTAAACAAGTTTGTAGTTTACTCTAAGCCCTGGTTCGGTCTCGAAGGGCTCCAAAATGACCAAATACTGCAAACTGGGCTATATTCTCCAATACACAGTCGACTAACTAATCTCATTTAAATACAAATTCATGGGTTTATTTCTATCTTGTCACCCACAGGCGAGTCAGTTGGGCTCTTATCCTTTTACACGATAGGTTAGGAGTTCAAGTCTTTGACCTCCTTTTCAGGTGCTTTAGACTTATCTTTTAATCCCACATTGGTAATTTTAAATGGCTTTGTGTCCTTTTAGTAGTGAGGTGGCCACCTTGAATGATGTCGATGCCCCTTTTGGTGGGCTCAAGGTGCCAAACTTAGCTTAATTCATTGGTTTCCAACTTAGCATATACGCTATGGCATTTCTCTTGGCATAAGACGTGGTCAATTAGATTAACTCGGATGTGGCATGTATTACAACAGTTGTCTCTATCTCGAGCTTGACTCAATTGTTATGGATAATGACTCGGCAAGGTGGTTGGAAGGTGTGGAAAGTGTGGGTTCTCCCATGTGGCTTAATGGGGAATGGTAATAGTCAATTGCTAAGAAATATTAAAAGCTATTTAAAACATATAATTCAATTGTCCCACATGCATCCGGTGGGTACAAAATATAGGTTTAAAAGCAAATGCAAATACAATGCAATGTGAGATGGAGTCCAAGGCACCCCTCCTTAATCAATTGTGTCAACCCTCATTGAGGGCCCCCAGCGAGCCAATAGTGGGACCCAAAGTTCTCCATATGACTGCCTGTCAAAGACCAGAGGTTGAAACCAAACACCAAACCAAATTTTTGCACGAATGTACAAAAATGAACTACCACATGTTAATGTGTGATTGGTCCACTTGGTGTGTCCACATTGTGCCACGTCATATTACGACACCACAATTTTCTCCTATCATATCAGAACTTCAGCAGACCATATCTTTTGCATACAGTGTCTATTTCACAAACCATAAAAAGCACTGGAAAGCTCTCCATGAGCTCTACACTATGCAATCATTCTGATCAGAATATAGAGACTTCATTTTTTTTAAATGGAGAGATCCACCTAGACCAAAAATGTTCCCCCTCCTCCTGTTCAAGATTCTCAAGGCAATTTTATTCCTCAACCTCCTTTGGTCAACAAAACCATTAAGTATCTCCAAAATGAACCTCTCACTACTCAAATTGCTAATATTGATATTGGAGGTATCTCACCTATAATTTCTTAAAATGGATCAACCGATCCCACCCTTCATCTTAAACATTTCGAAATATTTATAAGGATTGGGTCAACTCAAACACCTTTGTTGCTACCAAAATCTTATCCAAAACTCTCAAAGATGATGCCTTGGATTGGTACAACTAACTTAAAACTCATTCCATTACTAGTTTGGAGGATTTAGTGAATGCTTTAGTTCAATAATTCTAAACTAGTGATCTTCCTGAAAACACTTTGGCCCACTTCATAAATTGCAAACAACTTGAAAACAAAATTGCTCAAGCCTTTGTTAAAAGGTGGAAAACTTTGTCAAACAAATGTGAACATAACATGGTTGATGATAATATTTTCCATCTCTTTACTAATGCCCTTTTTCCTAAAATTTAATATTGGGTCTGCACTCTCTCTCCACATACCTTGATAGAGGCTATTAACCAAGCTAAATGATAATATTTCCTTATGCATCAATTCGAGCCACCCCAACCTTCTGTGGGTCCTCATCTCTTACTTAAGAACAAAAATTACAATGTTACTAATGATGGTGTTACAAATTCTTATGACACCATTCATTATAATCAAGTTGTCGTTCCTACCCCTTTATTAGAACCAGCTATTCCTTCTCAAAAATATATCAATCCTCACTTATCATCACCAAACAACATTAATGTTAATAAACCTCTATCCTCAACTAAATTGCTTAAGTGTCTACCTAGGCCTCTTCCACAAGAACTTGAACCTACCCACCCTATGAAATCCTAATATGATCCTAACAAGTTTTGTTGGTTTCACGCTAGTTGGGTTCATTCCCATGAGACTTGTAGACAACTTCGTAATTTAGCTATGGACTTTCTTATTGGTCATAATTTTGATCATGATTCTATCATTCATGAGTGTCAATAAACATATGAAATTGATTTTAAATATTATAAATCACATGATAAACCCCAAGCCTTGAACCAAGCCAATGCTCATTTGGCTATCTACAAAGACACTCTTCTTAATCATCAACCTATTCAAGACAATCAAGACAAAGCCACCCCTTCCACCAATAATGTAGAAAGTCTTGTTGAACCAAATTTTGAAGAGGATGTGGTTAACATGACTAATATGCAAAGGGTGGTTGCTTTTATTGATTTTCAACCTATCTACACTACTCCTTCCTCTAGAACTTATCATGTTATCTAGGATTCTTCTCCAACTCGTACAAATGAGTTGGGGTAAGATGACCTTATTAATTTTGAAGATTCAATTTTTGATTCTCCTTTAGATAACAATTTCTTTTCCATTTCAACCACTCTTCTGTCATCTTATAACACTAATGATACTCTTTATATTAACACTTCTTCCACCAATTCTCAAAATCAGCTTGAACCAGTTACTTCATCATCACAACAAGATTTACACCTTTATTCCAAACCTTCTTCTTATTACCAACATAATTTTCAATGCACTTCGGCTCCTTATTCTGAGCACCTCCTTAATCATTATACACCTATATCTAACAACCTTCTTATGGGATATGATGAGTGGGATCCCATCACGGAGCTCACTAATGTCCCATCCCAAATTCCATTCCTTCAACTTATGAGGACTTCTCCACGTCATAAAAACTATCTTATATAAATATTATTGGAGAATGTCCCTCGTCCTCCCCTAGTAGGATAGGAGGTAGCCTTATTTGGATTCGAGGATAGTATATTATAACAATGTGAAGAGATGTCTACAACATTGGTGAAACTATAGACACTTCTCTTTCCTTAAAATTTCTCATAGCTTTTATGATTCCATATGAGATATGCTTCATGCGGATGATCCTCCCTTCTTCATTAGTGTTCAAATTGGTGATATCCAAGTTAAGCATGCATTGATCAATGTGGGTTTTGATACCTTTATTGCCTCTCTTGACTTCATTAAAACCCTTGGATATTTGGAATGCAATCTCAAGTCTACATGCATCACCTACCAAGGTTATGATAGAAGGAAAATGCCTCCTCTAGGTTTTGTGTGGCTTCCCATTACCATCCCACCTGTCACCATTCATGTGAAGATGATGATATTTAATTTTCCTCTTTCTTATAACATCTTACTTGGTAGGTCATGGACTCATTGTATAAGAGTTTTTGCTTCTTCTACCTACCAATGCATTAAATTCCCTTATAATTGAGCCATTTATAGGATTCAGGGTGACACTAACCCTTAGAATTTTGAACAATTCCAAGACTATGGTGTCTTAAAAATTCTTATTATTGAACCTTTGCCTAGTGTTCCATTCCATGAGTCTCAGCATCTTAATTTTCCCATTAATTCAAACTGAGGTTATAATGGGCATCCTGAACTCATTGGGAACATTACTCCTAACCTCATAGATTTTGATGATGATGAGCTTGATGAGATTAACCTAAAGATTAAAACTTTTGATCTCTCATCTTATCTCATTTCACAGCTTCCTGCTTCCTTACAGCCTCATTCTCACAAGCCTCCTTACGATGACATTCCCGTAGTCTTGACCAAGACTTGACATTCTATTCACCACACTTACTCATATTAAAAATTTATCCCTTCTTGTGTCATTGATCTTCATACCTTAGATTACGATGATGGTTATTCCTTAGATGATCCATTCTTAGGTAGTCTTGTATAGGCCCATGATCGTTCTTCCTTAGATTACGATGATGGTTATTCCTTAGATTATCGTTCTTCTTTACTTGATTATTTTTGTGTATCTTCCCATCTTCCTTCATTTATAGTTCCTAATTTTAGTTATTTTACTCTTTATCATAGGGTAAATATGGTTCCAACACCACTAGTTTCTAAGGAGCCTCATAGGAGTATGTTCATGGATCATGTTATGACCGAGCCTTACCATTTTGCTAGGTACCCTAATCATCGTAATTGGTTTACTCTTGAGATTAGTGTGACCCTCCTTAGACCTTCTATAAATCTTGCTCCTCTCTCAGTAGAGCCCTTATCAAAGCCCATTCCTTCTCCCACTATATTTGAGCCCATTCTTGCTCCTGTTATAGTTGAGCCTATTCTCTCTCCTATTGTTGTTGAGCCTATCCTTGCTTCTCATCCCAATGCTCCTTCTATTGAGCCTTGTTCCATTCCTCCTTCATCACCACCTTCCCTTGGTGATGGTTTGTTTCCCTTGACTAAGATGGCTTTATTACCCACCAAATGGGCTGACGAGTCTTCTTCAACTTCTTCCACTCCTATTATACCTCCTTCATTGAGTGCTTTTTGTAAGACCACTCACAAGCATATATGTTGCGTCCATAAGATAGATAATCATTCTTCTACCCATTGTCACAAGTTGTGATAGTTTATTGATAATTTACATCCTTATTCTCCTACCTTAGATAAAGCCACACCTCCCTTGAAGGTTCTACCTAAATATACACCTAAGTATGGTCAGGTGTATTGTCTATGGCACTAATGTGGCACCCATCATACTGATCATTACTGCATCCTTCAACAACACCTTAAAAATCACCTTGCAGCTATTCTTCGACCTTCTGCTATTCCTCCCACAAATCATTCCCACAAGAAGGATCCTCCTTCTCCCATGGCTCTAGCTCTAGTGGTTCTATCCCCTCCTATGGCCCCTTCATCACCTTCTATGCCTCCACTAGTGATTCTTCCACCTATGGACCTTCCCTCACTTGTGGATCCCTCTCCACCCATGAGTCCCTCACCCGTGGATCCTTTTCCACTAGTGATTCTTGCATCTCTTGTAGATCTCACTCCCATGAATTCTCTCAAGCATCCCTTGCTTGATTTTTCTCAACATGATTCATCGAGTATTCTTACTTTTTTAGTTGAGATTAGATGAGAAGTCTTTTCCTAGTTTTTATTAAAGATTAACGAGACATTAGCAGTGGTTCATATCCAGCTTCATAGAGATTTATCTGATGTCTTGGATAATGTGTATGGGTAGATTTATCAGTATTTATGATCACATGTATGGTGCTTTTACATTTACATTTTGATTGGACATGTTCTCCAATTTTATTTTTATATATCTATTATATCATTTGATGTTGTGTCAAATTCATATTTTTCTTATATGGTGATTGTTTATTTTTTAATACTATATCTTGCTTATACTATCATCTATCTTTCCGTATGATTGTCTTTCTTTATCATTGCTTCCTCTTTATTTCTTGAGTTTTTATAAAAACTCTCTTCTTTTGCTCATGATTGTTTGCTTTCTTATCTCTATTTTTCATAGATAATTATCATTGTGACTTGGTTATACAAACCTTATTCCCTTTGGCCCTTGTCTCCTTTTACCATGTGATCAGTTAGAAAATAATGTCTCATTGTGCTTTCCTTTCATTGGTCTAATTTGGATCTCCTTTTTCCCTTCTTCCTCTTTCACAAACTAAGCATATACACAGTTGAGACTTGAGATCACATGCTAGTTTATTGTTAAGCCTAAGTGTCCTAGTCAGTCTTTGTCTTGGGTTACTTGGCTTCTTTTAGCCTTAGCCTAAATCTCATTCATGAGTATCACTACATCTCTCATGATTGGTCATTCCAAATCTGTATGGAGGAAGAATCTTCAAAAGCCATAAAAAGTTAAAATCTAATATTTTACAAAAGGTAATGATATAAAAGGCAAAAATATTTTTAAAAGTCAAATCACACTAAAAAACATGATTCAAAGCACATCTTCTTATAATCAAAGCTCAAACTCCATAGTTGTCCTCATAGTAGAGTTAAGGTCCTTTGGGGTGTAGTAGGCCAATAGATTAGAAAAGGAGAATAAAAAAATATTTTAGTGTTACTACTTTCTCATGCAAGTACTCAATCTTCGTAGTAGATTGACAGCTCTGTAAGGAGTCATAAAGAATGGGGAACACATTATGGGAAGGTAGGTTCATTTTACTTTTTCTTGTACAAATATACCTTCATGAGTTGATCTTAGTAGAACATTTATTTTCCTATAAAGCTTTGTCTCTATAGCAATCAGGTTTCCTTTGCACATTGATGGTTACTAGTCACTTAGTGTCTTCTTGTGTCCTTAGTATGCCTCTTTGTCTCCTAAGGTCTTATCATAAGACGCCTAAGTCTTGATTTTTAAATTCCCTTTTTCATTCCCTATATCCCTCATATTTCCTCTTGAGAAATATTATTTTGACTATCGATCACTCCCCTTGGGATTTCATTTATGAGTTGTATTGTAAGACCACAAATAGGACCCAACATTCCTCATAAATTACCACCTTTTTCCTTCCTATTACCCACATCCTTTGTTACCTAATTGTCTTGATTTTCCACCCTAGTGGTTTTCTCTTTATGAGTTGTAGTGTAATACCATGGATATGACCTAACATTTCTCACAAAATTTTCCAATAATATGAGTTACAAACAAAATTACATGTGTCAAATATGAGATAAGATGTGATTGATTATGAAGTTACAAATCATTAACATGCTTCCTAGATTGATTTAGTGTGTTTTATTCTTACTTCATTTCTCTTTCACTTTTATCTTCTTATTTTTCAAGTGCATGTAAGAATACAACCACTTCTTGAATTTTTCATACTTCCTAGCTTGAATTATTGTCATAAATTTAAGACCAATCTTTTTCCAATTTTGTTTTTCTCTTATACTTCCCAATGTGATTTAGTATAATTGATTGACTTAATTCATTTATTTTTATACCATTTGTTCCCTTTTACATACCTTCCATTTTATTACATTATTTTCATACATTCCAACATGATTTAGTATGATTTTACTCATTTTAATTTGGTGCAAAAATCTTTCACTTTAGTTTTAAAACTTCTTTTTTACCATCTTGTTTTACCATCCCTTGGTTCTTTATACTTAGTCATTTTCTTGTTATTACACATTTCGCAACTTGAAATAGTATGTAGCACATTTTTTGATTGATTATATTTTACCAAGTCTTTTTGCTTGTTTCTTTTCAACCATGCATGTGTTCTACATAATGCTAGAAAATAAACCACATCTCATATATTTTCTATAGCATATACAACAAAAGCTAAATACATGTGATAGAAGGAAATATATCCAAAGTATCCATAGCCAAAACCATAATGATGACAACATACACAATCAACATCAATGTGCCAAAATGATACACCATATATATATATATATATATATATATATATATATATATATATATATATATATATATATATATATATAGACACACACACACACACACACACACACACACACACACGTGTGTGTGTGTGTGTGTGTGTGTGTGTGTGTGTGTGTGTGTGTGTGTGTGTGTATCATGAGCTTTGATATAACAAGTATAACAATATATAATGCTCTAGCTCTATGGTTGGGTTCCATCCTATCTATCTCATGGCCTAACCATGCTACCTATTGAGGCCTTTGTCTGACTCCTCTAAATAGTATGTTGTAATGAGGTCATCTGAGATCTCAGTCCTTCTACCTATCCCTGTAGCTGTGTTACTTATTCCTATGCTTGTGCCAACTGGGTCTAGGTTGTCGTATGTGCCTATGTCATTTGCATCACTATAGTCAGATGCACATCTCTCTCTTCTACCAGGGCCTGCCGTGCCTATATCTTGTTTTCACCCATCTTTTTTAGTGGTTGCATCCTCTCTCTGTGCTCATATCCACCTTACTACCTTTCCAACTAATCTGAACTAACTCACCTAAGTTGGGGCAATTGGTACACTAGGGTCCTCTAATGTAATAGGGTCATACAGCTATAGAGTCTCATCTAAGATGTCATGGAGTGTTCCCCTCACAAGGGACCCCCATCTTTCCTCCTCATCCTTAGACACATTACAAAATCACACTTAGATATTAGATCACTATCATATCTCATAATATCTACCTTTAGTCTTTATTTCAAAATAAAAACTTAAGCAATAATTTAATCATCTTTATTACCTATTTGTGTCTCAGCCACTATGGTCTCACCATCTACATGACTGTCTAATATAGTCTCTCCATTTTTACAGCCTCTTAGAACCTCCTCTATAGGTCACCTCCTCAGCTCAAATCCATCTGTCATGGCTCTCATCCACCTCAACCTATGCTTAAGTGGCCTCTTTATCATCCAGCTCTCTTCTGGCTCACCTATTGGGTCATCAGAGATGGTGATAGTCTCAACTCTCTCCTACTCCTCCTACCTTTATCAACATCATATCCTTGATGGTCATGGCTCATCTAGCTATGGAGATGGTGGTGGTATCTCTGGTGCTACTACCTTCACACCCCTCTCCTCTTACTCTATTCCTTATTATGCTCACCTAGTCTATGGCCGCTCATGATGTCATCTAAATGTTGATCTCATCACTAATGGCCCTAGTCCCCTCCTCCCCCACAACTCTCTCACATGTCATGCCCACTACTTAGGCATTAATATCAATGCTCCTAGATGAGATAAGCCCATCTATCTTGGTATTCATGCCACCATATGTGGCTCTCTCCACCAAGTATAGCGTCCAACCACCTATATCCTCATTGTAGCTGGTGCAATTGTGTACCAACTTGACCATGTAGTTGTTATGTGCCCATATGGTTGTCATACTATGTCTATGCATCTCATCATCTACATCACTAGCATGTGGGGCACAAGATATGCTACATGGTCCTCTCTCTATCTCTACACTCGAGGTGACCTGTCATCAACCACATGAGGTAACCTAATTGACTAATGCATGGGAAACCTCTCATATATCTAAGCCATCAGTAATATGATTGGTCCTATCAACTTCTACCCTCTGACCAACACCTTATATAGATCATGTACAAGATGAACCTGAATGATAGATCTGAGATCATATATTACAACCTCCTCTAGGATCATCCTGATCAAGGTTACCATGAACAATGGTACCTTACCATCTAACTTGTGACATAACACTCACTGTGTCACAAGTCTTATAACAACCTTTTAAATATCCAAAATCTATGATTCATATACATCAAACATACTAACTCACCTACCTTATAATATTATATTTGAGCTTGTAGCCCACATGGCCAAAGATCTCCTTTCCTTTAAGCTATCTGGTATGCCTATAGTTACCAGTGTTTTTGCTACTAATAGCCCTAAGATGGCATGCACATCCTCCAAAGTGATAGCTACCTCTATCATGTCCCTATCCACCTCCCATCTAAAGGTATTAGTCAATCATTCCCAACATCTAAGGAACATGACTAACAGATCCATGATTAGGGGAATCCTACACATGTCAGTTATCCCTCTTAGGCCTATAACTACTAGCCTATCTCTATCTCCTATGGTCATACATTCCAGTAGATCTGGTAGATAAGACATGCCTACCAATCTCTAGAACCTGGGTCATCCCTACAACCAAGAAACAACAAAAGATGTATTAGATCCTCCATGTCATGTATAGTCAAAAAACATTCTTTTTATAATTTTAATCAATAACAAGCCTAAATTGCTTTAATTCATTCATTTTTACCTATATTTAGCCTATTTTGTCTTTTTTGCCCTTACTTGGGCATTTTGGGCCGATCTAGCCATCTTTTGGCCTTTCTCATGCATTTTCATACCATTTTGGTTCTTTGGTCAACATAATTTGACCAAAATTTCCCTATTTTTGGATTGGTTGACATAAAAATATAAGTCAACCCTTTTTTTTCCCCTCCTTAATACTACATTGTTATTCTATACTTTTTAGATCAGTTGGCATACTGTACTAGATCGATAGTCTATAAAAGGTACAGGATCAGCACACACCTACTGGGTCAATAGTGTGGATTTTGACTATTTTCAGCCTACTGGGCCGACTGGGTTGACCCAATTATTTTTGACTGCTGACCCCTTGTATTTTCCTTGAAAAGTGCCTTTTTGTAGTTTGTTTCTTAATTCCTTCAAATCCATTTGCCTAATTGGTTTTTCCTACCTATAGAATCTAATTTTGCTTCATTCTAACATCTAGAAATGCTAAAAATTAATTTTTTTCTAAAAATACACTTAAATCATTAAATTACTCAAAAATTGGCTTAAGATTCATAGTTGCATACCTGTAGTGAACCCATTGCCGCTCCTGGAGCTCCTTCTCATCTAGCCTATCATCTCCTTGCCATCCTAGCTCGTTTGGTCTCTAGATATCTTTTTCTCTCCTTCATAAGTCAAAATAACCAAATGACTTCTCTCTTTCCCTATTTAAAAACACTTCAAAATTCAAATTCTTCAATTATTTTCCTGTAGATTCCTTCTTTTGCTTATATCTTTGTTTTTATTCATCAATTTTTTAAACCATAACATGCATTGGATTCGTGATGGCGTAGAGAATATTTTTCCCTATTATATGCCTATATTCCAAAAAAAATGATTATTGGCTATTTTGCACTAACCTCTATAGGTTTTCCAAATGTTCTTCACATTGGACACCTTCACATCTCTTGCAGTCTACTTCTTTATCTATGGCACTAAGGTAAGTATAGGTATGTGTTTTTTAATTTTATCATTTCATTTATCTTATGTGTTTCTTATTGCACTTTACTTAGCATCAACATTATGTTATCATGTTTATTTCCTGAAGTACCATCTCGTGTTACACCTACGTGACATGTGATGAGCTTCAAGTGGTGAATATGTATACACATAATATTTTCAAACTTTTATCAATTACTAACATGTTGTATCTTACAAGAAATTATCTATTCTTAATCTCTCTGAGTGCACACCTTAAGGGGTACACTGGGAAAGAGGTGGGTAGACCATTGGTGCTTCATAAGATTATTGTCACTTTTTCCACTTGCCATATACACACTCATCTCCTAAAACCATTTACCTTAAGCTTATTCTTCTGTCTTACCCATTCCAGTTGTTTACCATGTTTTATCCTCTTTGCTCTTACTTTGACCCCCTTTCGCTAGTTGACTATACTAGGTCAACTGGGTTGACCCTATATAGTTTTCAACCTTTGATTCTTATACAAGGTTGATTGGGTCGAACCTGTACTATTTAAGGGTATTTTTCATTAGGATATTTATTAGCCCTTTAATCGACCTAGCTCAGGACCTAGTCAATTGTCTCTCAAACACATATAGGATCGACTGGGTCAACCCTATACAACTGACATATTCAGAAGGATTTAGGGCAAGATCCACCTATATATACAAGTTAATTTTCAACCATTTGTAAGAATAGAAGAAAAGAATAATAAGTATGAAAGAACATCTGCTTATAGACCATTTTACTTGAGGAATAAAGTTTACGATTCTATACTTTCTTTGGAGATACAGACCTTGTCTTGTGGAAAAGTTTTTTGGATGCCTAGATAGGTTGTGTAGCCTAGAGCTGATTTGTCTTTGTTATCCTTACATACCACAACAATCTCTTGCAATTCATGTTGGCCAAATGAGAGATTGAGGCTCGATGGGTTCATCTTCAAAGGTAAGTATTCCTAACTTTATTTCTCTTTTGTAAGAGTAGATAGATAATGCAGTTGTGCTTCTCTCCCATGCATTAGGATTCTTTATACATTGACATGAGTATATGTCTTCTATGCATGTTTAGTTTAGTTTATTTTATTTCTAACCCCCACTTTGTGTCACAAGCTTTGGTGAGCATTAAATTAGATTTACTTTCTTGTTTATTATAATAGAGTGAACATTAAACCTAAGACTCTTTCAGGGTTGTTGTGTGATTGTGTTAGACTATAGGCTTTGGAACCCTTCCTAGCATGGTGTATTGTGACAAGTGATCCCCTAATTGGTTCTAGTGGATCCCCATATTGGTCATATTCCTACTTAACAAATGCATTCCCAATTAGAAGTGTAAGTATGATCTATCTTCTTCGAGCCAAGATTGATTTATAGACATGATGCATTTATGATTGCATACACATTGTAACCTTTATTATAATTGATGGGGTAGTTAAATCATTGAGATTTCCAAAATTGAATGCTAGGTAAAGGTTCAAGAGTGGGAATTTTCAAAACACCACTTCCTTAGAATTGTTCAAAATTCTAAGGGTTTGTATCTCCTTGAATTTTGTAAATATCATCGTTATGGTGGATTTTAACACATTGTCATGTTGATGAGGTGATATCTCTTATGCGATATGTCCAAGGTCAACCGAGTAAGATTTTATATGATAACGATAATTTGAAGATCATAAATTTAATTCAAATAGTGATAGGAAGAAATAGTATAGGAAGCCAAACACATATTAGAGGATGCATTTGTCTTCGATCATAGCCTTGATAGGTACTTTGGGTATATTTTAGATTACATTCAAAGTACCCAAGTATTTTAATAAAATCAAGGGAAATGATACATGTGCTAGAACCTTCATCAATCAGAACACACTTGAATTGTGTATTACCTATTTGTATATAGTTTAACAATGAAGGATCATTTTCTTTAAGTAATATTTCATCAAGAATAATTAAAGCAATGGTAAAATTGATTGAAAAGGAAGTATATATGGTTTCATCAATGTGTATAGACATTTATTTACATTGCTGAAGAATACTAGCTTCATACTTGGGTAAAGTGGCTTTGTGCCCCATATGTGGAGGTTGAAGAATGTTCATTTTGAATAAAAGTTGCATTTTATGATTACAAGGATGAGGAAAATTCCTCATGAGTTTAAGAAAATTAATTTGAGATGGGAAACAATAAATTTCTATTATAGGATCCCATTTGTCATATCTAATGAGAGTTATGTCCGATAACGGTGCATAGTGTTGCAGTAAATTTATCGAAGGAAGTGTGGAAGTATATATAAATTGATGTTGATGAGAGGTATCTCATTGGGACTTATCTGATGTGGTTATGTTAAATGTATCTGAGTGGGTCAAAGTAGGTGATGTTTTGGGGATCATAATTTGAGTGATTATAGGTGGTGAAGAAGTAAGTGGATTTATAATTTTAGGTAGGTTAGAGTTAGAGGGAGATTGATGATAAATGACAATTGGAATTTGTATCAATGGAGAGTGAATGAGTATCCAAATGTGGTTTTTGATTATAAGTGTTTATGATAGTATATGAATGAGTGGGTTGTGTTGTTGAATTTTTAGAGATCATTGTCATATGCCCAAGTCCAATAAAATGAAATGGATAAGAATCTTGGACAAGACAGAAGGTGGGGAAGTTATCATAGTTAAAATTTGGGTGAGAATTGATATAAGAAAATACTATCCTCATATTTTTCATATTGATAACATTTTCATCATTAGTATTGATGGAATGTTTGACAATACTAGTGGTGGGAGGTTGAGCAGTACTTAGTTGATGATTACGAAGATATTTGTAAATTTTAAGAGGAGTGTTAGTTTAATTAAGGGCATCATGTTCATTTTTGGCTTCTTGAACCTTTGTTTCCACTTCATAATCTTATTGACATTCAAAAATTAGGGTATCATGATCAAAATTAGGACCAAGAAGATATTCAAGAGAGAAGTTTTGTAATTGGCAGCAAGTGTTGTGAGAATGACCCCAACTTGTATGAAACCAATAAAACTTATGTGGATCATTCCAATGTTTGCTATCGAGAGTAGGATCAAGATATCATGGTGAAGGCCTAGGAAGATGATTTTGAATTTTTTCCATGGAAAGAGGTTTGTGAGAGTCATTGTTTACTTGGGAAAATGTAGCACTAGGTTGTGGTAAAGAGTTGGTTAAAAGTCATTGTGAAGAAGTAGCATCATTGCAACCACTTGGAGTAATATCATGAATAGTGTGAATAGAATCATAATTATTTATAACACCATCATTGGTAACATGTCAGGTTTTAGATTTCATAAGCATTCAAGTTCTAGTAGGAGGATGTGAAGACTCAAATTGTCTTATGAGAAAATCTTATTGTTTGGCTTGGTTGACGGCTTCTTCCAAAGATTTTGGAGAAAGGGTCCTAACATAATATTATAATTTAGGGTGAAGAACATTTTTGAATAAATGGAAGATATTTTATTTTGACACATTATGTTCAATTTTATTGAACAAGATTTTCCATCGTTTAATGAATACTTGTGCAGTTTTAGATTCTAATTGGTTACAATTGATGAATTGTGCTAAGTTATTTTCAAGGAGGTTGTTAGTTTGGAATTATTGTAACAATGCATTAACTAAATCTTATAAACTAGATATAGTATGAGATTTGAGTTGATTATACCAATATAAAGCATTAATTGTGAAGATTTTGGCTAAGAGTTTGGTGTTGGCAAAGGTATTAAGCTTAATCCAATCTTTGTAAAAGTTTCTAAAAACTTTTAAGTGCACAGTGGGATTAGTGAACCCATTATAAGTGATACTAGGAACAATTCCACCTATGTCAATGTTTTGAGTTTGATGGACTAAGGGTTCATTTTGTAAATGTTTGATAATCTTATTGAGAAGTGGGGGTTGAGGTATAAGGTTACCTTGTGCATATATAGGGGCAAAATTTGGATTATTCACTCTCCATTGAGTAAGTTGAGGATGATTTTGTAATTTCAAATTTTGGTTGTGTATTTGTATCATTTAATTTGTACTATTAGTTTGAAAGGTGGTCATTTGGTTCATGGATTGTAATAAAAATTTATTATCAGTGATAGTAGCTTGACTAGTAAAAGCAACTTGAGATGAAATAGAGGTAACATTGACTTGAGTATGAATATGGGAACTTTGAATTGGCTCGATAGAGGAAATATCAGCCATAGTAGTTGAGATACTAAGCAAGTTAGAAATAGAAGTGGTAGTGAAAGTTAAAGGCATGGAGGAAGAAGTGGATATTGAAGAGGAAAAAGTCATTGAATAAGTCATAGGGTGACTTGCCCCAAGGCATGTAGATACATTATGCGTAGGTGAAAATGGAGGATCAAGGTAAGGTCCCATCATGATATTGTAGATGATTGTGGGATCTTTTCCTTGGTGTTGGGGTTTTCATTGATAAATAGCATCATTTCATTAGTATATTTGAGATCACTCTTATCCTCGACAATAGGCATGTGGGGAAGATAATTAAGTGGATCTAAGGTTTTGGGAGAAGGTGATCCATAGTTTTGGTTCTAATAGCCACATGGATATTAACATCTATATCTTTTATGGAAGTATAAGGGAGGTGAGAATGTAGACTCTTAAGAGGTTCAGTTAAAGTCAACATATCATTATGAGTTTGTACTTCACTTTCATCAAAAATGTATTGCATGGTGACAAGTGAAGGTAGAGGTAGAAATCTAGAAAACTACTAAGTCAAGTTGGTTGACTTAGTTGTATCAGCAAGAAAAAATATAAGTTTAAAAACCAAGTCAAGGTGGTCAACTTAGTTTGGTAGGTAGAGTTTGCTAAAAGCCTACTAAGTTGAGCTAATCAGTTTAATTTGACAGACATAAAAAAATAGATTTATTAAAAACCCTACTAAGTTGAGTTGGTCGACTTAGTTTGACAGGTAGGAAAAATACATAATTTATCGAAAGCTTATTGAGTTGAGTTGGTTGATTTAGGTTGATAGACAAAGGAAAATAGAGAATTGTCTAAAAAGCCTACTAAGTCAAACTGGTTGATTTAGACTGATAGGTAGGAAAAATAGAGAATTGTATAAAAAACCTACTAAGTCGAGCTAGTTAATTAAGTCTGACAAGTAGGAAAAATGCAAAGTTATACTAAGTAGTGTTGGTTGATGTAGTTTAATCTAGAAAAAAATTAATAAATGTTTAAAGTATGTATTAAAGTAGACAAAATATCAGACTAACTACCACACATCAAAAAGTTATATTAGCATTTATCAATACAATCTGTAATACAATAGAGAATTAGCAAGAAGCAAGTAGAAAATGTAATTTTTTAACTATAGATGCTAACTAATTATCTAAAAAGAAGATCAAGAAGTTCTACTAATGGATTTTGATTGATTTGTAGCTTCCAAAGATGCTTGTCCATTAGATAGTGATGGCTTAGTGTTTCAAAGTGTTAACTATAGAGGAAGTGTCACTCCCATAACTTACTACACCTAATTTCAAGGGCAAGCTGGAAGTAAATTTTTGGTGTTAAACATTAACTAATGCACCATAGAATCAAACAAATGTCTATATTCCTAAAGTTTTATTCAAAGGTAAATCTTAGGCATTTTTGAAATATCGTGAGGTACATGGAAAGTAAAAATTGTGTTAGCTTTGTACTATAGATATGAGTATTGGGGAATGCCCCTTATGTCACGATATCTAGAAATGATATACAAAGACTATAAACAAAGTATCAAGTATCCCTTCATGATAATAGCTAAGTAGTTTTTAAATTGTTGATACATAGTTTCTAGGGAAATCAAGACAAACTGAAAATAAAAGCAAAAAATAATGATTGAAAATGAATTTACCATTTTAGGAAGTAAATAAGCAAGTAGCCAACTCTTTTTGAAATAAATTTGAGATTAATTACAAAGAAATGAAGGTGAATTACCTTGATTATGCTAAAAAGTAAAGAACATAGAACAAGATCGATCTGGTTGATCTAGTTTGCAAATATAACAAAATATAGTCGAGTTGGTCGATCTAATCTATTGTGAAAATAGGCCAAAAACAAACAAGATCAACCAAGTCAATCTAGTTTGTTCAGTAAAATAAATAGACATAAAATTAATTTAGTTAGGTCGACTTAATTGATTGTGTGGTACAATTTATTAGAACTTAAAATTAGTAAGGAAAGATTGAAAATTTTAATTCTGAATAATTTGACTAAAATACAAAAGTGATAAATTTGAAGTAGCCAATAAAAAATTGAAATACGAAGCTTGTTTAGAGTTAACCTAGAAAATATGACTTGATCAACCAAGTTGACTTTGTTGGTTAAAAATGCCAAAGATTTATTTGCTAGCTATATTATCTAGACTTGATTAAGTCTTATAGAGACAAAACTCTAAAAAAATGAGATGTTAAACAGGGTTGACCAAATTGATTAAATCTATTAGAAATCTAAAAATTGAAAGTAGTAAAATAAAAATACATTGACCACCTTGATCTAGTTTGTTAAAAGCTAAAAATCAAAAAAATGATAAATTAGACTAGATCGGTCAACCTGATCTAGTTGATCATAACAGAAAACTAGAACATAAAAAAGGCTACTAAGTCGACCAATGTGACTCAATTTAGAATGAATCCCTATAAGCCAAAGGAAAAACTAAATTGGACAACCTGATCTAGTTGATTATAAACCATGATCTTAAAAATAAAAAGAGAAAATAAATCAACTTGCTTGACCTAGTTGATTGCAGAGGAAAAACCTAAAAATAGAGGACAAAACTAGATCAACCAATGTGATCTAGTTGACTATAAATATTGAATCTATAGACAGAGGTTAAGAGTAGATCGACCAGCCCGATCTAGTTGATTGAAAGTGAAAAATTGAAAATACAAGAGTTAGATTCATGTCAGGTTCACCAGAATGTATGTAACAAATTAAGATAGAACTACAACTTATCTAAGTTAGTAAAATCCAAGATTAGATAAGGTAATCAACTAACATCCATTACAATATATATTTATATCAAGAGCAAGACCAAATTAGATCCACTAAATTTAACTGATGGATCTCGTACTACACAACACCAAAGCAGATGGTTATAAAGCATCTAGGTAAATGACACTATGTAATAACCCTATCTAAGTTTACATATATGAAATTAAACTAATATAGTTTTCACTAAATATTTTGACACAAATGAGCCCCCAGGGTTATACCTCAATGGTAAGCTATTGCAATGGTGACCACTAGGTCACAGGTTTGATCTTTTATTGAACCATGAGCATCGGGTGGGGCACTGGTGTAAGCCCAAGGGATTAGTCCATTGGACTCACCCTATGATAGTGTGCCTAAGTGTGTACCAGGTTATTGGGTCCAACATGATGATGATGTCATGCTAGAAATATTATGAGACACCCTTGGTTACCCAAAAAAAAGATTGTGGCACAAATGAGGGTAATAATAACAATCACATAACAAGGAAAGAAAACTCTACTCAAACCAATGTATAGGTATTATAAGCTAGGAAAGAGACATCCAAACTATTACTTGTAACAACATCTATCTATCAAACGAAATAACAAAGTTAGAAATACTTGCCTTCGAAGTGAACTAGTCAAGTCTCAAACTCTCCCTTAGCCAATGGTGTTTTACAAGAGGTTGTTTTGAATTATAAGGATCACAAGGATAAATTAGATCTAGGCTAAAATACCTCTCCTATGTACCCAAGAATTCCACAAGATAAATGCTCTACTTATCCAAGGCAAGACCCTAAACAATGAACTTCTCAAATAATAGAATAAGTATAATTATGAAATGTAATGATGTGAAAGTGAATATTCCTCTCTAGTGGATTGAAATGAGGATTGTATTTATAACAATGGATAAGCCTTAGCCCTTCCATAATTTTATCCAACAAGATCAGCAAGCTTGATCATGTTAGTTGTAAAAAGTTACTATTAGGCCTCGAGTTAAGTCGGTAAGGATGACTTAGTTCTATAACATGTGCTTAATTATTTCTAACAAGATTGGCTTATCTAAATTTGTAGAAAAAGGGGTATTTTATTAATTAGGGGCTATTGATAGGAGAAATACTTAGGGAAATGTGTAGATGGGATTTGGATTTCTTGGGGAGTTGAATAAGTGGGATTTGTAATAGATTTTGGTAATGATAAAATTGACCAATAATCTTACCAAGCACCAATAGTCTATCCACCCCTTTTTCGATGCACACTTTAAGGCATGCATTTGAAGATATCAACACTCAATAAGTTATTGCAAGAGAAAACGTGTTAGTAATTGATAAAGTTTAAAAATATTATGTGTCTATAGCTTCCACATCTACATGACTACATTAAGTTTAATAAGTTTCCTCCGTTCATAAATTTATGTCACATACTTAAAATAAAGAGAGGTTAAGTTGTTGGCAATGAACAAGTTAAAGTTTAAAACCAACCCAGTTTCTAACTCTCATGCATAGAATTTGAGTAAGCCACCATACAAGGTAATACCAACTAACAACAAGAATGATCCAAAGGCAACAGTGATTATCATTTCAATTCAAAACCTACTTTGTGCATTATATTATCAGCTCCTCTAGGGAGACAATTTATCAACTTTCCAAAAGCTCCCTACCAAGTACTATAAATGTTATTGGAATGCAACCTAATATCAATCCCTCCCATAAAAGAGGTTGATGTGAGTAACCCTCTTCCAAAAGGATTTGATCAAAAAAAATTATGGCATTCATAGAACAGCAGAGCATACTACCAACAAATGCATCAATTTCAAACATAAGATATAGGATTTGATATATGATAACATTATTGATGTGTGAACATCTACTAATAGTTCAAAGGCACAACCAAATGAAAACATAAAAATGAATATATTAATTGATCCTTTCCCTAAGCATGCACATCAAGAAACAACAGATAAATCAGAATTGCATTACATATATAATGCACATCTTCCACCATATTCTTATCATCCTCATACACAAGCACAACATCCTTTGAGTGGCATAATTGGTACATATCATGCTTCAATTCCATATAGACCACTCATCACATTCATAGAGTATGAGATATTTGAAGATGATTTAGATTTACATTATTTGTTCATTCAAGACTATATTGATCATCAACCTATACAAAGTTCCATGGTTGATAACAATTCAAGTGTGAATATGTGTAATATCATAATTTTATCTTATATTGGTGTTTCATGTAAATTTTCACTTTAAGTTATAAGAAAGAGAGAAAAGAAACTTGATGCGGCTATGGTTGAAAAACTTGTTTGTTTATGTGTGTGTTGAGTCAAAACATTGTGAAAAAATCCTCTTTAACTTGGGAGGAAGCCCTACAGATAAGAAAATACTAAAGCAAACTTGTTTGTTAGACAGATAGTTGGGTGGATGGCTTAAAAATAGCTAGATCCTAAAAGTGAGATCTTCCTAAGGCCAATCAATCCACACATTTTAAACAATTAAGTTTACAAAACTAGAAATAAGATACTTGCATAAATAATCAAAAGGTACTAAAATTGAACACAAGAATGCTTGCTTTAGAAAACAGATTAGAAATGATCAAATTAGTGATAAATTAATTAATAATAGTGCTAAGGGGTTGGGATATGCATCAAAAAATCTGAAGGAGGTCTGTGAACAAACAAGAACACAGAAAACTAGGTTTGGTTGAGGGTAGATGGGTGAAAATAGCTTGCTAGTTTTCACTACCATAATGACCATTGATGGTTAGGGTAACCATCGACGGTTAAGGTGATCGTCAGTGATCAAGATAACCATCGATGGTTGGGTAGACTGTTGACATTTGGGTCAAACATCAATGGTTAGTATGTGAGATCTAGGTTATTAAATTTCTAACTAACAAGATCCAAAAGATAGATTTTGGGAGATGGGCAAGGTTGGGCTGATTGTAAAATGGGAATAAAGTATATGAATATTAACAAACAAGTACTTATCTTACCAAAAGTTGATTGGGTGAGTGGTTGAAGAAGTTATCCTATTGGTAGAATCTGGTTTGAATCTGACAGAGTAATGGTACTCAAGAACTTAGTTGAGAGGTGACAATGAGTCAGCTCTCAATTAGATTGTTGAATTGATCATATTGATGATGTTGATTGATGGTGATTGACCTATAAAAGAAACTCTTGAATACCTAAGCTCTTGATAATTATTACAGATCCCTTTGACCTCTTAGGCTCCTCTCTTTTTATAGGCACAAGCAAGAGGTGGAAGTCAAGGTGCAACTAGGCCATCTAAATATAATTTGTTCATGTCAAGCTTCGCAACAAGATTTAGACAAGTTATATTTAGAAAAGGTTAGTGGATGATTGCATGCCTTTGATTAAGGAGGTACACCTTGACTATCAATGGTTAGGGTTTCCCAAGGGTGACCATCACTGGTCAGGGCCCAAAGGAAAAAAAGCTTGAAGGCTAGGTTGAGTCAATTGTCAAACTGACTATGGATGAGCTTTGTTAGGCCAGATTGGTGTAGATTGGTCCCAAGAGGGTCCTAGGTAGTCCGGGGGGTTTTTTGACATTTGAAATCATAGTGTGCATATTTTTGGTGTCTATATTTTTCCACCTTTTATTGTGTAGCTTTTATGAACAAGTTGTAAAACAAAAATGGTGTATTGGTCAAAGATCTAGTTGCCCCGAGAGTAGGAGGAGGTGTTCCCCCTTAAACTAGGAGTCGATGAGGTAAAACTAGAACCAGGTTAAGGTTTGATAAATGGTATATGGTGAAACCTAAAGTGGTGACACGAGGTTGAGCATTTGAAAGGCAAACTTGCACATAAAATGTGACTAAGTGCGATTAGTCAAGATCATGAAAAGACTAAAGTTGCCAATGTTGGTAAAAATAAGGGTCAATGTTAAGAAGGATAAGTGACAAGTGAATCGTGTGATCACTTTTAGGTGTGGTGGTTGGGAACACTCACAAATGCAAGACTCCTAAGAATTTTTTGTGTTTTTGATGGGTGTCCAAGGCAAGAATTGCTTGAGGAAAACATAAACAAGTCAAGTGTCATAGGTATTTGAGGTAAGAAGTGCTCCTGGAAAGATGAAAGTGGGTTTGGTATGCATGAGGTGACATAAAATTCAAAAGGTCAACATGGTAATGTTATCACTATGATCAAAAGACCAAGGAAAAATTATCATAAATAACACAAGATGGGTTGAAACAGACTAATGACAAGGTGACCAAGTGTTCAAGTTAGAATGGGTCAATAAAGGTTGGTTGGGAATGGTCAAGCTAACTATAGATGTATTAGGCAAGTGGACGTTACCTACATAATTCCATGGATGAAATATCCATAAAGAATCTTTAGGCTAAATGTAGTTTTTCAAATGGGTCAAGGTTAAGATAGGAAGCAGGTGAGTTTTCACGGATGTGGCATGTGCTATGGGAAATTATACTAGAGTGCACTAATGGATAGGTGCCTATTGATGATTATGATGGGGATATCCTATTTTGCCCTTCTCGATTTGATTAATATCTACTTCTGATATCTACTGCTAGGGGTGTTAGGAGAGATGTTGTTGGGGAGGATTGTATTTAGGTGGGCTCCTATTTTATTACTAAATATCTACAAAGAGCTCTGGGCTTTTTGTGCACATAGGTGATAAAGGGTTCATATCATATTCATACTCCACTATTGGGCATATGAGCATATTAGAGTGCTTAGACCACTAGGGCTACCATGGGATGGTTTTGTGCCCACAAATTATAGAGTAGGCTTTATGTAATAGAGAGGGGATTATTCACTAGCAAGGGTTGGTGGAGGTGCTTGAGATATAGACTGGTTCAGAGATACCCTAGAGGAGTTGGTGGTTGGTGATGTGGTGTGGAGACCTTACTTGAGTTGGTCGAGTTGAGCAGGATATAGGTATCACAATTTATCACTTCAAAGTTGGTAGTGGATATATGGGAGATGAGAGGGTGAGATTGAGTTCATCCCAGTTGACAGAGTGTAAAGGTAGTTTGGATTGATACAGGGGATCCCACCTTATTTCCCTCAATACAAGAGGGAGGATGTTGAGTTCTTACTCCCAGAGCTACAACTAGAGGAGGTTGTCTTGGACCATGAGGAGTTGCCAATGAGAGATCCCATTGATGATGCTAGTGTGGCAGATGGATATGTGGCCTGGCATTAGGCTAGATATGTAGTTACTAACTTTAAATGGGGGGATGGGGGCAGTAGCCTATAGATGTGGACTCGGCACAGGCATAGGCATAGGATACATAAGTGGTAGCAGCACTAGTAGCAAAGGCCCAAATTATAGTATTACAGGGATAGGTGGCCATTATGTAGGCATACATGGTGACTCTAACTAGTGAGTGAGATCAGGTGAGGGCCTCTCTTGCGTTAGTGATGTAGGAGAGAGATTCATTGAGATAGAGGGCAAGAGCAGTAGCAATAATAGTAGGAGGGCCTCTAGACACAGTGTCGAGGGCACAATACTTAGTCACTATGGAGGAGCTTAGGTATTATGAGGCTGTAGTGTTAGCATATCTACCTCTAGATATGATATATGGTGATTACCAAGCTAGCTTGGGAGGGGGTCCCTCTATAGCTAGTCTAGGATAGTGGGATTCCATAGTGGGCAAGGCAAGGATACCAGGGGACCACCAGTAGATGGGAGTATAGGTGCAGGTGGAGCTAGTAGTAGTTGTGTAGGTGGTAGTGGTGTAGGTGCCCCAAGGGTGTGATTTACACATGTTTTGATATGTTGGTAGAGATAGGTGTACATTATTTGATACCAGCCTACATGTTGATGCAGTGAGATGTACATTTTTTGAGAGAGAGTGACATTATGACATGTATTTATTTTTTTGTTCTATATGATGATCATGTTGTTGTCATTTTATGATATATATGATCTATGTTTATGTTTCATAGTTAATATACTAATGTGGATATTTATGTTCATGTTTATGGTTTATGGTCTATGGTTTCATGCATATGCTTTATGAGATGTTGACTCAGTAGCTTAGGCATGTGATGTTTAAAAGATGGTTATGATGCTCTGATGTTGTTTATGGATATGAGAGGATGTGTTATGGATGGATATATGTCATAGGATGATGCGATCACGGTGACCTTGTTTGTGGTTTTGTTGATGTGGTTTGTATGAGTTGATGTTATAAGATGTATTGTTGTGATGTTATGGTAAATGGATAGATAGATAAAGGATATATGATATGGTTCATGATGTTTTGATCATTGACTTTGTTTATGCTTATGATGATGAATGGTATAATTAGGGTTGTTTATGATATGATATATGTTCATATAATGTTTTGATGGTAAATGGATAGGATGATGTTTATGATATGATGTAATTTCATGGTGTTTTGATCATAGATAGATATGTGATGTGGTTCATGGATATTGTTCACAATGTTGTGTTTGTTATTTGATATTTGTTGTTTATGATCATGGAGATAAAATGTGAGCATGGTTAAGGATGTAATAAGAATACATAAAGTAAGTAGACAACAAACTAAATGTAAGGAAAATGATAAGAATCATGAGACATACGTCTACAAGAACCAATAAAAGATAAGAAAATAAACATGATGCCTTTTCATTAGTAAGGACAAAAATGAAACTCGAAGTTGGAGTGGCTTAATGAAAATAAGCCTTTCAAATGTTTCAAATTAGCATGCTTAGGTTGATAAATGGGTATCTTGATCACATTGTGTCAAGTAAGCTCATAGTCCCATGCATATGATATATGGAGGGAAGAAGGGTGAAACTAAAACCTTTTTGTGAGACTAGCATGCCTCTTTTGTAGGCTTCCAAGAAGATAGTATAAGCAAGTCTATGCTCATGTATAGTGTAGACTGATCGATGTGGTGACTTTATTGAGGAGAGCTGATTACGGTTGTCTAACATTATTGCTTTTATGAGAGCTGATTGTGATGTTTCTAATTGTTTTTGCTTTTATCTATGGGTCTTTTGTTACATTTGATTTTGTTTTAGGGTTGGGGAAGTTGATCGATGCAGAAAGCTTCCAAAAAATTGCTAGCTTTGACAAATGCTTTACTCAGCCATCCTTCAAGGGAGTGGTCTAAGTTTATATGCCTAGTTCAAAATGCTTTTGATATTTATCCTTCAAGGGAGTAGTTCACCTTAAGTTTTGAAATTTTAGATGAGTTTTCAATAGATATCCTTCAAGGGAATAGTCTAAAAATGTTGAGAATGACCCATGATTTAGTTTTGACTTGTGATATTGATTTTTTGTTTTTTTTATTTAGCTCAACATAGACTTGTTTATACATGCTCAAGGGGTTACCTTTATGAAGGCAAGACTAAGATCACAAAAAGGTTGCATAGGTGAAAAGAAGATTAGGTGACAACGACCATGGGAATCGATCTCGAAGAGAGACAAGAAGTACCATGAGCATCATACCATGGGTAGATCCATGGTACCCATAGTTAAAGATTAGGCTATGATTATGACAGATAATCACATGATTTAGTTGTAGTCAGTTGCCCCTAAGAAGAGGGAAATGAATGTGGTTTTAGGGGATGAACCTAAGTTAGACAAATGGTGATTGTGACCCCACTTTAACAATATAAAGGATGTAGATGTCAAGCGTTAATAGGCTCAAGTTCTCGTTTGCCTTTGAGAAAGGAAAAACAATAAGCTCCTAATCCATACTTATGGGTTATGATGTAGGGTCCAACCCAATTGAAAGCAAATTTTCCCCCTTTGATTTTCTTCATATTAGTTACATTTTGATTCTCCTTGAGAATAAGATCTCCAATATTGAATTTTTGCACTTTCAAGGGTTTGTTATTATCATGTTTGATTCATTCTTGATAGACGCAGAGATGGGAAAGAGCGGCCAAAAAATGCTCGTCAAGTAGCTCAAGTTGAGCTAAACATTCTTGATGGTAATCATCTTCCAAAATAAGGTCACACAAAGATATGTGAAGAGAAGGTATTTAGACTTCAAGAGGCAATATAGCCTTAGTTCCAAACACTATAGAAAAAGGTGTAGCACTTGTAAAGGTTTGGATGCTAGTACGATATGCCCATAAGGTGAAAGAGATGTACAAGTGCCAATCCTGACCTGAGGCACTGACCATTTTGGTAAGCATGTTGTTAAGGGTTTTGTTAGAGGCCTTTACTTGTACATTTGCTTGTGGGTGATAATGTGATGAGAAGCTTAGTTTAATTCCAAACATGTCACAAGACCTTGAACTTGTTTGTTTTTGAAGGATTTTCCAATGTCAATGAAGATCTTATGGGGAACACCAAAGTAGCAAATGATCTAATGGGTGATAAATTTGTTAATCTTTTCAATTTTTGTCGAGATAAGAGGAATAGCCTCCACCCATTTGGTGAAATATTAAACTTTGGTGATGATAGAGTGATGTCACTATGAAGAGTGGGGGTTAATTTCACCAATAAGGTCTAGACCCCATTGTGAAAAAGGCTAAAAATTGGTGGAGATGTGAAGACTATGGCTACGTGCATGATGTAAATTAGCGTGTTGTTGACACTTGACACATTTTTTCACATAATCACAATAGTCTTGGTTAAGGGTAGGCCAGTAATAGCCCAAGTGGAGGATGAACTTAGCCCCAACGAGTCCACTAAAGTGACCCCCAAAGATACTGTCATGCATTTCTTTGATAGCATGAGAGGCTTCTAAACCATAGAGGTAATAGAATAAGAGACCTTCAAAGCCACACTTGTAAATAATTCCTTGCATAATGGTATAATGAGATGTGCTTTGAATGAATGCTCAATGAGCATTCCTATAGAGGCTAGAGGGAACTATGTCAAGGTTAAGGTAGTCAAAGGTTTGCTAATACCAAAGGTCAGGTTGGATCTCCTCCACATTGAAGATGGTTGGAGTGTTGGACTTGATGTAGGAAGGTTTGATGAGGTGATGGACAATGACTAATAGCTTGGAGTATTAGGGTGCTAATGGGATCTGAGAGGTAAGAGAAGCCATGGTGTTAACAAACTTGTTGGTAAATTGTGGGGTGGTTTGAACATGGTAGTGTTCAAATGATGTCAAGATTTCCATGACTAACTATCTGTATAGTTACAAAATCTCATTCTTACACTAGTAAATGTCATTGACTTGATTGATCACAAGTTGGGAGTCACCAAAAATATTGATTATTCTAACTCCCAAGACTAACATGGTTTAGAGACCTATTACTAGGGCTTCATATTCGATCACATTGTTGGTACATTCAAAGTCAAGTTTAAAAGATAAATAAAGTGGTTCATCAACAAGGGGGATAAGGATGATATCGGCTCCCCCACCACACTGACATATGGAATCATCAAAGAACATGGTTATGTGATTGGCAAAATCTACTTGGGATAGGCTTGCGATAGATTCATCTAGAAATTCAAGAGGAGGAGGTTGGTTTCCTGTTAGAGGTGCACTCGCCAATTGGTCAGTAATGACTTTCCCCTTAATTAACTTTTGTTGGACGAACTCAAGGTTAAATTTAGCTAAAATCATGAGCCACTTGACCATACACTAGTTTTGGTATGGCTTGGAGTGCATGTACTTGAGTGGGTTAGTATTGGTTATGACAAAACTTTTATGGTTACAAAGGTAGTGGTGAAGTTTGGTGGCCACAAAGACCAGGGCCAAGTAAAGTTTATCAATGTGTGTGTACTAAGTCTCATACTCAAAAAGTGTGTGGCTTATGTAATAGATGGCTTGTTCTTTACGTTGATCATCCTGATGGATAAGCATTGCCCTTAGGGAATGGTTAGTGGTAGAGATATAAAGGTAGAAAGGTTGGTCATCCTTAGGGGGTGTGAGGATAGGTGGAGATAGAAGGTACTCTTTGAGTGCATTAAAGGCCATTTGACAATCAATATTCCACTTGAAAGAGATATCCTTTTTCAAGAGGTGATGGAAGGGTTAACACCGATCAGAGAGCTGAGAGATGAAGTGGCAAATGGATTGGATCTTCCCCTGTAGACTATGGAGTTTCTTAAGACTAGTTAGACGTAGCATCTCAAGGATGGCTTTAATTTTGGCTAGATCCACTTCAATTCCCTGAAGGGAAATGATGAAGCCAAGGAGTTTTTCGGACAAGACCCCAAAAATACATTTCTTAGGATTGAGGCAGACATGGTAATGGATAAGTCTCTCAAAGAAAATTTTGAAAATGGCTAAGTGGTCCTTATGATATTTAGACTTCCCAAGGAGGTCATCCACGTAGTCATTGATGATTGTATGGATAAGGTCATGAAATATAAAGGTCATAACATGTTGGTAGGTTGCACTAGCATTATTAAGATAGAAGGGCATGACTCTATAATATAAAGTCCCCCATGGGGTGATAAAGATAGTTTTGTGTTGATATTCAGGGGCAATCAAAATTTTATTATAACCCAAGAATCTGTCCATGAGAGACAACATCTCATCGCCTGATGTAAGATCAACAAGTTGGTCAATGCTAGGTAGAGGAAAGTCATCCTTTGGGTAGGTGAGGTTAAAGTCACAATAGTCCACATAGATACATAGTCCCCTTGTGGCTCTAGTGGTAGGCACAATGTTCAAAACCCACTAGGGATAATCAATGGTTGAATAAAGTCGATAGAGAGGAGGTGTCAAAGCTCTTTTTTTATAAAAAGGGATATGAAATATTGCATTCATCAAAGTTTTTATCTGTCATGTTTGGCTTCATGATTGGTTATGATGTTGTGCGTGGTAATGGCAAGGTCAATACTAGGAATGTCAGCATATGACTAGGCAAATGCAATGATGCAATCCTAGAGGAAGGTAGAGAAGTCCTAAAGTTCCTCAATGGTGAGAGATTGGCCAAGTTTGACAACATAAGGGTTGCTCGAAGTGCCTATGTTAATATCCATAGTGGATTCACTCAACATGGTTGAGGTTTTGGGAGGTAAGGATTTGTGGATGGAGGAATTAGGTGTACCAAGGTAGGTGAGAATAGAATCATCATCCTAGCACTAAGAAGTGTTAATGGTAGGAGAGTATTCTCCCACAAGTTCATGATGGGTCAAAGGGATGGATAAGGGTGCCCCTTCTTTTTGATAAGTCAGGGGGCCAATGGTGATAATGTTGATGAAAAAAAAGTTAGGTGGGATGATGTCCTCATCCTCATACTCAGGTGGAAGAGACACTGGTGATGAATAGGTCTCTTCTTCAATAATGGTAGCGATAGGTTGTGTCGATTTCTTCTTATTGGGTAGAATGAATCCAATGGTGTGCTTCTCGTGAGGCTTTTGGGTCTCAATCAAGATCAATGTGTGCGGTCCATGCTCATATCATCCTAAGCCAAACCCTTTCTAGGCACACTTGTGGAGGTATATTTTGGTGAAGTCTACATTTTCCAAGTAAGAGAAGGTGGAGGTGAGTGGTTGAGGTGAAGAGGGTGTGGTGACAGCGTTAAGTGGCTTATCAAGTCCCCTATTGATGAAGTTGGTTTGATAGC
Source organism: Torreya grandis (assembly GCA_037957365.1). NCBI lineage: Eukaryota > Viridiplantae > Streptophyta > Pinopsida > Cupressales > Taxaceae > Torreya > Torreya grandis. Next base: position 6,922,086 of record JARHVA010000059.1, on the reverse strand, counting down.
TGGGGGGTCCCAGAGGAACAATGGCTCCAATGTTTGGATCATAACATGGTTGATAGGTGAGTTTTTTGTATTCTTGGGGAGTTTGGAAGGCATCAAGGGTGAAGAGATGGTATTCTCCAAGGGTAAGGCATTGGGAGGTAGGTTCCAACGGATTGGTGGTGAGTATCTAGTCTATAGGAATAGATGAATTGGTAGATGCCTCTGTGGAAGGGGAAGTAATGGCTTCATTGTATATGGTTAAGGGCTTGGTAGTGGATGCTTAGGGTGTTTTGTTTAGGGGTAAGAGGATGTTATTAGGTCATTAGGTCATGTTGCATGCTTCAAAAGGGCTTGGGTCAACTTGTATGGTGACAACCTGACCTTCATGTTTAAACTTGACACAATGATGGAGGGTAGAAGGTACACAACCCATACAGTAGGTCCAAGGTCTTCCTTGCAAAATGTTGCACTAGAATTCACCTTTGACTACATTAAAAAATTTAGAGAGCATGCGAGGTCCTAGATGAATGTGGAGGATAATGGTTCCCAAGGTAGTGGTCACAGTGTCGTTAAAGGATCTAAGTATGGCTAGAGTTTTGGACATGACATTGTTCAATAATTTGAGTTAGTCATAAGCATGGGAAGAGATGATGTTGATGTTGGTTCCCCCATCGATCATAACCTATTTGATGTGGGTTTGGTTGATATGGGAAATAATAAATAAAGGAGAATCTGGGTCCTTGAGGTAGATAGAAGGTATCTTTGAGTCCATGAAAGTAACAAGGGTGGAGAGTTGGAGAACACCTATGAAGGCCTCTATAGGTTGGGAGTCTCTTGGTCTGACCTTAATGGCCTACATAGCCTCTATCATGGCCTGGAGATGGTGAGGTGGGGTGTAAATGAGCTCATAGAGGCTCATCTTAGCTAGAGTCTAGTGGAGTTCCTTAAGAATGACCCTCTTTATGGATTCAGATGGGTTATCCTTAGAGGTGCCTAAGATGGTCACTTTGGGCTTCGTTGAAGATGAAGAGATTGGGATCTAGTTTGGTTTAGGGTGAGAAGGTGGGTATGTCCATGGAATGGACACCTTGGCCTTCCCTTTATCCTTGTGTTGTGATCATGTGACCACACTAATGGTGTGGATAGAGGGGAAAGATGTGATAGGAGGTTGGGTAGGTTCTCTATCACTCTGAGTTGAGAGTGGGGGATTAGGCATGCTTTGGTAAATAGCTATTGGATGTGTTGGTAGAGGGGTCAAGGGGAGTTCATATAATAAGATGTCATTTTCCTCATAGAGTTGATATATAATGGCCTAAAGAGCTTTACAATTCTTTGTGTCATGCCCAAGTGTCCTGTGATAAGAACAAATTTGATGGTCATTATACCAAGCTAGTTTCAAACCCAAAGGATCGAAAGGTCTGATAAGAGGTAAGGTGAGGTAAGAGGCTTGTAATAACCTTTGAAAAATGGTTGTATAGGATTTAGCCATAGGTGGGAAAGGTCTAGAGGTTGTGGTTTTGGTTAGTAAGCTAGGTGTTTTGGTGATAATGGGTTTGGTGAGAGGGGTTTTAGGCAAGGTGGTGTTTCTATTTAATGGTTTTGGTTTGGGTATGCTAGTGGTTGGAGTATTCAAGGTTGATAGTCTATCTATTGGTAATGTGAGAAAAACTAGCCTATCAGATAGTAAGTGGGTTGGTGTAATGAACAATGGTGGGTGACATATGTTAAAAAGAGCTTGTTTCTCAAGCGAAGTTGAGGGATGACGTCCCAAGATGGAAGGTAAGGTGGAGGGAGGTAGATTCTTAGCCATATGGCCTTTCAATAGTTTCACCTCTTTGATTGGTTTGGGGTGAGGCTTAGGTATAGGTTTAGATGTGGTTAATTCCACTTTTAGAGATGGGAGGATCAAACTCCATGTAGGGAAGGAACCAAGATTTGTGAAGGGTTTGGGTTGGCTATTTGATTGCTTGAGATATGATTGCCTTGGTTGATTGAGAGGGTGAGGGGTTGGCACAAGTTTAGATTAGTTTAAGAGGGGGTGTAAAATGATAGATTGGTTGGTTACAGGTGTATCAGAAGGTTGGAGTTTGTTGATGTAAGGGAGCCCTAACTATTGCCAGAAAGTGGTTTGATCCACATATAGTTTTAAGGCAAATTCCAATTTTTAAACTAATGTAGAAAAAGGTTTATGTGCCCGTCTTGATCCCTGGGTGGTGGATGCAAAGGATAAATTCATAGAATGGGAGGATGGGTGGTAGTTTGTTCAATTTCCTTGAGTGAGGGATGTAAGGTTGAAATAGGTAGTTTCTCCATGAGAGGTAAAGTTTATCCTCTAGGGATAATGTCAATAGGATTAGTGGTTTATTTGGTCCTTAGGGGAGATGGTGAATTAGTAATAGTTGTTTGCTCAAATATTTTAGTCAAGGTGGTATTTGATGATTCCAAAGCCTCTATGAGTGAAGCTAGGGAGAAAGGAACCTCCTCAGTTTAGGCCTCCAAAGGAGGGAAAGGTGACTCCACCACCTCGGTTGATGAGATGGGGGAAGAACAGGTAGATTGGATGCTTCTTTTTTCATAGATTAATGTATCAAGAACCATATTGACCATGTGGGCATCATGAGAGCATTAAAATTGTATGTCTTCACTTTTAATAGGGGCATGGTTGGAAAAAGTCTTCTTAAAGATGTCAAGAGCTTGATTTTGAGGGGCATTGGGGTTATCCAACATGAGTTCCCCCTTGTCAATAAGGCTTTGGACAATATTTTTTAAGGTATTACATCAGTTGACGTTGTGTCCAATTACTCGATGAAAAGCACAAAGTCATTCATGTTGTACCAAGCAGGTGTGGGATGAGAAGAATCAAACTGATGAGGAGGTTTAATGGGGGAAAGTTGTATGAGGTTAGCTTTTAGTAATTTCTCTATAACTGAGGCATAAGATTCCCCAAAGTGCAGTGAATTGTTTCTGGTTGCTTCGGTTTGGGTTACATGTATTTTGGTTAGAGGGATTGCGAGGATTTTGATGACTGATATTAGGTGGTGGGGTGGTTTTACGGACAACTACATTCGTAGTTCCCTTGCTCTTAGTTTTGGTGTTAGTTTGATTGCTCAGTTTGGAGGTGAAGGTTTCATTGGTCTTGAAGGTAGAGTTCTTGTTTCATAACTTCAATTTATCCTCATCTATGGCTCGATTTTATAGCTTGTATGCCATGGTGAAATCTTCATCAAAAGTTCTAAAGCTTTGGACACACAATGTAGAAGAAACATGTTTGGTGCAGGATCGAGTAAAAAGCTCTATAAGTTTAGGTTGAGGCAAAGAAAATTAAATTTGATCAATTAAGCTTCTCCAATGGGAAAAAAATTAGTAACGGACTCATCATCAAATTTCTTGATAGAATAAAGGTCGATGATAGAGACCTTCCTGGAAATGTTAATGGCAAAATGATCTAAGAAACCTTGAACTAGTTGGGTGAAAGAAAAGATTGAATGTTTGGTGATGGCACTATACCAGTCAAGTGTCATGTTGGATAAAGACATGGGGAAGGTACGAAGGAGAAGGGCATTATCATAAGCAATCATATAACATACGTGTCTGAAAGCCCTAAGATGTTGTTGGGGGTCCTTGCTCTGAAATTTGGTAAATTTTGGAAGTTCTGATTGATGAGGGTAAAGTCTGATAGGAACATAGGGATGAATAGGTTCATTACAAATTTGGTCATAGGATAGGATATTATGAGCCCCTAAAATGGATGATTCAAGGTTTGTCATCTTGTCCATGAGCATCTTCATTATGTCAGTTTCAGGTGACTCACCAAAAGGGTTGTAAAGTGGATATTGTGTTGAGGTTGGGTAACATATTGGTAATTGTTTGGTGGTTGAGGGGTTGTCACATTTTGGAATGTGTATGTTAGAGGTTGGGTAGATGAGATGTAAGGGTAAGTGGATGTTGGTGGTTGAGTAATGGGTACATACCCTTGTGGGTTAGGGATGTATCCTAAGTTGGGTGCAATGGGTACCTATTGAGGGATTCCTATGGGGTGGGCATGAACGGTAGTTGGGTTGGTGACAAGAGGAGAAGTAGTGACTTTCATGCTAATAGGTGGTGAAGTAGAAGGGATGGACACTATTAAGCTCAATAAAGAGGTATTGACCAATGGGTTAGGGTTGACAAAGGGAAGGTTGGTAGTGTTGGTGGTAGGTGCTCCAACAATGAGTGCAGTGTGATGGGTTATAGGTTGGGCTATTCCTAAGGTGGAAGAATCATTGGTAGGGGTGGAAGGTGTAAGGGTAGCAATTGGTTGGAGAGGTTAGTTTTCAATTTTCACATCAAAAGGGTTAATGGATGAAGATGGTTGAGTATCCAAAGGTTAGGTAGTGACCATGGCAACAAGAACATCCCCCACAAGGTAGGATGGCATACCATAAGGAGGATCTAGGGATGAATTTAAAATTGGGGCATGGTGAGGGGAGGTGTTGAGATAATGCTAAAGAGAAACTAGGTTGTTGTCCAAAAAAGTGGTAAAGTCTATGTCTCCTTAGGGATATACCCAAGGAAAAGTGGGGCTTTTAGAAGGATAGGGTGAGTTTTTTGCTTCAGAGACGTACTTCATAGGTGGGGAAGTAGAAGAGGGTGGTTGGTCTAGTGATTGGTCCTGCTCTGCTAGGTCTTTACGTTGCTAGCGTGTGAGAACCATGCAAGAAAGGGGGAGAGAATACAAGAAAATGAATTCAAAACTCAAACAAGAATAAGACAATAAAAATTTATCAAGGCAATCAATACACATACTAAAAAGTTTGTTAAGCCTAAAATTTAGTTTTAATCTCACTTTTGGATTAAGCCTTAGTTTATGAGAATGTGTCATAGAAGTTGGTTTGTAGATTAGGTACTATAGAAGTAGTCTATGGTTGGTTTCAGGTTGTTTAGGTGCTTAAAAGAGTTTGTATTAGAATTTGATATGTGGCTTGGTATTGGGACCTACCCCCTCATTTCACACACCACAACGATAAGGGTGTTGGGTGCTTTGTCAGTATATATCGAATTCTAGAGTTTATACTCAACCAGAGAGCTGAGTGGGTTCTCCCCTTGGTGATGACCTCCAAGTAGGATTTTCGGGAAAGGGTAAGGTGACCGCTAGGTGATGAAATCTCAATCGGGCCTTGTCTCAAATTATTTTAATGTTTTATTGATGAAAGTGGTTTGGCTAATATGTGCAACAAAAGTGGTGCTACAATAAGATTATTATGCTTTAACTCAAAGTGAACTAATTTTAAAATCAAGTAATGGATGCATTTGATTTTAAGACCAAAAGAAATTTTAGTTTCAATTATGAGCATAGATAGAGAGAAGAAAATACAAATGCAAATAAAAATGTGAGTAGAGACTCTGTGGTCCCACTAGGTGTGCCATAATGTTTCATGTAAATTTTTTCTTTAAATTCTAAGAAAGAGAGAAAAGAAACTTAATATGGATATGATTTAAAAAATTGTTTGTTTATGTGCATGTTGAATCAAAAGATTATGAATAACTCTTCTCTGGCTTAGGAGGAAGACTTGTAAATAAGAAAGCACTAAAACAAACTTATTTGTTAGACAGATAGTTGGGTGGATTGCCTAGTGATAGCTAGATCCTAGAAGTGAGAACTTCCTTAGGGGTTGCCGGTCCACATGTTTTAAAAAATTAAGTTCACAAAATTGGAAAGAAGGTGCTTGCATCAATAATCAAAAGGTACTAAAATTGAAGACAAGAATGCTTGATTTAGAAAATAGACTATAAATGATAAAATTAGTGATAAATTAATTAATGCTAGTGCTAAGGGTTTGTGATATGCTTCAAAAAATCTAAAGGAGGTCTGTGAACAAAGAGGAACATAGAAAAACAAGTTTGGTTGAGGGTAGATGGGTGAAAACATCATGTTGTATTTCACTACCATAGTGACCATCAGTGGTTAGGGTAACCATCAGTGGTTAAGGTGACCGTCGATAGTCAAGATGATAGTCAGTGATTAGGTAAATCATCAACGGTTACTGTGTGAGTTCTAGGTTGTTAAATTTATAAATAACAAGATCTAAAAGATGGATTTTGGGAGATCAGCAAGGGCTGGACTAATTGTGAAATGGGAATAAAGTATATGAATATTAAAAAATAAGTACTTATCTTACCAAAAGTTGATTGGGTGAGTGGTTCAATTAGTTAGCCTATTGGTGGAATCTGGCTTGAATCTGGCAGAGTAATGGTACTCAAGAACTTAGTTGAGAGGCGATGGTGAGTTGGCTCTCAATAGGATTGTTGAATTGATCATGTTGATGACATTAATTGACCTACAAAATAAACTCTTGAATACCTAAGCTCCTAATAATTATTCCAGATCCCTTTGACCTCCTACGCTCCTCTCTTTTTATAAGCGCAAGCAAGAGGTGGAAGTCAAGGTGCAACTAGGCCATATAAATATAATTTGTCCATGCAAAGGCTCACAATAAGATTGAGATGAGTTATATTTAGAAAATTTTGGTGGATGATTACATGACTTTGATTAAGGAGGTGCACCCTAACCATCAATGGTTAGGGTTTCCCAAGGGTGACCATCGATGGTCAGGTCCCAAAGGAAAAAGGGGTTGAAGGCTAGGTTGAGTCAATTTGTGAAATTGACTGTGGATGAGCTTGGTTAGGCTAGATTGGTGTAGATTGGTCCCAAGAGGATCCTAGGTAGTCCAAGGGGTTTTTTGACATTTGAAATAGCAATGTGTGTATTTTTGGTGTCTACAATTAGATACACAGATAAAGATATACTTATTAATACAATAGTCATTAAGGGCTTCAATGGCCATGTTGAGAGTTATATTTATGAGATCACATTAACCCTATAGGTTATTATAGCATATGTGGCCACCAAATTTATAGTAGTACCCAGTGTGGGAGTCTTTGATATGTTATTGGGAAGCCCTTGGATTGAATAGCTTTGTGCAGTACCTTCTATACTACACAAATGTTTGAAATACATTTTTTCCAATGAAGTCGTCATAATTCATGGTATTCCATATGATTACCACCTCTAACCAAAGATTATTATTCCTACATAGTAGATTACAGTTAAACAACATAAAAAGGTTCAACCCATGCAAAAATTTCAAAAACAAGTGACCCACTTTCCAAAGAGACCTATCCTTAAAAATCCATTCAATCAACATTTTGTCATGATTATAGAGAGCCATTCTCTACTCCAATACATCCTAGATGATATTATAAGTCATTAAGAGTGTTCCACACATAAGACCAACATAGAATTCTTATACTCCATGATAGGTTTTGAAGAGTGATAGAGTTCACAATGATAAATAACATACACATCAAGAGATATATTATCATCATGAAAGTGGAACTTATGTTTTAGAGCCATATTAGTTTTCAGAATCTAAGTTGAGATCAGTTCATTCACAATGGCATGATACTTTCTATTCATGAGAGGTCATCCTTCCAATGCTAGATACAGGGCCTATTTATTGTGAGGCTCTTGCATGAGTCATTGGTTAGTATGTTCCTTTTGTATCAAGTTTCCTATATATATATATATATATATATTCTAAGAAAAATCTAAAAATTAGAACCTGTGCATGATATTTATAGTTAATTTACTTCAATAAATTTGTACTCAATATAACAATACTTCTATATATCTATTTTTTATCAAATATGTTTTACAAGTGTACTTGAGTGAGTTTTAGAACATATATGTTTTCATTCTCAAATTTAGTTTCAAATGGTGATATTGTCTCAAGCCCAAAAATTATACATAGACAAAATTGCACTATCAATACAATAACAAATCATGCTCTTGTTTGATTATAGTGGACTTATCCCAATGAACACATGATATTAATTATTAAATACAAACCAATCACATGCCTTCTACAACTTTTTTCCATCATATAAAGTTCACTATGGGCATATTTTACATAGGTTTTATCATTTTATGACTATTTGTTTTGTTCACATTACAAATACAGTACATGCACACAAAAAAATTGCTCACTTACTTTCACATTGTTATCTTACTAAATACCTAAGTTGTTAAATATATTGATGTTACTAATTAATTATGTAGATCAATATCACCTTTTCATGCATATTTATCATGTTTTGCATCTTTGCTTCATGTTTTGTGTGTCTTTTTTACTCTTGATTGTTAAATTTGAATGTCCTTGTTCTCAGCTATAAGCCTTATTATGTGTCTTTTATGTGTGTGAGTGACATTTGAGCATGTCCCTTGTATATGGCCCCTTGTCATTATTATTTCTTTGGTGTGATTTTATGTGTGCTCTTTGTGTATGTGTCATGCCCATGACTCTTGTATTCTACCTATGATCAATATCATGCATCTCCCCAGTTTATGGATGCCATGATCAATATCATGCATTTTTCCCTGAGTTATTTTATTTATTTTTAAGTACTTAGTTTTGATCACTTATTCATTATGTGCATAATTTCTAACATCTATCTAGACATGACATTATGTATGCTTAGTTCTACATGTATCATATATTAGTACTTTTGCTTAGTTTATCAATATGATGCGATGATCTCCAATGTTATCATTATTACTTCAAATTTCAATATTTTATATGACATAATTCACATATTTTTTTTCTTTTAAGATAAGTTCTTGTGCAAGATTCACAACTCACCTCAAAAGAGGGAGCATAGATAGTGGCTTGTCTTAGAGACTAAGCTACAACAACCCAATGCACAAACATAAAATGATAGTGTTTACTCAATTGATCACATTACATACTCAGTTTCTACTCCAAAAGCACATTTAGATAACATCACTCCATTTAGACATCAATGTAGGTCATACCTATCCATAACATCACACTTTCTTCACATAAGTCAAAAATAATATTTTATAGATTTATCAAAATTACATTCAGTACATAGATCAATTTTAGTACTGCTTAAAACTAGTTTTTTAGATTTATGCACATATTATCTCAAATTTTTGCTCATATTATGGGCATCATGTACAAAATGAGTTCCATGTTTTTACATACATTTTTACTCAAATACTTAGATGATATTACTCAGTCATCAAAATCAATATGCTCAGATATCAAATTGGGAGCATGTGTGTGGCACATAATCACTTTCTTACTCAATTTTACACCACCATTCATAAAATGAATGACAACTCATGTCATTATCTACATTGTATACACCAAACTCAGATTATTTTTACATCAATTTAAAACTAGGAAATAATTGCATTCTATTTATAGTAGTTGGTTCATCTTTTTGCATTGTTTTCACCTATTTTGCACTAGAATTATCTATTGGAATTCATATAGAGATTCCAAGCTGTTGTATTACCTTGATTTGTAAGATGATGACTCAAATGCATCTTGATTTCTTATTTGCATATTCTTAAAAATGAGGATTGGGATGTGCACGGTGCAATCTAAGTTTTTTTAATAAAAAGAAAATATCTGAGGGTCCTACCCTCTCCAGTCATCAATTTTGCACCAGAAAACACAAAGATTCATGTACATGAAAAGGTGTATTCATTCATTATTATTTGATCTATAAGTATTATTATCTTTACTTTCATATTTTTATCTTAATTAATGATTGATTTATACATTTTTCATTTCAAGTTCACATGAAGCACAATTCAGTTTGTGGCCTACATCCAAGCCTACTCAACACATGTAAGCTCAAGTATAACTCTTTTTTTTAATCTAGTACTTTCATTTTGCTACATTAATACAATAAAATGGGGGAAAATTTAGTCACAAAAATTATATTTTAATGCTAAAATAGTGAAATTGTGACTCCTCTTTATATACAGTTCATGCTCAATTTCTCAATTCTAAACCATTATTCATCTACTTCTATGTGGATGATCCTTATCTTTAATAAATTATGATACTTTATATTCATATTCTTCATTCCAAGTAGCCTAAACTCACTATTAGACTATCCACACATTTAGTTTAGTTTTTTTAATTCCTTAAACAAGGTCACTCCTTCATGACTATCCTGCTCATCTATAGTGTCTGAATCTGTTGGTTTCATCCTCCTGCCAAACAATGGCTAATTTATCAAATTAAAAGTTGTCTAACAAGTCATGTCACACATTTCCCAAGTATCATTTGAGGAAAAAAACTAAATTACCATTATATAAGCATATTTTCCATTCATTTGTTCACTAGATGGCAAGAGGTTTCTATATTGCAAACATCACAATTATTCTTACACATTAAGAGGAAAACACCTATTCTTCCCAATTATGAGTCTACATATTCAAAGTATCCCTTATCTAAATCTAAGTACACCTCCAAGGTCAGAAGCCATTATTGAAGCATAATAATTACCCAAGATTGCACCTAAATATAGCATTACACCAGTATTTCACACATAGCATATGAGAAATACATGGAGTTTAATTCCTTTTTGGAGTATTGGTATGTAGGCAATGCTCAATATAGGGGGTGTTGAGATCAAACACAAATTTAGCCACTAACCTCTTTTTTTTTTTAAATCATTTATTTCTCATTGTCTATTGATTTAGGGTACCAAGTGGAGAATAGGGTGTATACCAGATTCCACAACAAATCTAAGAGCTCAGATCACACACATAAGACCTACAAAAAAAGGTGCACTAGTATAAATTTACGTAGAGGGAAAAATCCTACTAGATGTTGGCACACCCCATAGATGACAGCAGAGACTGACCTTGTCTAAATAGTGTGACCTTCTCGCAAGTAGAGGTGGAACTCTGTTCCTAATTCACAGTCATCTCACATAGTCTTACAGTTGATCACATAGTCACTAGTATAGTCAATGAGATATGAGTGCTAGATAAGTTCATTTTATTTATTATTTTCCCCTTTGAGCATCTTTTCATAAATAGTAAGTTTAAAATCGATCATGTGATTTATTGTATATTTTATACGTTCTAATTTTACACAATAGTTTATCATAATTGGATTAACCCAATGTTTACTTCTCTAATTTTTATAAAATAGATAGCAAACTTTTATGTATGGTATTGGCTAATCCAATATAGTCTGGATTAATAGGACTGAAATGAACTATGTTGGCATGTCTGATACAATATAGTGAAACATGATTAAAATAAACTATACTAGCTTGGTTGATACAATCTGATGAATAAAACTAAAATGGATTATATTGGTCAGGGTGATACAGTCTAATGAAACATGACTAAAATGGATTATATACACCAAACTAATATAATCTAATGAAACAAGACTTAAATCGATTATATCAACCTATCTTATATAGTCTGGTGAAATAGGACACAAATGAACTCTATCGACCTGTCTAATAGAGTCTGGTGAAATGTCATTAAAATGAACTATATCATCACATTCTATGTCATGACTGATGCAATTGGGTGAAATAGAAAGAACTGTATCGGCACATTTTGGGTCATGGCTGATACAATTAGCTAAAGGTGGGTGTAACAAATGATATTTGGTTGGCAGTTACTATTTAAAATAAGTGGTTTGAGTGGTGATTCAGGTAGGTTGGAAGAGGTTGTAGAATGATAGTTATGAATATTCATATAGTTTCAAGGATCAGACTCACCTATAACATGTAATGTAATAGGTGTTCTTCATAAACTAATGAGTTGAAAATTTTTGGTTGAATGTGAGCTGAGGTTTGATGACTTATACTTATAAGGCCTTCCAAGGGTAGGGTAGAGGGTGGGTAAACATCAAGGAAACCATGATCATCATTTCTTAATTGGAAATAAGGATTTTTAAAGATGGGAAAATCATAAGAAGTTTTTTTTTCCATGTCATCATCATCAATGGGAACATCCACAATCATTCTAGGTTATTCACCTCCATTAGAATCATCATCATAATTGATAATCATGATATTGATTTTCAGCCATGTGAGAAGTGGTGAAGATGATAACATCAAAGATTGGGGGACCATAATGATAATCTTTTCTCCCACTATAAGTGTCATCATTGGGATTTTCATAGGGATCTTCACAAACAGGGGTGGGGGGTGCGGCAGATTGGTAATCTTTTGTCCCACTATAAGTTTCATCATCGAGGTCTTCATCTCTGATAATAAGGATCATCAGGGTCATAGAGGAGAATATCATCATGGAAATCCTCATCAATAGTAGAAGTGTCAAAAGTGAAGTCATTAGGATTTCCATAGCAATCATCATAAATGGGAGGACCATATTGATGATCTTCAAGCCCACTATAGGTATCATCATAAGTGGGGGGATCATCATTGGGATCCTTAGCCATGAGAAAAGGTGTGGTATAGTTACACCATGAGGAGTTGCCTTCAATGGTGGTAATAGAAGATAGAAAGGAGTGACCCATGAAAAATTGAACTAGGTTGAGACTCATAAGAAAGATTCTAAGAGGTGACATCATGGTGATTAATATTAAAAAATAGATCAAATAAAATAGATGATATCAAGTTGGCCAATAAATTTGGTTACTAAGTCTATAAAAATGGATTATATCAGCCTGGCCAACATAGTTAGATGTTAAAATAGACTATATCAAGTTTGTTGATGTAGTTTGGAAAAGAAAAAGGTCATGTTAGTGGTAGCTAGACAAAAAATTGTATTGGATTGGTTGTTGCAGTTTGAAAGATACACAAAATTGTATCAAGTTGGTTGATATAGTTTGAAAAAACATAGATTTGTACCGCACTAAGTGGTACCATTCACATAAAGATACATAAAGGTGTTGGATTGCATGATATAGTTGGATTCATAATTGTATGATGGTTTGAAAGATTTTTGAAGCCAAAAATAATGGAAATGTGAAGATGATACAACTAGCAATGGGATAGGATTCATGTCAGGTTCACCAAAATGTATGCACATGCTAGGATGACCTACAACTATGCTATTTCTCTCAATAGATTAGGACTCAAAGAAGGTCAAAAAAATATATCATGTGATACTTAGACAATCAAGTAAGGACCAAATGAATTTTTTGGATATAATAGAGACCTACTGATAATGCAAATGTAAATAAGAAAGGGTTCCAATGCGTAATCCTATGACACAAGGATGTATCTCTCACCATACCTCAACAAATATGTAATATGGTTGTAAACTATGATTGGACTAAAGTATGGGTTAGAATTATTATAAATGGGTAAGACGTAATGGTCAACCAAATGAGGGTATACAACTTACAGTGATTTATGACAAGTTTAAGCAATCATATGGATACACCAAATTATTTGGTATAAAGAAAGCTTAAACAAGGATACACACGCATTCATCCACAAAGCTACAAGAAATATCTAATCTGCTAAGTGAAGAAAGGAAAGAGTGTGGGGATAAAAATACTTACCTTGGGGTGGACCTATTAATGCTTCAATATCTCATTTGACTAAAGTGGAGCTTTGCAATAAAAATTTTAAGGTTGAAGACCTCAAATGGTTGGATGAATACTTAATCTATCTTCAGCTAAATAACTCCCAATGACTCCACCTATTGAGCTTCAATGACACCACAAGACAATAATCTTCAAGATAAGGTTTTAATCCACTAATTCTCCCAAATGGTACTTAGGGTAGATGTGTGAGCGAAATCATAGTGAATAAATGGTACTTAGGGTAGATGTGTGAGCGAAAATCATATTGTGAGTAATATTGTCTAGAATCACATGATACTCCTTCGTGGACAAAATTTTGTGCCTATCCAATACCCAATGCTCAACAAAAAATTATGGATGTGCCCAATCACCATGGGGTCATCCAAATGGTCATACAATGGTGATATGTTCATAAGCCCAAATATGCAATAGAGTACTAACACCAAGGCCTCTATCATGGGTCTTTAATGCAAATCTAATACATATATATATATATATATATATATATATATATATATATATATATATATATATATATATATATATATATATATATATATATATATATATAATATACACACACACACACATATATATACACATATGTGTATATATATATATATATATATACATATACATATATATATATATGTACATATACATATATATATACATATACATATATATATATATATGCATACATATATACATATATATATATACATACATATACATATGTATATATATGTATATATATATACATGTGTGTGTGTGTGTGTGTGTGTGTGTGTGTGTGTGTGTGTGTGTGTGCAGTAGATTAGTAGCATTAAGGCCTCTAGCAAGACCCATGCTTATGCATAGCCATGGTCTTGCTAGAGGCCTTAGTGCTACTAATCTACTATATATATATATACATATATATATATATACATATATATATATATACATATATATATATATATATATACATATATATATATATATACATATATATATATACATATATATATATACATATATATATATACATATATATATATACATATATATATATACATATATATATATACATATATATATATATATATACATACATATATATATATATACATATATATATATATATACATACATATATATATATATATATACATATATATATATATATAAGTCAACATCATCTAACCACATGAATACCTCATACCCTATTCCTCTATAGAATGAATAATACCATACATGTGGTATGAAATAAACACTGCCCCATTATCCACAACAATGAAAGGAAAATCTAATACATACATACATACATACATACATATATATATATATATATATATATATATATATATATATATATATATATATATGTATGTATATAGATATATATATATATACATATATATATATACATATACATATATATACATATATATATATATATGCAGTAGATTAGTAGCATTAAGGCCTCTAGCAAGACCCATGCTTTTGCATAACCATGGGTCTTACTAGAGGCCTTAATGCTACTAATCTACTACATATAACATCATCTAACCCCATGAGTACCTCATACCCTATTCCTCTATAGAATGAATAATACCATACATGTGGTATGAAAAAAACACTGCCTCATTATCCACAACAATGAAAGGAACTAACAATGCACATAGGTTGTGAAAAAACTGATAAAACAATATCTAATAATAACACACTAGTACTTCTATCATGATATTTATCTCTTTTTGCATGTCCAGTCATATACCTATGATCACAAAAAATATATCCTCATCCAACTATAGTCTGAACGACAGCCCAAGGACCAACTATGGGTAATCTTAGAATACTCTAGACATCCTCTAGTGTCATTGCCATCTCACCTGTTAGGAGCCATAAATTGTAATTGTTTGCATTTCACCTTTATGCTAAGGAAATCATGAGATGCAATCATATGGAATATGCCTAAGATGGTTTGAATAGCTAAGACCAGATCAATCAAGAAATTATCGATCATCATGTAATAGATTCAGGTTGTTATGAGTCTCCATGTCACAATCATATCAAAACTCAAGAACATGCATATCCCTCTATAAATATGCATAAACAAAAATAATATCAGAAACATACATATATGACACAAATAACACTTACAAATCTTCAAATAACTAATGTTCTTTCAAGAATGTATCTATCCAAATAAATAATTGTGTCAAACACTACCATCTGATAGAGACCCCATCACCAAACAATCTCGTTAGGTCTCAAGACAAAAATGTCAAGAATCTAATGTTATTGTATGTCAATGAACACTACCGTCAAGCACCCATATAAGTTCAAATACATTAAAAAAAAAATCAAAAATAAAAAAATTAGAAAATTGAAAAATTAGAAAAATACATAAAGAAAGTGAAATTTCCAGACATACCAAATCCTTCGATGGTTGGGCCTATTATGTAGTCTCTAAACACTCAAAATAGGTGAGCAGTAAATCTTGTCGACTGGGCATTGTGGTCACTCAAAGCTCAAATATTTATCAATGCAATGTTCAAATGAATTTAAAATCTCTAAAATTTCAATCTATTTATATGATTTGACTATGCACTATTACTAATAAAAAATTAAATTTGCAATTTAATCTTATGAGACTTTTGTGCATGATTTCTTGGATGTTGTATATTTAAATGACTCCCTATCATTTGCATAAGAACACACACAATGCTTTTTTCCATATGGTAACATTTCCATAGTCAGTAATGATAATTTCAAATACACTGTATTGTTTTGTGAATAGTCTCCTTACATGAAATTAGGCTTTGCTTCTATGGGGGTATTATTCATTATCGTTATACATTATTGCTTTCATAAATCCTCCCATATTCGTCAATAACAAAATTTATCACATCATATTTTTATACACCTCTTTGAGGTTAATCTATAAAACATCCAAAGTCCCAATGATACAATTCAAATTATGGATATTACAAAACAACTAATTCAAGAGCTAAACAAAATTCTAAAAACTTGTAAAATTAGTTGCATTTACTTATTTTAACATATCTTTCGAAACAATTGATTTGATACTCTCACCCTCAAATCAAAATGTAGGCATACACCATGTTTATTAAAAAAATCAAGCTTGTACATGAACAATATTATTCATATTTTTGGGTCACTTTGTGTGATTCAATGGAAATAGAAAATCAAATTATAATGTGGATTGATATGGTAGATTGATTCAATGTTTCATAATTATTCAAATTATAACATGCATCATACACATCACGGGCATATCTCATACAGGTTAAGTAATTCAGAGATCTCAAATGGTTCAAATAGATTCAGATATGGAGCAAATGTTTTTACATTGATACATATTATGGAGGCATATGCCATGCATATACACTCACTTTACAAAGACACGAGTTAAATATAATAGATTCATATACCCTTGAGTGTTATCCCATACAAGTGCACACAGTTTTAAAAAATATAAATTACAAGTTTTCACATACATATACATTTAAGATGTAGGTTCTCATATTTACCATATACATGCATAAAATTATATATCGGTTGTTACACATTTAGAGAGCATTCATGCACAATATACACCATTAAAGATTTAGGAGGCATGGTACTAGTTCATGCACATATATGCTTTGATAGTTTACAATTGGCACCGATTTAGTAAGGCATGATACTAGTTCATGCACATAATATTTTTGTAGTGAACACTATTAGAGTTTTTTATTTACAAACATGATTCAATAACACTAGGTAGTGACCAAACTTGAATTTATAATTATGTATGTAGCATTTGATTCATGATTTTTGAGATAATATATGTTGAGGTTCAACAACACTAAATGGTCATGGCATTACCCATAGCGAACTCATCATGTGATTCCCACCTTATCATCTTTGGCTACAAGATCAGAGCTAGATTAGTTATTTAAGTAGTATGGTTGAGGTTCAACGATGCTCAACAGTCTACTACTTTACTTTCCTAGTATCACTTGGAAGCTTGTTAATTTCCCTATCTAGGAAATGAACAAGACTAAAAGCATCCCTCTCCATTTTTTGGGTCAACAAGTGACCCATGGCATCTCCACTCTCTATAGTATGAGCATACTCCATGAGTTGCATAGTAATGCATACCTACAGGTGTAGTTGTTCTTTGAATACATTTGGATTTATTATTATGACTATAGTTGTATTTGGTAAAAAATACATCTAATTACATACATCATATTTTAAAATAATATTTGGACATCATGGAACACTAGAGCAATAAAATATACAAATTCATAGACCAACATAGGTTTGCATTCTCAAAATCCATTTATAACTAGTATTTATAATTCCACTAAAAATACAATATTAAGGGGTGTGCGGAGGATGGGAGGCAGGGGGGAAGGGGGTGAGGGAGGGGTGGGGGAGGCACAATTGTAGATACTGAATTTGGTAAAGCCTTTTTCAAAATGCTCTTTATGTAACTTTGCATATACATATCCGAAATTACAAATAGGGAACTTAGTGGCACATTTGTCTTGGTCTTTCAAATTGTCTTCTTGACCTTGTTTGGTTGTGTGACACCTCATCTTATAATTTTTGGCTTGAGTTACCATATTATGGGTATCCCTAGCTTTTACCTAATTTAGAGTCTTTCTAGGCTTAGGGGTGGTCTCAAAACGTATGGTCAGTAATGTCAACATTAGTGACCATGAATTTTGAAATCATCCTAGGCCCCTTTTCAAAGTCTTTTGGGCACATTTCCATTTTGGACCATTGGTTGTGTATGTTTGAGTATTTTTCGGTCAGATTTTGCATGTCACTAATTCACCAATTCAAAGTTTGAGATCTCTATATATACAAGGTTATTGTAAGGAATTTGGGGACAATCATTTATTCTCATAAGAAGCTATATAAATTTCACATTACACCTACAATATTGATAAGGTTAAACCTTTAATTTACAAAGGTCAAGATTACATTTTCATGCTTGCACTAAGGACAAAATAGGTGAAAGAGCATCTATACTTCCGTTCACAATTACACACACACATTCCAGGAAGAAATACATTTGATTGTGATCTCTCTTCAAAGTAGTGTAAATGTAGTTCAGTGCTTGATTAGTCAACAAGGATCAACCAAGGTCAATCCAACTCAACCCTTTCACCCATTGCTTCTATTTTACATTGGCTCTATTATGCATAAATAGGGATTGATCAAGGATTTTGGCCCCAAATTTTGGCTAAAGTATTGTCCATTTTGGCATGGGACCAACACAGCACAGAAGGACCATAACATGGAAAGACTATGGCACAGAACATGTTAGGCAAATAAGCACCATGGCATGGAACCTACAAGGCTCGATAGGAAAAAGGCATGGAAGCCCCAATGTGAGAGTACCTAGTCAAAGAAGTAGTCATGAGGAACCTGAGAACATATGACTTAGAACTGAAGCAATTAGTCATGAGGAACCCAAGAACATAAGAATCAGAACTGAAGTAGAAGACTTGGGGAGTGCATGGGAAGTGGGAGCAGTTAAGGAACTATTCATATGGGACACTTAGCCCTTATCGATCAGAAGTTTTACACCATCCACGAGAAGATAAACACATGGCAACAAGAATCCAACATAGTCTGAGTATATAGGGGATGCAAAGCCCTGGGTCCTTAGGCAAAGCTAGTTGATTAAGAGCCACAACTCTCAGTCTATTGAGAGTCTATTGGTTATTTATTCTTTCCATTAATAATATAAACACTTAGTTAGGGATAAACAATTATAAATACCCCTATTGTAATGGATGGATAATGATTGATTTCTAGATGCTCACGCTTAATATATAAATTACAGACATTACATAATTTTCTTGTGTTCATGATAGATGAATGTGTTGTGTTAAGATGAGAGTAATAACTAGAACTTAGTATGGAACTTACCTTTTCTTTTTCTAAAGTAACAACGTTAACTAGTGATGGCAGTAGTTTGTGTAATCATGGTGGTCGAGCTTGGAAACACTAGAATCAAAGTAGTTATTTGTGCTTTTACAGAGTATCTATTTAAATACATAAAAGGAAGAATATGCCTAAGGCAATAACACTAAGCAATAAAACCGGTGGGAACCAAACTCTAACTGCATGCTTCGGGTGAGTGTGCAAGACCACGGTCTTGCATGAAAGGGCTAGCATGTTAGTTCGTTGGGCTAGACTCCAGCATTGAAGCTATAATAAAAATACAAACCCCAACATTTTGGTTCTATTGTTGGGACCTAAAGTGCTTGTTTCTCAGTCATGGAAAATTTTTAAGCGCATTACTCTTGAGAATATAGAACAATGGATTATCAGAGTTGAAGATAATTTTACAATTCCCTACCTTGAATCGGGATTTTTTGCATGATAGTGGGTAGATCAGAATCTCTATAGTGCACTATATGAAACTTTCTTTGTTGAGATCCCAAATTCATTTTCACACTTGGCTCTCTACCTATACTCAAGGATGGTCTTGAAACCTTTGGATAAGATAGTATTGGACCCTAGAGTGACAAAGAGATTTAGCATGACTTAGAACCCCATGGACTAGATCTATTAACATTGAATAGCTACATTCTAGAGTACATTGTAACCACCTATTCATGTCCTAAAGAAGCTAAGTTCTAGTTCCTTTGAGAACCACATGGTCATTACATTCAACATCTTGCTTTAGAAATCAAGAAGTTATTTGTTGATTTGGGACTTGAGACTATGCCAATGGAGAGCTAAATCCTTCTATGCATGAGACATACATTTGGGAGGGGAGTAGAGAAGAGTTGGTAAAAGATTGTGGGTTCAAAATGGTAGCTAGTCAATGGGCATTACAAATATTGGAAGTATGATGAAGCTCAGTAAAGGATTATAGGAATCAAAAATGCGAGAAGGGACCAAGAAAACTCAAGAAGTGTTGTTAAGATCCACGGGGAAGTGAGGACACACAAAGAGGACCCCATCACTTTTGAGCCATCCCTTATGCCACCAATATCATATGAAGGAGAAATTAGTTGGATAGTGGGAACCGAGAACCAAGTCTAAACCAACCAGGCTCACCAACCATAGTGCACGCTCATGAAGTACACATACATAATTGGGACATGGACCACATGGAATCAAAGACTTGGCCATTAAGGGATACTGGAACTGAACCATTTGACACACTTATAGACTTAACACTTTCCTTCCCTTAAGGGAATTTCATGGCATAATTTTGGATGCCTAGAGGCCCTGACTCTCAAAGTGGAAATAGTACAATCCCAAGTTTGGTTAATCACCCAACTAATGTGTCCCATATCATGATGCTCCTATTGGAGGCAATGGAGGTGGAGTAGGTAGAGGCACAGGAGGAGGTAATGGACTTCCCCCTCAAGGGATAGGGACTAGAAGTTCTCAACAACCACCAGTTTAAGCACCTCAGCCAAAAATGGTATATTATGAAATGATGCTTCACTGACTAGAATATCAAGGCATGGAGAATGCATCTAAGCATGTCCACAATTGTGAACTTATTTGGAGGGCATGAGGCATCACCTCTTTTGAGCATAAATCCACATAGTTCACAACTACACTTTTAAAGTGCATGCATAAATGGTATAGAAATTTTGACCCTTAGCAAGTTGTCATTGACTATGATCAACTTAAAATAGCATTTCTTTAGGAGTTTGACATTCCATAATTTGAACAAAGCATAGCCACACTGAAGGACATCAAACAGGAACTTATTGAAAGTGTGCGAGAGTATGATGCAAGGTTTAAAATGATTTTATCAAAGTTGTCCTTCAAAATAAATGTTGCACAGTACACACAATGGTTTGTGGGAGGTTTGTTACTACCCTTATGACAAACATTATCTCAGAGGACTTTCACTAGCTTGTGTGAAGCTTTGTAAGTTTCCCTCCATGCTAAAGTAATTAGAAGTATTGATACAGGGATCGGTCTATTCAGGCAAGCTTAAATAGCTTCAATGGCATCATAACTTGAAAAATTAATTGAAAATAATGCACATGATACTCATAGTGGCCTTTGTTGCACTGATTACAAATCTAAAGGTCAAACCTAAAGTAACTGCCCACGAAAGAACATCCACATTGTATTGAAGCAGTCATGTGAAATCTATCATGAAAAACATGATGTACATTCTTGCCCTCTTTTGTAGTGAGAAACACAATCAAAGGTGTCTGATTATTGTAAGATATGTGATGCCTATACTCATGACACTAATGACTGCCGACCAATTAGTGACATCCATGAAGCACGAGTATATGGTACATGCTAGACTTCTATAGCCAACAACCAGGATAACAGTGGCTACCAGGGTCGAGGATGAGGATGAGGAGGTGGTCATTTCCTACCTAGGACATGTTACAAATGTTGATCTCTAGACCACTACTAAAGAAATTGTCTGGACAACCCTACATGTGCTTCTTGTAAAAAGAACCACTGGTTGGAAGAGTGTCCTAACTTGTACGTATTTATCACTAAGGAGAGAAATGAAAAGGGTGCCGGTATGATACGAGTTGAACCATAATGGTGCACGCATTCAAGCACCCCACCTATTCAACAAGTGAATATTACCATACATAGTGGGCAGTCTCAATCTATCTTAAATTTTATTGAAAAAGTTCAGCATGAATAGCCACGAGCAAGAAAGTATCCTGATGCCTAGTAGTATAAGGATATCCTCCAAGATACAATGGCATCGGTATGATAACCCCAAAGAGAGATTCAATTCCTTGAAGACAAAGAAGCAATGTAATGTGCTATTGTGCAAAGGGTAGCTAAACCATAAAATGTGGTGCGTGATGACTTCCAGGAATTGTGCAAGCACATGCTAGATGAGGACATTATCCCACAACTAAGTGTTTGGCTTAAGAATCAAGCACAAGCACCACATGATGCTCAACCCTAAGTCACTCAATAGATTGAGGATCATTACCTAAATCATGCTCAGAGGTAGGACACTCCTATTCCCTTTTTCCCCTAGAAGATAGAGAGATACTAGTCAATGTTGCCATTGATGAATGGGTAATTCGGGACATACTAGTTGACATTAGTGTAGAAGTGAATGTCCTCACCAAAGATTATTGGCAAAAAATGGCTAGTTGAACATTGTATCCATCACTTCACATGTTGTTCATGGATAACAAGACTCGTGCTTTACTAATAGGTGTCCTCAATAATGCCACAGTTAATATATTTGGAGTACCCTTCAAGGTAGATTTTGAGGTTCTTGAATTAATTAAGGCAGATGAATTCCCAACTCTGTTAGGACAGCCCTGGTGCTATGAAAATAACGCAAATCTGAGTTTTAAGAAGTGGTATATTAGTTTTGAGAACACTAACCAACACGTTTTTATTACCTTGAATCAAACACAGGGGCCTCCTTATATAGAACCCATCAATGTGGAATAAGACATTAACCACATCTATAATGTCAGTACCAAAGATGATGAGCAAAGGGATCCAACTCTAGATGGCAGTCTTAGATGGTCGGACACCCAGTCCCTCTCTGACACTATGAACAAGTTTGTAATTGTTGGGCACATAGCAATTACGACCACATTGGATGAGTGTGTAGTGCAATTGGAAGTCAGGAGACCATTCCATGCCAGTTTCATAAACATCATAGGTTCATGCACCTTGTCACTAGTCAAGTCATGAGGGTACCAATCATAGAGACATCACTCGAAAGGCTCGATGAGGCTCCATAGTTCCATGGATAAATGGAGGTACATGACTTCATATAATGCCTTGAAGAATTCTATGACACTGAAAGTGATCGTATGAGGTCATTAGTTCATCTTTTAGATGGTACAGTTGTAAGATGGTGGTGAACCCATCATGAGAAACTCCACTAGGACTAAGTACGCTCTACCTTACATCATCGGTTCCATCATGACAACAAAGTCGGGGGAAAAATTAGCTATAGTAGAGTACTACCACTTGAACCCCATAGAGAAGCTTGTGAGCAAATGTGGATAAATGAAGATTCATACCTAATGGAGTACTTATGGGTGCATGCATTTTATGAAACTTTATGTACCTAGGCAAGGGCATGGTATTTTCATGAAGAATGACACATGGGAACTTGATTTTGGCATCTCTTGGAGGAAAACATGAAATTGGCCCTATCTTATGCTTCTCCAAGAATGGATTTACACCTCACCCTCCAATCAATACATGAAACAATTATTGGTGACACAAGTCCCATTGAAGATAAGAACTAGCCATCAAGTTCCTAAATGACCTCTGCATCTCTTCAATAAATCATTAGCACAATTTATCTCCATGCCAAAACCAGTCCTTGATCAAGATCGATGAAAATAAATATGTCTAGGTAAATAGAAGCTAGTGTTTCATGTTGAAGAAGGTGAAGGATCCAATCCACTTGATCCTTTGACAACCTATTTGGATGTCCCTATGGACTATGGCATATGATTTTTTTGTGCTACTAGCACCAATCTAGACAACCCTTATATTGGGCCCATTCAGACTGTTTATTGTAACATAGACACAGAGCAAGAACCAAAGATGGCTATGGTAGGAAATTACTGGACTACAACAGAGATTTCAAAAATATTTGAGTTGTTAAAGGAATATTAGGATGTATTTCCAATAAATTACAATAAAATGAATGGAGTCCATCCATTCTTAGGAAATATGCATATCAAGCTGATTGACGATGCTCAACCAATCAAAAATCAACCATATAGAATGAATCCCAATCTACAATCATGCATCAAAGGGGAAATCAACAATATGTTATGCACTGGAGTAATCACCCCCATTAATTAATCTGAATGGGTTAGTCCCATGGTTATTGGTATCAAGAAATACGGGTGCATTTGTATTTACATGGATTATCAAATGCTTAATGCATCTTATGTCACTGACCCCTTCCCAATGCCTTTCCTGAAGGAAATCCTTGAAGGTGTTGTTGGATGTGAGATATATACTTTCACCAATGGCTTCTTAGAATACCATCAGGTATAGATAGCTAAAGAGGACCAACCAAAGACAATGTTTGCCACTGAATGGGGATCCTTCACATATACTGTCATTCCCTTCAGGCTAAAGAATGCCCCAGTTGTGTTTTCATGAGTAGCTTTAGAAGCCTTTAAGGATTTCATCCATAATTTTCTTCAAGTTTACTTGGATGATTGGACAATTTATGGTTTCGTCAAGGACCATTGTTCTAACTTGAGGCTTATGCTTGAGCATTTTCGGGTCTTAAAAATATCCTTAAACTTAAAGAAGTGCCTATTTTCTACACCATTTGGTGTGCTATTAGGACATCATTTTTAAGGAAGGACTTCTAGTAGACCTGATGAAGGTGTTTGTTATTCTTCACCTCCTAGAACCCAAGAATCGGTGCAAGGGTTGTGCCTTTCTAGGCCATAGTGGTTATTATAAAAAATTCATCCATAGATATGCAAAGATTGTCATGCCCATGGAGGAAATTCTATAGCATAATGAGCACTTTATATGGACTTGGTCCTGTAAAGAAGCTTTTGAGACATTGAAGGATAAATTGGTCACTGCTCCTATCCTCCAGTTTCCTAATTGGACAAAACCATTCCAGATTCATGTTGATGCATCTAAAATGGCCGTTGGTGCAATCCTTACACAACCAGGTGAAGGTCACCTAGATCATCCAATCTACTTTGCCACTAGAAACCTCACTCCAGTAGAAATGAACTATACCACTACAAAGCGTGAAGCATTATCGATGGTCTATGATCTGTAGATGTTCTGACATTACTTATTAGCCACTCCTTTTATTTTCTATACAGATCATGAGGCATTGAAGTACTTCATCAATAAACTAGTACTACATGGATGGATCTTCCATTAGATCATGTTGTTCCAAGAGTTCCAATTTTCCATCATGGTGAAACTTGGGAAAGCTAATTATGGACTTGACCATATATCCTAGATAGAGTCCAGAGAACCACTGTGCACCCTAGAGGATTAATTACTTGATGTTCAAATTTTTTGTGTTACTCATGTACCTAAGGAACTGGAAGACATTGTTGCCTTATTTACCACTGGCTTAGCATCTGATTGTCTCACTCCTCGGGCCAAGAAATAACTCACAGTCTATGCCGCACCTTTTTAACTCATAGAAGGGGATCTTTACAAACTTAGTTGTGATGAGATTCTTTGACAGTGTGTTATTCAACATGAATGTCCTAAGGTACTTCAAGAAGTTCATGAAGCAATTGTCAGAGGACACTATGTTGGAGAAGCTATCGCATGTAAAGTTTTAATGGTTGGATTATGGTGGCCTGCTCTTTTCCAAGACACTAAAACATATGTTAGATAGTGTGATATATGTCAACGTGTAGGAAAACCTAACCAAAGAGATGCCATGCCTCTATGACCAATTCCTTCTCAGGAACCATTTGAGAAGTGGGCCATTGATTTTTTTGGCCCCATTACTCTAGCTGGACAAAGAACAGGTTCTTGATACATCATCATAAGAACTGACTACCTCATGCATTGGGCTGAAGCTACACGCACAAAATATTTTAGTGTTGTTAGTGTTGTGCACTTCATTTGGGAGAATATCATAGCTTAGTTTGGATTCCCACTAAGTTTCACTAGTGATCAAAGTACTCATTTCCTAAATGAAACAATTTATGTCTTACCGAATGAGTTCATGATTTCACACCACAAAATGACACCATACCACCCTTAAGCCAATGGCACTACCGACACCTTCAACAAGATCCTAGGCACCACTTTTATGAAGATTTACAATATTGGTCAAACAGACTGGGATGATAGGGTATTTGTCATCCTATGGGCCTACCAAATAACTTGCAAGTGCCTGAACAAAAGCACCCCATTTAATTTGGTATACTCCAAAGAAGCAAACCTTCCAATCAAGTTTTTAGTACCATCTCTCCGTATAGCATGCATAAGACAATTGGATGAAGAAGCATCCTTGAAAGCATGCTTAGATGCTTTATTACAACTTGATGAAGCTTGTTTCCTTGTTCATTGGAGTCAAGATGTGGAAAAGTGCAAATAAAAGGCATGGCATAATCACTACATAAAGCACAAAACTTTTACTTTAGGCATGAAAGTATTACTATACAACTCTAAGTTTGTGCACCATCCTTGAAAACTTTGGATTCACTGGGATGGTCCTTTTGTTATTCACAACATTCAACCTACTAGAGCATGTCGGTTACAAAGGTTGGACAGCCAGTTCCTTCCTAGGCATTACAATGGAAGTCAGCTTCGACTGTATTTCACTTATGAATAGTTGAAGTATTGTAATCAATAAGGCTTTTGCCATTAGTTTAGGATTTCCTATTTTCAATAAAAGTGTTGCCTTTGTTCTGCACAATTATTTCTTAATGTAATTCTCTTTAATGTATTCTTTTTCTTTTTATGGAAGACCAAAACTCATTTTATTGTGGGGTAAAAGAGATCTAAAATCTTAATTTAAAGAATCATAGGCGCACAGATTATATAGGCACGTAAGGTTCTTAGGGTGCATAAGGAATCTAGGCATGCAAAGTGTTAGAGGCACACAAGTCCTTTAAGGCACACAAACTATGAAGCCTAAGGATAGGGTGTTCCTATCATTAGTTTAAATTTTGAAAGATAGTTATCTTCCACAATAAGGAAAGAACGAGACACAAATATCATCCACTTCAAAGGAAGGTGTGATGATGAGATTTATCAGAGTTTGTGCAAGATTAAGCAAATGACATTTGTGAATAATGGAGCTGAACACGGGTAAATAGAATTATTTCAAACACCCTATAATATATTATTTCATGCTCTCTAAATAATCAATATGAACATATTACAAATATATAGGGCACTAATCCCTATTATTGGGGATTTTAATATCCCACCAATATCTCACCTATATAACCTCCAAAACTCTTATAATAGTTCATAGGTATTATATTGTTATTACCAATAATATATACAATAAACTAATATATTATCTATCTAATACAATCTTACCATATTAACCATACGATTACTAACAACCCTATAACTAATTTCTACCTCTTGGTAAATCAATCATAATAAATACTAAAACTTACTATTTACCTTTTCGTAAATATCCAAATTCACACAATGTGAAAACTAATCCCAACATCCCCCCCCCCTCATAGTTTTTACATGGTACAATATATCTCTTTTTCTGATTGTAGTGTGCCACCTCTGTGTGCTCATGATCTTCTTTGCATACATGTGTCATCGCACATCCCTTCCTTTACACTCATCTACAATTAGTTTTCCAGGTTCACCAATAACCTTACAAAAGGGTTTTCACATGTTTACCAATAACCTTACAAGATGTTTTTCTCAAGTTCACCACTAAACTTATAGAATTGTTTTCTCAGGTTCACCACTAACCTTATAAAATGGTTTTCTCAGGTTCACCACTAACCTCACAGAATGGTTTTCACAGGTTTACCATTAACCTTTCATCATGATTGCTACAATGCTTTTTAGATCAACATTATCCAATGTAAATATACAAAAAGGGTTACATGGGAATATCATTCACAAGTGAATAGGTACAACTATTCTTATTTTTCACACATGCTAAAAAATAAATATAACTACCACACCACATTGAAAAAGTTGAAATCCACACAATTAAAAATAACACACCACACAAAATGTCACCAAAACATTTTGGACCCCATCATTGGTGATTGACGAGAGGCTCTAGAAACCTCCTTCCTCCATGTATACTCCTTCCTCCAGTAAATGATACTGCTTACTCAGGCAATATCTCTATGAAGCTCAATTGAATAAATTTTTTGATGAGAAATCCCCCATAAGACTGACACTTTTGACATATGACTCAGGATGTCAGGGTCACCTGAAGATGCATCCTTAAACAATTGATTTTGATTTTGACATATTTTTGACTCATTTTTAATTTTGATAATGATGATCAAAAATTTGACTCTAGACTCTATATTGACTTTAATAAATAAAAGATACAAATACATATTATTAACACTACAAAATCAATAACTATAAACCAAATTAGATTTGTAATAATAATTTAATTACAAATCTATTTATATAAACCAAACTTAAAAAAGAAAACTAAACCACCTGAATACCACAGGTTTTAACCAATGAACAAAAGTATTACTTTTAATGACACATAATCCTAAACCAAAACTTTAAACACTAAAAGACCAATGACTAAAACTTAATAAATACCTAAAAGACAACTAATGAGAAAACTAATTTTTCCAATTTACAAAGTGGTTTTACAACAAGATAACCATTGGAACTTGGTGAAGTTTGACAAAAAAATTGAGTCAAAGATATTTATTGCAACATGAGAGCAGGTGTACAATCCAAATACGCAATCAAGAAAGTCTTTTAATAGCGATCCTAAACTAGATTGAGTGCAAAGTTTGGTAGTTGAGACTGTTATGCTTCGATCATTCCTTCAGGTCTAATGCAAATCCTTTCGATGCAAATGGTGGATGTTGAAGAAATTTGATGCATGCATTGGTGAATGTAAACTTGGTTTGTAGATCCATTAAAGGGAGTTTGATCTGAGTAGGAGTCTAGAACTTACATAGACTTTACATGTCGTGATAACCTTACTAGTTAAAATTGACCCAAGGCGTCTCTGTTGATAGTTGTAGATTGATGAAGATTTGAAGGACAGATCATAGATCAAATGTAAATTCAACCATCATAAGATAATGCAAATCTGTTGATGACATACAAACTATTCATTCAAAATTCTAAATGTCATTCAATATAGATCATAGCTCAAGGAACATCATTGATTGTGCATTTAGATACTGAACATCACTAAGGAACATTCTTATCGATGCATATACCATTCAATGCAAGACCATCTCAAAAATAAATATGAGTCTGCAGGCTGGCATAACAAGTATAGGAAGATATGGCTAGAACAAAAACAAACACACACTAAATAACTCTTAATAAAAAATAGCTATCCTACTTGCTCACAATATATTATGGATCACATGAATCAGGGAAACAATAAAGGCAAGGATTGCCCCTAGTGTCTTCTATTCCATCACAAGGACAAGACTAAATACTACTCTGATACCAAATGATGAGGTTTATCAAATTCTATGCAAGATTAAGCAAATGACATTCATGAATAATGAAGCTGAACATAGGTAAACTAAGAATTATTTCAAACGCCCTATAATATATTATTTCATGCTCTCTGAATAATCACTATGAACATATTACAAATATATAGTGCACTAATCCCTATTATTAGGGATTCTAATATCCCACCAATATCTCACCTATAAAACCTCCAAAACTCCTATAATAGTTCATAGGTATTATATTGTTGTTACCAATAATATATACAACAGACCAATATAATATCTATCTAATACAATCTTCTCGTATTAACCATATAGTTACTAATAACCTTGTAACTAATATTTACCTCTCAGTAAATCAACCATAGTAAATACTAAAACTTACTATTTAGCTTTCCGTAAATACCCAAATTCACATAATGTGAAAACTAATCCCAACATGCGAGATGGGACATGCCATTAATGCAAAAATAATAAGATTGGCAAGAAATGTGCCAATGATGAGACGTGACAATATTGTTAAAATCATTAAATGCCAAAAACAATGATTGAAGTATGGCGGTCGTTAAAGATCCATATTAATAACATGAAGTGATGGGTGAAGGGAAAGTAGTAATGATGGTGAACCTACCCTTTGAGCCTATAAATTAGCCAGTCAAATTTTTACTCTTTACCTTTGCATTTAATTGTGATTAACAGATCTGAGAACAAATGAATACCAGAGCTGAACAAGTGAATACTAGAGCCAAAATATGGAGAAGTCACAATTTAATACAGGTATTGAGGAAAGCATCACTTTTTTCCAAGTGAAACACAAGGGGAACTTTGAGACATGACCACGACAGAGAGATCTTACAGGTTATAGGTTGAAGAAGTCTACAATTAGAGGGTACTCAAGATCAAAAAGCCAAAGTCATCAACCACAACCATGTATTCATTTAGAAACATTGAATGGTCATGTGTCAACATTTTAACTCCTCAGAGGGTGATGCAGCTGAAGAAAAAGGCCCTAAAAATTGAACCATTACCTACAATACCAGAGGAAGAAGAGGTACATGGAGGAGACATGGTTTTCATTAGGGAAGATAATCCAAAAGAGCAAGTTCAGCACATGAACAGAGAGGAATCAAGCATGACATGACTAGCAAAGAAAACTCAATCGTCATCACCCCCACCTCTTTTGATTGAGGAAATGTAGTATCCAAAATTGGTGTTGCACATGGATAATTGAGTCTCCAAGATCTCCACTTGCATAATATTTGATTATAACCATCAGCAACCTGAAATGAGGTTGAATTTCAAAATGACTTCGAGTCGAGTGCTAGAACACCAAGAACCAAGTGTGTTTGATTCAAAATCTTCAACGTGCTAGATGTTGTAGGATTGTTTCAACTTTTCAATCTACCATACTTTGGAAAACCCATGGAGGTGATTCAGTTCCTTCTCTCGCAAGTCCATGAGGACTATATCTAATTTATCGAGTGCAGTATGAAGATCACACCTGAGAGGATAAACAATGTCATGGGACTATAGTGCTCAAGATTGGATGTGGCCAATGACCTGGCAAACATTGAAGAGGTCCAAAAGACCGCTACAACACTCATGTACCAGAATCAGGGCCACGCCATGCACATCAAGAACCTATAGGATGTTGCCCTCTAGGTTATGGCATGGATCATTATGACCAAAATCAATGGGACCAATCAGTGGACGGAGGTTCACATTGCCTACCAAGTTACCCAAGGCTTGAAATACAACTAGGCTATGTATTTTAGCCAGAAGATTGTTGAAGATGTGGAGAATACCCATCGGATCCCCAAACATAGGTTTCCATGGGGATTATTTCTTCTCTTAATGGTTTTTTATGAGATCAATGTATCAGACTACAACTTGGAAGCACTAAAGTGGACATACCCACCCATGCACAGGTCCCCTACTGAGCACTACAAGGCATTCACATGCCCTCAACACATCACCCCTTCCTACAAATTCAAGATGAGGTACTGGTTTGACGGTATGAAGGAGGCATTCATAAATGAGTGGCACATCCTGAAGGATTTTCCCCTTTTGGTTGTTGAGCAAGCCCAATTTGTAGTGAACTATCACTTCTCCTTTATGCTCATAAGGATGATCCCTTCTGGAAACCTTTCTGCATGATTGAAGTTACCATATACCTTTTCGATGTGTTACTTCATTGACTCCATGAATCGGATCCATGATGCATAACCCATTACCCAAGAGGTCGAGAAGATAGGCTTGGAGATTCATACCCTCTAAAAAATGTTTGTTTATCCACATAAGAAGGCTTATCATGAAAAGAGGGAGACAGACCTGACGAACATAAAGTTCAAGCAAATAATGGTGGGAGAATAAGTGCACAACTTGTTCTATATTCTACACCCCTGAAAGGATCCACAGGGTGGAGACCCTAAGGAAAAGCTTCCATCAGTGCCACCATTGAAGAAGAAAATGAAGGTTGAGCATGAGGCTAGCACAAGTGGTCAGTAGGCACCATTGAAGCAGCAAAAGACTGGCCAGACTCCAAAATAAGGCCCCTCATCTCCACACCCATCTTCATCTCACTCTTCACCGCACCCATCTCCACCTCGCCCATCTCCACCATGCCCATCTCCACCATGCCCATCTCCACCTCACCCATCTCCACCTCACCCTTCTCCACCATGCCCTTTGCCTCCCTGACCATCTCCACCCAAGTCACCACTGTCGTAATTCCCTCCACCTCCACACATTTCTCCCACTTTGCCCTCACCCCCTCAAACATCACATCCATC
Organism: Torreya grandis; assembly: GCA_037957365.1. Classification (NCBI taxonomy): domain Eukaryota; kingdom Viridiplantae; phylum Streptophyta; class Pinopsida; order Cupressales; family Taxaceae; genus Torreya; species Torreya grandis. Next base: position 6,889,800 of record JARHVA010000059.1, on the reverse strand, counting down.
TCCCCCAAAAGCATCCTTAGGAGCTACACAATAGTAGACCATAGAACAAGTGCCTCAATAGGAAACCCCTATAGTACAGGTACAAACATTGGATTTTGACTCTAAGAAGACTTATTCCCCGATACGAGAGGAGATGTCTCTGATGAATCATTGTTTGATGTGGAGGAACTTTATGGTGAAGAGGGGGATGGTGAGGAAGAGAGGAGCGAAATGGCCATTGGTATCACTTCTATGGCTACCAACGCAAGGGTCAAAGTAGAGCATGACCCTACTAAAGGGAAGGGACTGGCTGGGTCAGTGGAAGAGCCTAGCAATGATGCAGCTACCAATTCACATGAGCATTATCAATTCGACATCCCTAAAAGGATGTATCTGTGGCCGCACTTCATTCCTAAGAATGCAACCTTGAAAACAAGGAAGAAAGTATCATTTCTTCTAGACATGTATAATGAGGAATAGGAATTTGAGCTCTCCCAAGACAGCTTCTCCTTGGGACCTGATGCTCCTGCACTGCCCAAGCCACTATGGGTGGATCCCCAAAAGATCCCCCCTCTTCTAGCAAGTGTTGCAATTTTTAAGCTAACCATGGAGGTCATGCGCCAAAACATTTTATCATATTCTTATGCATACACTACCAAGAGGAAACATGCCCAAATTTTGGATATTTATAATAAGTCATTACCAAATAGATGCTCGTCAAGGAAGTGGCTACTCTAAAGCAGTAGGTCAAAGAGGCCACAGAGGCAAAAGTGAGAACATTAAACCTCTGCAAAACAATTTTTGAATAGGAGTTGGTGCTGGTGGATGGTGTACCTCTCAACGAGGATGCCATAAGCAAGTTAGAGACCTTGGTGAACCTCCTAATGAATTGATGCAAGGAGCATCCCATACCAAAAGATGAGGGACTAGAGATAGCAAAGCAATTCACTAAGGCAATAAAAGTTTGTTAGCACACCCTAGAAAGGATTGGGGAAGTAATCCCCATTTTGGATGGAATTTTTGAGTGGTTGGCATGCCCTAATAAAATCTTAGAGGCTTCGCTCCAAGCTAAAGAAGCCCAAAGGTAGTATATGGCTGATCTTATGCTTTTAATAAGGGATCGCATTGAGCGTGCTAAGGCATTTAAAGATGTGGAGACAATGGAGGAAACCATCAATATTCATTGTCAACAACTGAATGCAAGTTTTGTAGCCCTCTAAGGATAGGTTATCAAGGAAGTCTCAACACTTGAAGACATCCAGAGAGATGCCATCACATCCCTGGATGAATTGGTCAAGAAGGCCAATGAGACCTCTAGCCAACTCAAGGAGATGAAGAGATCTAAGGAGGTCGTAGAAGAATTAACTACCAAGTTGTGCGAGGCATTGTCACATTGGGACAATGTTAGGAAAGAGATCGAGCAGGAGGGACCTAAATTTTTGATAGAGGATGCTAGCATGACTTAGTCTAGGATGGACTAAGAGCTTAGTGTGGGGTAATGTTGGCCCCAAATTTTGGCTAAAGTATTATCCATTTTGGCACGGGACCGGCACAGCATGAAAGGACCGTAACACAGAAAGACTATGGCACAGAACTTGTTAGGTGCAAAATCACCATGGTGCAAAATCTACAGGGTGCGAGAGGACAAAGGCGCAAAAGCCCCAATGTGAGAGGACCCAGCTAAAGAAGAATTAGTCATGAGGAACCCGAGAACTTAGGACTCAGAACTGAAGCAATTAGTCATGAGGAACCCAAGAACATAGGAATTAGAATTGAAGTGGAAGGCTTGGGGAGTGTATGGGAATTGGGAGTAGTTAAGGAACGATTCATATGGGACACCTATCCCTTATCGATCAAAAGTTTTGCACTAGCTACGAGAAGATGAACGCATGATAGCAAGAATCTAGCATAATGTGAGTATATAAGGGGTGCAAAGGCCTATGTTCTTAGGCAAAGCTAGCTGATTAAGAGCCACGACTCTCATTCTGTTGAGATTCTATTGGTTATTTATTCTTACCATTAATAATGTGAACACTTGGTCAGGCGTAAACAAGTATAAATACCCCTACTGTAATGGATGGATAACAATTGATTTCTGGATGCTCGCACTTAATATATGAATTATGGACATTGCATAATTTTCTTGTGTTCATGACAATTGAATGTGTTGTGTTAAGATGAGATTAATAACTAGAACTTAGTATGGAACTTACCTTTTCTTTTTTTAAAGTAACAATGTTAACTAGTGATGGCAGTAGTTTGTGTAATCATGGTGGCCGAGCTTGGAAACACTAGAATCAAAGTAGTCATTTGTGATTTTACATAGTATTTATTTAAATCCATAAAAGGAAGAATATGCCTAAGGCAATAACACTAAGCAATAAACCCTGCAAGAACTAGATTCTAATTATGTGTTTCGGGTGAGCATGCAAGACCACGGTCTTGCGTGAAAGGGCTAGTGTGCTAGCTCGTTGGGCTAGACTCCAGCGCCGAAGATATAGTAATAATACAAACCCCAAAAAAGGAAATAAGATACAAGTACATCCATATGAATCTGAAGACAAGTAAGCATTGAAAAGATCATTATAGAGACAAGTGCATCACCTCAAGTGAAAATAGTGGTGCTTAGGGCTTCTAGATAGTAATGTCACCTTTGGTCAATAACATCGATGGACTTACCCAGTGCTAACATTTATGACATGCAAGTATTTGATAGGTAATTTTTTATCTAACTACACATAATTGTCAAAGAAGGTATTGATGGAATATTCACAAAATCACAATACATAACAATCATGAAATAAGCTAAGAGACTTATTAACCCTTTGTAGTCAATTATTTATATATTTAGCCTGTGCAATAAATCATAGGAGCATTTCGTTTATATGAGTATAAATGTACATTGTATGAATTTGAATTACATTCAATTTATTATCTTAATTAGGGTTGCACAATCCAAATTATGGTAAAATGTGTACTAATTCTTGGTATAACTAAAAAAAAGTTCATAAATATACTTATCCCCTTTATTGAATAGCCTAAGACTCTGAACCCAAAGACCTAAGGTGAAGTGAATACATAGTAGTTAATAATTGGGGATCACAAGAGAGAATAAGTGTTGATTGACAAGCCAGGCCTAAATCCATCCCATTCTAAATTATCTTAGGCCTAAGCAACTCCCAATCCTTCGAAATACTCTTAGCCACTAGCATACCAATTATCTTAACTAGCACAAGGGTAATTAAAAGGGATTGTAACCTTGACCCTTACCAAGATTTTTGCAATACAAGGGAGCCTAATAAATACAATGGTGAGGAATAACTTTCCATGTTTATTCCCCTTCAACTACTCTGATAATCCATTTAATGCATGGAGCATTTCCTCAGATATTAGCATAAAGCAAGCTTAACCTTCCACCCTCTTTAGTTTTGCATAAAATATCCCAAGAAAGTCTATGGAAACCTTTAGAGCCTTCAGGGTTAGCCCAAAGGAAGTCTCTGAATAGGCATTCTGACTTGTTGTAATCAACCTTGAAAGGTGTTTTATTTATTTTGTTATTAATGTAATCTAAGTAATATAAAATTATGAATATTCAAATTCTATAAAATAGATCAATAACTATACAAATATGAATGTAAAAAGGTAGATTGATATTGCACTTACTATATTTAGATTTGACAAAGCAATGGAAAAGAGATGCACTTACTTGATTTCTTTTTTTTTTTTGCTCACCACATTAGTCACAACTTCTAAAAATGCTTTGTCTACTTTGTAACCACTCATATCAAGAAACATGAGATCAAACCCTGTGCGAACACTCTTAGTGAATCTCAGACCCCTACAGTGACCAATACTATCTAGGTTCTACTACTATTATCACAATTGACTATGCATTTATGTTCTTCCTCTAGCCATTGCACTTAAATTTGTAGATATTTCATGTGTGTGCTAGACTTTAGACCTGTGTTGATCCATATTTTTTTTCCTTGTTTGGAACCCTAATTGCACTTCTAACACAGAATGAACCTTCAAAAACATGTTATAAATTTGGGGTAGACAGACCCAACCACTCCTTGTTGAGTGACTTAATGTTTCCTACATTACAATACTCCCAAGAGGGCTTAAACCACACAAAGTTATCCCACCTAGGTTTGTGTGCTCCTTCATGATCAATCTAGAACGTAATGCAATGTTTGGCTTTCGACACTTCACACCATGCAACTTTGACTTGTGTTTGTATTTAGACTTAGATCTAAGGCTATTCCTTTGAGGTATTTTGAGACGTTTATGCCTTTGTCACAATGTCTCAAGAGAGTGCTAATGGATTTATTAAGTTTTTTAGGACTTACCAAGATGAGTGTTAGATCAGTATAACCTGGGATTACTTTGTATCTATAGCTAACTCTTTGATATTTCTTACTATGATTGACCCATGAAATGTGTTTAGGTCAACTTAATAGATATTTCCTAATTTGGAAAATAGTCATTGGGTGTTCTTGGACACTACTGGCAAAGAAAGACACCTATGTCAAAAGCAAAAACTATCTGACTATTATTGATACTATCTTGGGAGTGAAAATTAGTGATTTGAGATATGGCAACAAACTATTTAGGATTCTAGAGTGTTCTTGCACATAATAGGGTGATCTTAAATATGTGTTTGGGTAAATTGGGTTAGCCAAGACAACATGTGGGTAAACAGATAGGGGAAATGTGCACAAGAGTCAAATGTGTACACAAAGTCCAAGTATATCAAAGTGTGCCAAAATTGATGTTGCTAAGTGTCTAATACCAAATTTAGGTGTCTCCAAAAGGTACCAAGTAGAGGTTTTACACATGTAGCTACTAAAATCTTACAGCAACCCTAGAACTTACTAGCTAGGGAGAGAGGATTGATGAGCCACAAGGAAATATTATGTTCAACCCTCTACACTACATAGTTCCATAAGTCATAAGTAGAACCCTAAATGGCAAAAAGTATTCCAAATAGTTTGAATTACTCCCCATGTTGAATGAATTTCCAATTAAAACCCTCCAACAAAGTGAGAATGGAAGCATTAGGTTATCTGTAGAATTAGGATTTGTTCTAATAAATTGACAAGCATAAGGCAAGGCAAATATCACAAGGCATTCCATAGCATTCACCACAAAGGACTCTTGTTGTAAAACAACAAGAAAAGAGTTACAAAGTGACCATTGACCAACTAGAAAGTAGAGTTAGTGATGTAGATACCTTTAACAAGACCTTTAGAAGTGTAATCAACCAAAATATAAGTGAATCCCTATGTTTCAAGGACATAAAAAGAAGGGGATAATAGACACCCTTGTCTAATAGACCTAAAGATCTCAAACTTTTTAGAATGAGCACCATTAATTGTAATGCAAGAATAACCATCTAGGAAAAAACATGTTGATGGTTTGCACAACCTTAGGGCCAAAACCAAGAGCATGTAACATGGCAATAATAAATGGCCATTAAAATATATCATATGCTTTATTAAAATCAGTCTTAACAAAAATAATCTTCTTTTTAGAGGTTCTAGCCCATTCCATGTCTTCCTAGACAACGATGACATTGTCCAAGGTGTATCTATTCTGAATGAAACTTGTTTGCTTAAGACGAACAATGACAAGCCAAAGATGCCACAAATACAAAGTAAGGGATTTGTCTTTGATCTTATAAGACACTCAAAAGGGTGATTGGTTTCCAATTGGAAATGAGTTTATCATCACCAACGTTTGAAATGAATTTAATGTTTCTTTGATTAATCAAAGACCTTAATGATTTGGTTTTAAAAGCCTCAAGATTCACCTAGTGTAAATCAGCGCAAATAGTATCCCAAAGGTATTTACAAAATTCATACGAGAAACCATCAATATTGGGACCATTAGTTTCCATTTGTGAGACCACCCAAAGGCATTACTTGAGTGCATTCCCATAAGCCAAAGAGGAGGGGTTGATGGATAATAAAATAAGGTAGTGGCCAAAAAAATGATATAAAATGTAGGGTAGCTATGTGAGCCATTGATTGACCTCATGGATGGCCCTAATCTTGTCTACTGCCTATGGAGAATGAATAAGGATGAAAACTTCTTTGGTGACTCCGTCACCAATTTTCAACCAACGCATATGAGCCCAAAGTTGAACATGAGCTTTGTAAGCTAGATCCACTTTTAGTTTATGTCTCTACCTGGTAGCTTGTAGTTGTAGGTTGCAATTATGAGAAATCCCCGCTCCCTATGAAATTCTGTAGAATTCATGGTTTGAATCCTCATGAGCCTATTGCCTGAAAATATTTTGATTTCTATGAACTCTGAAGAAGATGGTGGTACAATAAATAGTTTCCACCCACCAATCTATCCACCTAAACTTCACACACAATCTTGGCATTAGATTTCAAATTCTCTATATGTGGTTAAGGGTTATGGCATGGCTAAGATGAGTTATATTAAGATAAAATTGAGCATTAACCTTTTATAGGCATCTATATTTAGTATTAGACACTTGGCAACATCAACTTTGACATATCTTTGACATACATGACTTGTGTGTACACATTTGACTCTTGTACACACTTTCCTATAGCCATCCTTCAATATACATATTCAATATCTCCCTAGTTTGTACCATATCACTCTATAATCCTAAGGAGACTACCGTCATATTCCATAGCACTATTTTCCCCTCTCTAGATAGTGTGACAATACTCAAACTTTGGTGATTATCACATGTATCTGCCTTTGCCAGCAGTGTCCTAGGACCTTTAACAACTATTCAAATTCAAACATCTCCCTTCAGTTAGTGTAAACACATTTCCCATGTTAGTTATGGGGGAAAATATTAAAGAGCCATCTATAAATATAAGTCAAGCCTAAGGTCATACGCACTTGGTAATTACATTGAGGCTTACTCGAAAGCATTGATAAATCCACTTACAATCTGTTGAGACATTCCACAAAATCATGCACATCAAAAGCCCCTCAAAGGTTCAACCCGAAATCCAAGTTTGAATACTAAAGGATATTTTACCTAATCCTTGGGATGAAATTTGATTGTATCTAACTCTTGTAGGCAAGTATAGGGTCATCTATTCCCACCATTTCCTTTTGTTAAACCAATTCAAAGACAATTTATGGCTCAGCTTGCCTTTCTTTCAATTAATTTCCTTGGAGAGCACCATCATGGCCTATTAGGAGAAAAAGAGTGAGTATTTGTTTCACCAAGAACCCATTTTCTTGTTGATTGAGTATTTCATTTCGACCACTGAATTGTCTATGCTAAATAATGACAACGAAGAAGGGAATGCTAAAGGATTGGGTCTAGTCAAGAGTTCAAAATATAGCCCTGAAGGTGAGGAAGATGACAATGAGGAAACCCTTGCCCAATTGGTGTAAAATCTCAAGCTTAAAGGCAATAAGGATGGAAGCTTAGTTAAAGGGAAGGGTATCAAGGAAGGCAGGACCAACAATCCTACATTGAGTGAGAAGGATCAATCCCCGAAGAAGGATACTATTAAGAAGAAGCAGGGCAATCCAAGGACTGAAATAACCAACCTTTCACAATCGGAGGCTTCCGCCGCTAATAGGGTGAGTAAAATTGAGCAAACTCTGCTTTTTCAGCTCGACCTTCTTAAATAACTAGTTAGAGAGTTCAAAAATTCCAAGAAATATATCCAAGAGCTCCATACCAAAATGGAGGAATAGGGCAGAGTTTCCAACCAAGCCTTCTTGCATTTCAAACATGCCATTAGTCAGTTGAAGGAAGAGATTGTTAAACATGCCTCTAACTCACAAAAGGGTGAGGAGGAAGGGAGGAGAATTAAGGACAAGGAGAAGGAAAGCACCAAAGACATTAAGATCAAGTCTAGAGAAACCAAGAAAGAAGTCAACGATAAAAGATTTGTTAAGGATTACCTAGATGACCCAAGCAAACGTACCAAGGGGAAGAAGAAGATGACTGAAGACAAAACCCCAAGAAATCAAGATGACATTTTGGATACCAAAAATTTGGGCACTCAAATAAGAAATGAAAGTTGCCATTTGCCTGGAGAAGATGGCCGATCTCTAAGGTTGGTATCTAGTTTTTTGGTTGTTGAATGTTAGGGTATTTTTTGCTTATGTTTTGTTGATGTATTGTGGCCCCTGTAGCCCATTTGTTTAAGGGCTTGTCTCACGTTTGTTTTTGTTGGAACTATATTGTCTGTATTTTGTTTGTAATCTTAGGTTATGGGATCCTTGTAAACCCCTTTTATTTACCACTATCTAAAAAAATATAAGTTTGAATACAAATGCAAGGTTAAAATTTGCATGTTTCCAAGTGTCGAAAGCTATCACATTGCATTGCATCCTAGTGAATCATAATTGAGCAGACACACCTAGGTGGGAGAACTACTTGTGGTTTGAACCCTCTTAGAAGTATTGGAACGTAGGCAATGCTCATCTATTTAATGGGGAGTGTCTAAGGTCAGTCCAACCCAACCTTTCTAACCCATTTTCCAAGTCATCTTGATGTCAAAAGTGAAAATCAAGGTTTTGAAGCAAAGAGAAAGAAAACAGATCCATGTATAGGGCCGAAGGCGAAGGAATGCATATAATTAATCTAGAGACATGTGTAATGATCTGGACTGTCACAGATCGGCACAACCTACCTAGGCAGTACTGGTAAAACCTAGATAACACTGGTTTCTGCAAGTGTCTAAGTTTTCATCAACAATGTTCTAGTGAGTTTTCATATTATTTTTCTTGATCCAAGCAATCATAGAGCTAGTACAGTCATTTTTAGGATTGTGACATAGGCAGTGAGCAGTACAAATTAAAAAATCAACTGTCTCTCTTCTCTCTTGTCATTTCTAAATATAATAATTGCAATCAATCTCTTTTTTACATTCATATTTGTATGATAAATGCCCTATTTTGCACACTCTGAATTTCAATAATTTTATTATGTTTATATCACTTAAATTCTAAAATAGTTAAAACATTTAAGTAAACCTGGTGACTCGTGTATATCGCAATCTAATGATTCTCTTTTCTCCATAATACCTTCATTAGAAACCATACTAGTGGAGCAAATACATATATATTAAGTTGGAGAATCAAGCAAAGTTGATGAAAATGAGCCAACTCCAAATATATCACTAAGTTAAGAGACAGTAAAAGAGTCATAGAATATTTCTAAATCACAAGGGGGGAAGATACCAAATATTCATTAGTTGGTCAATACATAACATCCTAATCAAATATTTATATAAGATGATAGAAATGATGATGATGACGACAGCGAAATTCTAGTGAATATAATTTATTATTTGTTTTGTCTCAACTTTACACTTATCGGTCTAGGAGAGTATCATGATGATTCAAACATGGTTAGCACTAATAAATTATTGGGTTCTCTTCATGCACAAGAGAACCCGGACAAATGGAATGCACCCCTTCCAACCAATCAAGGGGATACCAATGAAACACTTGTTGCAATGTCACAGTGATCTCTCACAATAGATGCTCCAATGAGACGATATTTTTTGAAATCTAGTATGACTCGACCACAAGAGGCACTACACATTGTACAATGTATCAAAGGTGAATGCCCAATGTTTATGCATAATTTAGTCAACAACGTAGAATTCATGATTATAAGATATTCCATAAATCATAAGGCACAATTACACATAACTAGTGCACAAGATAAACCAAGTATTATCTGACAAATGATACTTGACAAGAATTTGATTATTTTGCCTTCCATTTAATACTGGTCTATGGCTCATCTAACACATCAAAAATGGAAATCATATTGTTGTTAGCATAGAGTAATGGGACATGGAATAATTGTGAGGCATTACAACAAACAAATCATAAATTTAAAGATTGAGGCATCATTACAATGCAACAAGTACAAACCAATCCCACTAAGAATGATGCTAATACGAGTTTATAATCTAGATTTGTCCTGGCGGCTCCTCTAAAGAGAATTTACACGGTTATCAAAATCTCTGCAAATGACATTAACAAATTTACTCAACCATAATCTCATATCTTTATGTTCGTCATTGGAGGTTGATATGACAAAATCACAATATAAGTGGTTCAATATCAATGCCTATTGTGATTGGCATAGATGTGCAGGACATTCTACTAATAAATATTTTGGTTCGAGACAAAAGATACAAGATTTAATTGAGGACAATATCATGCAACACAATGATGTTGGCATACCTATTAAGAATCTGGTTACAAACCCTAGTGGGAAGCTTCACACATTTTCATAATCGTCTTTAGTGCCTCAAACACAAGAAAGTACTCTTGATCATGATTACTATGATGACAATCCCACATATGTTATCGTGCATGGTTACTTCTCTAATTTGGACATTTATATAGATGTTGATCCTCACCCACAGCATATGACATGCACAACAATCGACCCAAGATCTACACATGGATATCCCATTGATGGGATCGTTGGTTGGCCTAAATATAATCTATTAATCATAGCTTCTAGATGTTTTATCAGTTGTTCAACCTCTATATTCTTCTATCTTGACATGCATGTGTACATATGCTATTGCACTGACCATTCTTCTAGCTCTTGGCTTTGCTTTGATTATGATATTTTCATTGTCTCTTGCCTTATGATTGTCTACCCTGATCTGGACACTCATCCTAGTTATCTTGCAATGGCACATTCTTTACAACAATCTGATCCTAGCGCACATTCTTTGTTGCTACTTATATGTTTGCTTGCTTCATGAGCTTACACAATCACACATATTTTATGCTACATATTTTAGTGGCATTTGTACACATTGATTTTTTTCGATTGGGAACATGTGTCTTCCTACCTCCACACACTCTATTAGAAATGATTAAGTGACTTGCATATACACTAGGGCCATATTGCTTGCCTTCACTCTCTTGATCTTTTGAGAAATGATCATGCGGCTCACATCTACATTGGGGCCACATTACTTGCCTTCACTCTCTCGAATATTGCTTTGTTATCACATTTGGTGCACATTATGTGTTGACATATGCTATGGATTGTTTGGATCTCTTCTATTCTTTTATTTTTGAAGCCTTGCTTGCTTAGATTTTTTTTTTTTTTTAAATTAAATTAGGACTTATGCACGGCATGCTTTACTAGTTACATAATTATTGTTATTTATCATATATATGGTGAATTATATATCATTTTTCTACATACATGCTTTTCATGACATATATATGTGAGATGCAAGACATCTAGGTTACATAAGATACATGGACATTCAAATGCAAGGCATTCCTTACATGGCTATTTTTTCATACTAGGGGCATGCCTAGATTGGAGGCATGTTTGCACACTTAGCAGGTTCTATCTTTCTATAATCATCCATTGATCATAGTAGATTGTGCATGGTTTGCTCGTGTATACTCTATGGTGTTATTTCTATGGATATTGTACTTCGTTATACTAAATCGTAACATTAATTGATTATGTGGACTAATACTGTTTTTTCCATGTATGTTTGATGTTGTTACTTATTACATTGTGTGACCATTGATGTGTGTTATATTACATGTTTCTATAAGTGCATTGATTGTATTTTGTAACGTCATGTGTCAGTTATGTCAACGATCCTCTGGTCCATGTCATAACTATGTTACATCTGTGTTGGATTAGAGTTGAGTCAAAGTTTAGTCAAGTTTTAAGTGTTTGAGTGCTTCATGATATATATATATATATATATATATATATATATATATATATATATATATATATATATATATATATATATATATTGTGTGTGGATACATGTATGTTTCTTGTTGAGCTCTATGTTGTGATTTATATTACACATTATTCTATTGTGTGTGATGCCATGATTGTTATCATGCATCTTATGTGATGCTTATTATTGTGTGTCTAATTACTATATCTACTTGATATGATGTGTATTATTGTGTTCCTAATTGCTATATCTACTTGACATGACACTTGTATGCTCATTGCCTTGGATTACATGTTTCACGTGTTTGAATAATCAAATCTTTATATGATGACATATCTTATCATGTTAGTATACATGTTTTACATGATTACATTTTTTCCTATAACACATGATGCACATTTACTCATTCTTTTGCGATGAGTGATTTGCAAGTTTCATCTCGCACCTCAAAAAAGATGGTATACAATGGGCTTGTCTTAGCGATTCAAGGCTTCGTAGACAAATAGTTTTCAATTTGGGTAAAAATATGTGATTTATATGGAATAAATTGAACAGATTGAAGCATATGTAGGGCATTCTACATGATAATGAGGAACAATTGACAAATTCTATGGCGTTTGGGGACATTATATGGGTTTAATTAAACAAACTGACAAGGAAAGTATGGCATTCTATATCCACTTTGAGGTACAAATGGATCAAATTTGGAGCATGAATGTTGTTCTTGCAAACACTTCTCTTTCTATGTTGAGGATCAATGGTACTACATAAACACGTTGGGTCTAAAATCCGTTTGCGGTGGTTGATTCAAAGTTTCAATTTACATATGAACCTATTTCAAGGTTTCACCTTTACATGCAACCCAGTTTCGGGGTTCCACCTTACATATGAACTTGTTTCTAGATTCCATCATAAGAGTTATGATGATATTTTGAGTAATTCAATTAAGGTTTTACGTCACTCAATTGGGACTTCTTTGTCTCCAATGAGGGTTGTGGTATTTATACTTCTCAACCCATGGTTTTAGCAGTTACATCTTCTTGAGGCACAATCACCCCAGAGCATTGTCCAAATGAGTTTAAATAGCAGTGTGGTTCACGTACCCACAGGGGTATTCGTTCCTTGACTTTCTAATTTTAATTAATTCAATAATCTAAGTCATGTCAAAGTTTTTATCATAAATGGACATTGATGTCTACATGTTTTCTTGCAAGATTTACATGGAGTAAGCTAAATATTTGGGGCATATCTAGCAACATCAAGTGCAGTTACACACATGGACCAAATTTCTTTATTTTATCCTTTTAATCTAGTATTTTCAATACTAGACTAAAAGGAGGCCATTTGTCGACCCTTAAATATGGTATTAGACACTTGGCAATATCGAATTTGACATATCTTTGACATATGTGACTTGTGCAAACACACTTGACTCTTGTACACACTTTCCTTTGTCTATTTACCTATCTATAATCTTGACCAACCCAATTTCTCAATATAAATATTCAAGATCTTCTTAGTATGTGCCAGAACACTAAGCAAATTGTCTTCATATCCTAGATCATTGTTTTTCCCTCTAGATAGTGTTGACAATAGTCGGCACCAACAGCGACCGCAAACATCCACCTTCACCAACAATGTCCCAAAACCCTTAAAAGCTACTTTTTAAACTCAAAACGTCTCCCTTGGGTTGGCCTAAGCACGTTTGTTGTGTCGACTATAAGGAGAAATATTAAAGAGACATCTATAAATACAAGTTAAGCCTAAGGTCATACTCACTTGGCAATTACATTGAGACTCACTTGAAAGCATTGACTTGCACTCTCTTGAAACATTACCACAAAAACATACACATTCAAAACCCCTCAAAGGTATGGCCCTAAAGCCAAATTTGAATACAAGCGCAAGGTTAAAAATTACATGTTGCCAAGTGTCGAAATCCAAAGTGTTGCATTGCATTTTAGTAAATCAAAATTGAGCACACACACACCTAGGAGGGAGAACTACATGTGGTTTGAGCCATCTTTCAAAGTTATGGAATGTAGACAAAGCATAGCTATTCAATGGGGAGTGTTTGAGGTCAACTCAACACAACCTTTCTAACCCAATTTTCAGGGCATCTTAGTGTCAAAAGTGCAAATGAGGGATTTGAAGCAAAGAGAAGGAAAACAAAGATCCATATGTATGGCCAAAGGCGAATGAATGCATAAAAGTCATCTAGAGGCACAGAGGTAGTAATCTAAACTAACACAAATCAACACAACCTACCTAGACAGTACCTGCAACCCTGGGCAATACCTTCTACCATAGGAGTGACCTTTCACCAACATTGTCCTAGCAAGTTCTCAAATTATGTTTCCTAATTCAAGGAGTTACAGAGCTAGCACAAAGTCATTTTGAGGACTATGATGGAGGCAATCAGCAATACTCAAAAAATCAGCTAAGTACGTCTCCTCCCTCTTTGCTTTGTCATCTATAAATATAGTAAGTGCAATCAATATTTCTTTTACATTCAGATATGTATGATAAATGCCCCATCTTACACAATCTGAATTTCAATGGTTTTATTGTGTTAGATCACTTTAATGCTAAAACAGTTAAAACACCTCCTTTCTCAAGGTGAGGTCCATTTGATATAAAACCAAACATGGAGATGGTAAAACAACATAGCGCCAAACACACACTAACCAGGGGATCAAAGTCGTTAGCAAAAGAGAATAAATTTTGCTCAGCTAACCATGTGAAAGGTTGCACCAAGTGAACCAAGCCAAGTTGGACGAGCGATAGAGGTGAGAGTTAGGATCAAATAACCCTAGTTGGTAATGCAAAACCACAACTCTCTTTCCCTAACACGTTAATGCATAGGGAGCAGGGCTTCCTTGTTTTCCGATTCAACCATGCTAAAGTCCCCATAAAGAATCCAAATTTCCTCAAGAACTAAGTCAACAAGCCACCGCCAAAATGCCACCCACTTTATGGCATCATTAGAGGCATAAATGTTGGTGAGGCCAAAAGAGCAACAGCAAAAATCAAAGTGTCCACATCACTCAATGAGTGGGATTGGAACCCCAACTATATGTAGTGCCAAATCCAAAGACAACCATGTGACAATGCCGCCACGACCGATTGCATGGTTGGACCTATGACGCAATGCACCCGGCCAAATGTTTTTTGATAGCGAATTGAAATGAAAATTCAAAGATTTTACCTTGTTGCAAGCACATCTTCATATTTGAAAAATACTAATAATTTCTTGTCTATATACTTAGTGATGGGTCAATGAGGCATCAAACATTCCAAGAATAAACAATCATGGAGAAAAATCAAGATTTGTGGTTGTCCCTTCTTCCAACCCCTCTTGGGAAGCATAGCTATTGAACAAAAAAGTTTGTTGATTGCCACAAATAAAGTCCCCTAATTTAAAACTTTGTCGATTATCATGCAATACCATCCATAAGAGGTGGTGAAGGACTACGTGAGCGGCATGTAACAAATTTGCATTGGAAAAAACCAAGTTTTCTATTGTACCTCTTTCTTTTGCCGTCGAAGTATGTTGTGATGGTTGAGAGACCAAGCTCAAGCTCAAAGAAGCTGAGAAAATGGTAGCAGCGTGTGGGGACTTTAAAGGTGACGGCGAGCCTTGAGACAAGGATGGTGTTGCTTGCTTGCCAACCACAATCGAACCCCCTATGGCTTTGTACACAACATTAATCGTCTTCAATATATCTTGAGATTATTGGTTAGCCTTCCTTTTAGTCGTTGTGGTCCAACCATTAGGTGAAATGGCAACAATTTTATGTCTCCAAAGAGATTTTGGCTTGTGTAAAAGGCCCTGGGTTTGCCATAAGAGGGCATTCATGTATCTTATGCTTTGTAGTTTGACATCGAAAGCATGTGTTGGGCAAATTAATTTACAACTCTCGTTGCAAAATGCATTGATCTCCTATTTGAATATTAATCATTTTTTGAGGTGCTTGGAAAGGTTGACCTCGATGTAGACACTTATATGAAGCCTAACAACATAAAATTTACTCTACTCATTAGTCAAAAAAAATGCCCTAGTTTGATAAGCCAGTAAACAAAACCCTGTAAAGGAAGGGGATGACTAGGGAACTCTATCCAAACAAGAAAAATGAACTTGGCTTGTTCCAACACAACAAAATCCATGGTCTAGTAAAAAAAATGACAAGGGTATTTCGTAGGAACTGTGGGCCATGCTCAACTATGGCAACCTAATGTTCAGAGCTAAAAAACTTGAAAAGAAAAAATTGCTTGGTTAAATATGCAAACCCTCAAGCTTAACACCATGTGGATGCCAGGTGGAGTGCGCCCAACTTTAAAGCATGCTTTACAAAAGAATACAACAAATAAAATAGCTTACCAATGGATAACTTTCAAGTCAATGACATGCACAATCAAGTTAAGGGGGTTCAAGAAAAGCATCAAGCAAAGAATCAGGGGTTCGTTCGTTACCTCTTGAAACACTATCAATACGAACTTCCTTGCTTGTTTCAATGTCATGATCACCAAAAGCTCGACCTGTTGCAACTGCATTAAATGATACCTGCACAATGGAGTTGGCCATGATATAGACAAGGGTAGACTCACCACCCAAAGGGCTGAGTAAAGATTGTATCAATGCAATAAATGCAGAAAATGACTTCAAATCTTGCCTAGATCTATATAAATCAGTAGTTTAACAGGGGATGGCTAACAAAGGTTAAAACCCTTGCGGAGCCCAACTCATGCTTTATCTCCCAACTCATGCTTTCTGTCTCGAAAGTTGGATACTCAATATACAGCCTTTGTAAAATAAAGGTCGATTGTGCAGAAACCAGTTTGAGAATTGCTTATCCTGGGCCTCTGATGTTCAAAAGATCTGTGTGTGTCTTTGGCCATTGATTTACAATGTCGCAAAAATCTTTGACTTGTGACAAAAGGAGGATAAGGGAAAACATCTTCATTTGCGTTCACTATGCACTAGTGCACTGAAAATTAAAGAGGACTATGTATAATGTTATCGTATTTGAAGCAACATATAATTAAATATCAACTACAAAGCAAGACTGTTATTGCTCAAACAGCCACATCTCTAGGTGGTGGACGCAATGGTTGTTCATGAATTGGAGAAATATCGATTTCATGTATAGCATGTTCCATGTGTGATATTTTAAGTAGTTGGATGGTTAACCTTGTAGCTTATTTCTATGAAAGTAGTAGCTATGTTCTAGTTGTAAAGGGTCATCCTCCTATTTCAGTTGAATATAACGGTTATAAGCTGGAGAGGAGGTTTACCCACTGACAAGACTTCTGTTCGTAACAAATTAACACTTTATATGTTTTTGTAAAGCAAAATATTTTATAGCTGCAACAATTAGCATGGCCATTATCTTCCTGTTAAGAGTTTTGTAAAAGTTTGTAATCATGGGCATATTTTCTCCACAACTAGAAGTACATCAGGAAATTTGCCTAACAGTGGGCATTGTTCATAGAAATCATGACTTTCATGAATGTGCCATTATTTAAGCCTCCCATTCAAAAGAACTCCATTAAGATCTCTCTTTACCTATATTATATGCACATATTAAGAAAACATATATAACAGTTCATAGCATTAAACTTTTATGAATGGTAAAATCCAACATTATAAAGAGGTAGTAAACATATACAAAATTGAAAACATTTTGAAACAGAGCAAAAAATTTATCAGAAGACAAAAAACCCTCAAGATAATCAGATCTAGAGCATGGTCACTATCCTGTAATGCATGTAAACAACTATTGCTGACTTGTTTGTACATTGCAATCAATCAATTTGTGCCTTTCTTTAAATGTTCTAGAAGTTCAGCCTTTTTTAGTTCTGCAAAACTCCAAATCGTGAGACTTCACAATTATCTTCATGTCCGATACTCTCCTAGTGCTTGGATCCATTCACTCAATTAGCAATGAGGCAAGTTGTACTGCAGTATCCTTTCTAAGAGACTTTCTCTGATATCACTGACTAATTTGTACATTGCAATCAATCAATTCGTGCCTTCCTTTAATAGTTTTAGAAGTTCAGCCTTTTTTAACTTTGAAAACCCTTTTAACCCACGAGACTTCGCAATTATCTTCATGTCCGATAATTTCAGAGTGCTTGGATCCATTTGTTCAATATGTGATGAGTCAAGTTGTAGTGCAGCATCATTTGTAAGAGACTCACTCTCTCCCATCTTCACAGCAGTAATACACGAAGTATCAGGCACATGTAAAGGAGCATGTTGCACACTTGATTCAAGTTGCTTCTTGTTATCATGTCCTACATTAAGAGAATCATCTGCAAACCCGGAGTCTTCTGACTGGCAAGTTGTAGAGGCCACCTGATCCAGCTGCCTGACTACAGATGCAGCAATGGAAGACCCATTCGTCTCTATGGATCCTTGTTGTGGAGACTTTTGCAATACTTTCAATAAAGAATCAATTGCCCTCTTGTCTTCTGCTTTTGACATTTGTACTGTCTGACCTTTAACTTTAACATGACTGGATTCTTTAGGCTTTGAATTTCCATTTGTCACCAAAGACTGTGTGAGAGACGCCTTGGATAATGGCTTACCATTTAAAGATTGTACTTTTGAGATTTCATCCCTACTAGGAGCTGCAGACTTTTGGGAACTGTACTGCCGCAATATTTTCAAAACTTTACCAAGTGCCACCTTACCTTTTGCATCTGACATTTGGACTGTCTGACCTTCAACTTTTTCATGACGGGCTTCTTTAAACTTTGATTTTGCTCCCAAGCATAAAGCGATAACTTCACTTACACTAGATGTGTCAGTTGGTTTGTCATTGATATGTCTGTTATTCATTTTCTCTTGTGCTTTTGGCTTCCCATTGGAAGCTTCTGGAAAGCCTGTGCGAAGCTCTGGCGTAAGATGTTCCCAATCATCTTCCATGTCGTCATCTTCTTGTGCCTTTACCCGCCTTCTATACTTCTCAGTTTGCCTTTTCTCACTTTGCATTGCAAAAGCCAGAAAAGAACACTGCTTATCAACAGCATAGAGTGGCCTATTGCAGCTTAACAGATGACTCTTTGAAAACATGTATGTAGCACGTGATGATGACGACAAATCCCTTCTTTTCAGTAAATCTAAGCCTGGAGAAGCTGCAAAATATAAATCACTTACTCAGTCCAATGCCCAAGAAGCTGCATTAAAACAATTTGCCAGTCCCAAGATACCAACAGTGATTTTCCAAAACATAGATAGATTATGATTCTGTTTTTGAATGACAATTCGCAGTGAATAGCATTGTGAGATTCTTCTGGCAATAATTGCATAGGAATAATTTGGTCCGACGTTTCAGATCTCATCATCAGAGAAAGGATTGAAGCCAATGCTTTCCCAAATGATTATGATTCTGTTTTTGAGTGACAATTCGCAGTGAATAGCATTGTGAGATTCTTCTAGAAACAATTACATAGGAATAATTTGGTCCGACGTTTCAGGTCTCATCATCAGAGAAAGGATTGAAGCCAATGCTTTCCCAAATACATATGGTGTTCTTAAATAATGTTTGTGGCAAAGTGGAGGTAGGGTGAATAACAGAAAGTCGGCTCCTTGACACAACTGCAGCAAGTCAGCTCCTTGAGATTATGATTCGTTAGATTAAAAAGTAGCCAGAAAACAAAAGTTTACCACAGTATGAATGATTTGAAAGAACACAACTTCCGCCGTGTCCAAACAGAGAGTAATGCAAAGTTTGGATGCCAATTGCAAGCCAAAAAAAACAAGGATAAAAACATCAAAGAAATTTAAAATAAATTTGACTTTGTATAGAGAAAATGTAGCTCCACAAAGTGAATCCTTAATAAATTCAAGATGCTTCTTACTGTCTCCAACTTGTCAGGATGTAATTTCCAAAAATTGCCAATTGACTTGAAGCTTTTGAAGTATGCCATCATCTTGATGTGTTTATTTTGGTCATGCCTCCCGAACTTCAAAATTGCCTAGAAATACCTTTACATATTTGAGATCCTGTCATATTCCCCAAGCAATTTCCCCTCTACATTTTCCTATGCACTCGTCAAAAGTATATAAATTAGTGTTGTGAATCGATCACAAGTGCTCCCACAGAGAACCATATAGCCCATCAGATTTTGTAATCACATTCATTATTTTGTTGCACCCATTATCATTGTCTACCAAAACTAGCAGACATTTATATTTCACGTTAAAAAAATCCTATCAAACTGAATGGTAAACTGGTAATCTTAAGGTTTGATTAAATATTTCTAGATTACAGTGTTGATACTTTTATAGGTATACAGCATAAAAATAGCAAAGCAGTGTAATCCGGAAATATTCTATCAAACATCTTCCTACGGAAATCTTGGATCTAAAATATTAACGTTGCAAGTTAGTTTACAGAAGATTATAAATAGGTAATCTGAAGCTGTACTCGTCCAAAGACTGGAAACAGCCGGCCTAAAACCAAAAAGGGGGATGGTATTTCATGCAATTCAAGAATATCCAACCTCTCGATGCACAATTAAAACATTACACCTCCAAGGCTGAACATCGAGAACCATGACTGTTGGCCTTCCAAACTCGGAAAATTGGGTTGCCGCCTCATCCAGTCAGCACCTCGTCGCCTCCAGCAACCTTTGGGTACCCTTAGCGCACAATGGGATAAGATGGATTTGGATAACTGGAGGGCATGTGTATGCAGCTGTGGATGTATTCAGCAGGACGTTGTAGTGAGTGTTACAACAGCAACAAAGAGTAGCTAACTCTAGTAAGGTGATTCTGTTGTCACTATGGTTTTCTGTCCCAAAGTGGCAGCCATATCTCTTTGTAGATTGCTGATCTGAAACAGGAACTATGGCTCATTCACGTCCCATTCCAAGCTGATTTTCAAGCTCAGTTGGGTTTCTAAGGTAACTATGGCGTTCATATGTGTTTGAATGGTTGTTTCTCATTTATCTTTTACATTCCTTCATGCTGGATTCATTTTATTTGTATTTTGCAAAGCACACTAGTTCCAAATCTACAATTTTGAGCTAAATAGGTTGAAGTACAGCAGCTTTTTTTTTTACAGATAAAAGAAGGATTTTATTGGGGAAGCTCTCCTAAATATCAAAATGTGAAGCTGCAGCTTGGACACACGGCTAGAAGACCGTAACAAAAAAGAGCATGCATCAGAATACCTCCAAGATCAAGGTTTATACATATAGTCCGGTTTATATATACATTCTGACAAATACATAGCCTTTCATAATGCTTTTAAAACAAGAGAAGCATACTAGATATAAGACTACAGCCAAAAAAAACATAAGAAACGAACCATATAAAAAGCATGATGACTGGTGGGAGCCTGCAGACCTCACGACATCAAGCTGGAGAGGGGTCCCCTCCTACAACTGAGGAGAGACCCACCACAGCCATCGTGTCCTCTCCATGGTCTGCCAGTGGTGTTCCCCTATTCTCACCCACTCCACTGCCACCGTCACCTCCTTGCCATCCACAGCCCTACAACATCCTCCACGTCTGCATCCATGTCCCCTCCCACACGAAGGAAGCATAATAATCTGGTTCACAACCAAGCCAACCATGGAAGATAGGAATGCAGACTTCCTCTTATTCCATTGCAATACATCACTTCTTGCAACCAAAACATTTCCATCAGAAGCCAAACCCATTGCCATTAATTCATCCTCTGATATTTTGGGCCCTGAAGGATTTCTAGCATGTTTGTGGACCTTAGCCAATCATTGTAGCTCTCTATGAGGGAATAAGGACTCATTTCCATTTAGTGCCCCTCCCGGGGAGGAGCCAAAGGAATCAGACTGGCCTGGGGAAGTTGATGCAAAAACTAGACAGGGGAAGTTGATGGAAAAAATTTCATCCACTACAATTTTCCTGTAGTGACCAAATTTCAAACATTCCAAATAGCAGGAGAGGGCTGCCTCAAAACTTTTTCTCCAATGACTGTAACCTGTTGTGAAGAGTTTGGATTGATAGATTTTTGGCTCTAGGAAATGCTCTGCTGCAGTTTGGCACCCTCACTGCTTGCATTTTTCCTTTACAACTAGTCTTGTTGCTTGCCCCGGCCCCTAAGGTGTTTTTGGGGGTACCCTCTTTCAGCTCCAAATTTTCCCCTCCACAGCTAGCAACCCACAAAATTTCAAGGTCATCATCTGGCAAGTGGTTATCCTGCATAAATAAATTTGCCAACCACTTGTATTGAAAATTTTGAGAAACCATTACCGCCAGTTTGTGGAGGAAGTCATCAGCAACAGTTGTTTTGTTCTTTTTACACCCAGGCGATCCTCTGCCATCAGGACCAATGATATTCCTGTTTAACATTCATTGCCACTGAGACAACAAAAATGCGTTTGAGGCAGCCATTTCGTGGCTGGTCCACTAAAGGGGACCTCTCTGCACAGAATGCCTCTATTATTTGAGCTTTAAGGACCATTGCCTTCCCTGAATTGCAGCACCAGAGAAAGAAATGTAAACACATTTTTCCTAGTCAAAGCCAATTGTCTGGAGGGGAGTTAAATGGGTATGAATTTGATATCCATGGCTCCCAACCTTCCTAATTGTCCTTACACCACCTTAATTTAAAATGCTCGTTTCATCATTGCAATTCAAGTCATTATCATAGCATATGGCGGCACTGGGAAATCATCCGCTGCCAACACCAATCCCCAAAGAATATCATTTCAATTTAACCGGTATGGGAGGGGTATGGTAAGGGCTTGGGTATATTTATATTTACACGAGTACTTGTATATACAAGTCCTAGCCTCTCCTATTAACCTTAGCGCTTTGTCAACTATTTCAGCGCCCCTGGCTAGAGGGCACCGTTCAAGACTAGTGATCCTAGGCAACAAGGGCAGCCAGACCTAGCCAATCATTAGAGGAGTGGGAAATTGAGGACGGTGTCTTGTTTTGTAACTGCTTTGGCCAGCAAATTTGTTGGTTTATTGGCCTCCTGATACCAATGGGAGAAAGTGATATGACGGAACCAGATCGATCATTCTCGAGCTCCTTTGAGAATATTGTCGAGCTTCCAGCTAGGAGTTGTGCCTTTCTTCATTATTTGTGTTATCAATAGTGAGTCACCCTCAACTTCGAGAGATAGGGTCTAGAATTGGATTGTGATCCCCATGCCTCTACCAAAGCGATTGTGTCAATCTCGTTATTGATTCCCTGAGGGATAAAGACAGAAGATGCTGCAACTAAGCAACCCTGATTGTCTCTGATTATGCACCCAGATCCAGCCCGACCAAGGTCGCAACTTGAGGCACTGTCAAAGTTGAGCTTCCAATTTGGGGGAGTTGGAGGGAACCACTTAACAGAGGAGTGATCAACCCTAGGTACTCTTGTCCTGTTAAGAGGGAGAGGCACAGCAGTTTGTCCTCGTTTTGGAGTAGAATTAACTTTAGAGATTATATCAATGAATTCACCGTAAGCATGGCTTGGAATTATAGATCATATTAGTATCAGAACATTGTTTTCCTTTGGGAGTGTGGTATTTGTGTTGTTGTAAGACAAGAATTAGGTCCAAGACAGAGGAATTGCAATCCTGCTAATCAAAGATTTCCAAAAGGAAGTGGAACCAAGAAATAAGAGTTAGTGGAAGAATAATAGACATCAAGGCATAGATGGTGGAATGGTTTCTAAAATGGAAGCAACAGTGAAATTCATGGCCCAAGACATCAAGGCATTGATGGCAGCTATAAACAGGCTGGGAATGCATCCAAAATCTCCAAAACAGAAAGAAGAAAAGGAATGTCCTAAGTTTGAAGAAGAGCAGCCCATGGAAGGATAAAGGAAAAGCTAGTGCAAGAAAATCCATCTTCTAAATTTAAGAAAAAGGGCAAATGAAAAGGTAAGAGGAGTTCTTTTGTTCATAAGTGAAATGTTCCTAAAACCATAGCGAACACTGTGATGTAGATGGCCACATAGACGATATGTGTTGGAAATTGCATCCAAAGAGCCGCAAAAATGATCAAAGCATCTCCAGCACTGTGGAATCAGGTTCTCACCTTTCCCAAAGCTTTCCAAGGCATTCGCAAACCTTCTGAACGGTTCCAAATAATCCTTTGTTGTGAAGTTTTCCCTTCATTGTGCAGTGTTTCCTTCGCTGCACAACTCTTTCTTTGCTGCTAAGTATTTCCTTCGTTCTGCAATTCCCTTTCATTGTAAAGCTCCTCTTCATTGTGAATCCCCTTATCCTTTGTGTAGCTTCTCCTTATTTGCACATCTCCATTCCTTCTTTGCTCACCAAACCCTTTGTAATCACCTAAAAATGGCATTTGGATGCTAAGAGTGTTGCTTGAGACAGCCTATGCTTAGCTTAGCCCTAGGCCTATCCCAGAGCCTTTATCACGATTTCCAGCCATTGTGCAGACCATAGACATCTACAGCCAGCTCAAACACAGTTCTAGAAATGCGTTCCCAAATCCCAACCCAGTGTGCCCAGCAGTCTGCCAGCTGGACACTAGCGCCACATTAAAGACACTAGAGTCACATGGCGCTAGTGTCCCCAACTTGGCGCTAGTGTCCCTTGCCCTAACTCTCCCGAACGGATATATTTTCAAACGTGTGCCCCTCCTAAGGTCGACCTAAGTACATTTTATTATCTGCACAAGCTACGAATCTCTATAAATACAAGACTATTTGACCTCTATTCACTAGATGGAAAAGAGATGCAAAAGCCTATCCAAGTAAGAAACAAGTTGAGCAAAATAATGGTATTTGATCCCTATTCTACTTGACTTCTGCATACTACCATCTACAGCGGTTGTAAGCCCAGTTT
This sequence comes from Torreya grandis, assembly GCA_037957365.1. Taxonomy (NCBI): domain Eukaryota; kingdom Viridiplantae; phylum Streptophyta; class Pinopsida; order Cupressales; family Taxaceae; genus Torreya; species Torreya grandis. The sequence continues at coordinate 6,865,304 of JARHVA010000059.1, read as the reverse complement.
TCAAAGATTTCCAAGCTCAAGCACACTCAAGGCATTCAAGAACACTCTCATTCTAGCATTCACTTGCACTTGCATTAAGCACTAGGTGGGAGAACTACATCGGGCTTGATCCCTCCTCGGAGTATTAGTATGTAGGGAACTCTCTTCACAGCGAGATGTTGAGGATGTCCAACCTATTCTACTAACGAACACACATTTTCAGCTCATGCCATACTTGTAAGGAGGATTAGGGTTTGCACATTAAATCAGGGTTTCCAGGCACAAAACAGAGTTCCAAATTTTGTGCACGCAAGAACAAGACCTAGAAACACAGGCACAGGTGCTCCCAAAAAATAGGAACAATCCTGCAAGGAGGACACTAGAGCAACATGTCGCTACTGTCCAGGTGGGGCGCTACTGTCCAGTGAGCAATCAAACCCAGGGACCCTATTGACGATACTCAGACCTATCTAGAACCCAATTTTCAGAATCCATATCTTCTGCGACAATCACTTTCCAGATAAGTCTCTATTTATACATATTTATTACTACTTTTAGAAAGGCAAAGGCAAAATAAGTCAAAATCTATAACAAATCAGTGGTTAATTATTGTATATTATTCAACTGATTTAGACATCTCAGTCTTTTACTCTAACTTAGGAATTACATTTGTAAAACCCTAAAAGATTAAATCATTTCATGAACCCGTCTTACTTCGAATATTGCTTCTAACCCTAGTTTGAATTAATCCAATTTTTTGTGCAATAAATCAATGCTGCATACTTCTGATTTTCTGATTTTTTTTAGACACCCTAGCTAATTAAATCAATTTCATATTAGGGTTTCAATTTATTTTAATATAATTTAAATTGTTGCAAAGAAACCCTAAATTCAAAAAACCCTAACCCTAGATGCTCTTAGGGTTTATATCCTTTTTTTTCCTATTTTCATTAGCTGCTATTAATTTTTCAGAGTTCATATATTATATTTTAGTAGCTCTATTCCAATTTGTTTATTATATGCCATCTAAAAAAGCTCTCTTCCATTACGAAGAAGTGCTAGACTAGGTGGTAATCTTATAGAGCATATTCATATTCCTGTTATCCAAGCCTATAACATGGACAAAGAACCTATCAGAACTCCAGTTATGCACCCTTCACATCCTGATTATGTGGATTTCAATGATAATGCATCCGAAGATGAACAATACAACCAGAGCAAGTTGAGGTACACATTGAGAACTGAGACACTCTCCCTCCACTTAACAATGACATAATTATGAACAAAGATGAGGTCTTACAAGGCTTTAGTGATAGAATTCGGAAAGAGCCCCTTGATCATGCACAGATCCTACAAGCCATATTGGAAATCAAGAATAAAACAAACAATGGTCAATCTTCGACTCCCCCAATTAATAATGTTGTTACACCTTCAGTGGGGCCAACTCAGATAGCACAACCTAAGATTGTTATTCAACAACCATCAATGACAGTGACACCACTTGTGGCTAGTTCCTCCTCTCCAGATGTACAATCCCTTATGCATGAGATTCATACTCTGTAGTCTAAGGTGTTACATCTCGAGAAGGGAGCCACTAAGCCATCACATGCCTTGGATTCCAACATTCTTTTACATACACCTTTGGCACATCACATAGCGGCAACTCCCTTGCCATCCGGTTTCGTGGCACCCAAGCTTAAATTATATGATGCCAAGGGTGACCTAGAGCATTATCTCAAAGCTTTTCACGCAGCATGTTTAGACTATGTGTCTAACGATTGGCTTCTTACGAGGTTATTTCTATGCAGTCTCAAGGATTATGCCTTGCAATGGTTCTATGATTTACCAAATCAATCTATCACGGCATTCAATCCTTTAGCCAACAATGTTTCTAACACACTTTTCTATCAACATCAATGATAAGATATCATATGCATCGGTGGCACAGTTAAAGCAAAAGTCGAATGAACCTATCGCAGACTGTCTTACGATACAAGACAATATTAACCAAATTGACTAGCCCCATGGCAGACAAAGAGCTTCATGACATATTTAAACAAAGTCTCTTACCAGCATTGCATGAAGTTATCTTGTTCAAGAAGTTTCCTACATTTACCAATGTGTGCCACACAGTCAAGGAAAGAGAGGTTAAGCTCTTATCAAAGGGCAAACTCAAGTACACAAATGGATCAGAATCAACTATTAAGAGTTCAAACAAACCTCCATGCAAGGTAAGGGGCACAGAAAATAAAAGTGATCAAAAGGCCATAGTCAACGCAGCTTCCGAGCCATCTCCCAAATTGATTTTATCCGCTCCTCAAAGCAGAGTCTTCACTAATCTGCCAGTCATCAGCACGGGTTCTACAACAGCTCTTGGAATGTAATGTCATATCTCTCCCTCCCATTAAAGAGATTGATACAACACAACCTCTTCCAAAGAACTATGATTCAAATGCATTTTCCGATTATCACAGAGCCCTAGGCCACACGATAAACAGATGCATTAGCCTAAAGCACAAGATACAAGATCTAATTGAGGCTAATATTATTGATGTGGGCACACCTACAAAGGCACTGAAACCACAGCAAAAAGAGGCTAAGGCACTAAAGAAATTTTCAGATCCTTTCCCAAAGCATACAACGAATGAGGCCGAGGGCACATCAAGGGTTCACTATACATACCAAGCGCATCCACCACCAAATTCATATCACACAATTACAAAGGAGACACATCCATTACATAACATTATTGACATGTATCATACTACAGTGCCACCTAGACCACTTATCACATTGTCAAAGCAAGAGATTGTGGATGATGAAACATATTTACATGTGCTCTTCATACGAGCATACATAGACCACCATCCTATTTAGAGTATTATGGTTGACAACGGGTCAAGCATAAGCATGTGCACTATGACACAACACTTGGGTTACACAGAGCGGGACATATTCTCCACAGATTCAATAATTAGTGGTTTCAATGGCCACGTTCAGAGCTCCATTGGAGACACTGTGCTTCCATTACAGGTTGGACAAGCACACATAGGTACTCAGTTCCTAGTAGTACCTAATGCAGGTGTATTCAATATATTATTGGGCAGGGCATGGTTACAACTCCGACCCATCCCATCTACAGTACACCGATTCCTGAAGTACATACATGCTAATCAGGTGGTTAAGGTTGAGGGTGTCCCATATGAGTATCCTCTACCCATCCCACATGTTCCAGCACAGTTTCTAGCTACAATTCTAGCACAGACACTAGTTACAGTTCCAGGACCATTACCAAGTCTTGCACGGTTATCAATTTCAACAGAGTACAAATCCTATGCATACATCACAAAGTTCAGTAGAGCCATCAATGCAAGCCAAGTCTACTACGGTATCGACACATACGCATACTCTCCCATGGAGACCATTACTAGAGAGACCCCTGTGTTAGAGATGTCACAGATTCAAGGGGATCTTCCTCTAATTAGTTTATGCCAAGATCATTTTTGTTGGGTTCTAGGGGTTCTCAGCACAGGGCACCTACATCACCTACAGCGTCTACCAGATGGGTTTCAAAGACCCCTATAGTTCACAAGGCATCACAGTAAGTGCCACAGCTTCATAGCATCACTACACAAGCAGATTCAGACACAGATTACTCTGCACAGCAGATTATGGAATCACAATGGCCCTTTCACACCGCACGCATGATCAAAGTTTCTTTGTTCAACACAGGGCACAGTGATAGTAGTCTCCCATGAGACTCATTGGTTAGTATGGTTTCTACCCTTGTACATAATTCTCTCTCTCTCCTTATACATAGTTAATTTTCATTTGCTTGTACATAGCTTATATCTAGAAAACAAAAAAACAACATAACATGTCAAAATACAAAAACATTCAAATATTACTCAGAAAACACAAAATTTACAAATTGTATGAATTGCTAATTTTACATTCCTACTACTTGCCAGATATTACATACGTTAGCTATCTTAATATAGTTGTTTTTATCATACACATGCGTCACTTGTTCTTGTCGAGTACTTGCGGATTATGGACAAGACTCCGGTCCACTACATTGATCCAGACTTGCTATCATCTGCCCATTGGGGGCATATACACCAACCCAGGTTTATTCATTTGATACATCCACCCACTCGGGGGCACCTCCTACACAATTGTTACTACCAAGTTCTATCCTTACATACTATACATTCCAATTTACACATTGATATATTTTGATATTGATCATTGCTACTCATTGCTCAGATTTTTTGCCGACTATCACTAGTTCAACTCAACCTATGTACATCTTAGCATTTACACAGATTTGTATTACACAGTGATACATGCTTTCATTTCTAGCTTTATTAGTTTAGATTTGATTGTGTTTCCTGTTGACCAAATTTTACCCTGTAGGTCAAATTGGGGCCCCTACAAGTAAAAACTTGACTTTTTAGATGTTTTAGGGAGTCTAATATTTTGTCATGGGGTGTATTATAAGTTATTTGATATCATTTAATGTCACCTTAGCTTTGGTCTTAGTCATATTAGTCAATTTGTCATTTTGGGTCATTCAATGGGCTTTTAGGGGTCATAAATACAAGTGGCACGGTTTCCAAGGTGTCCAGATGTCTTTTTTTTCTTTCAAGCATCCAAGAGGTCAAATTCCCTGTCAGAAATGTCAGTTCAATCAGAATATTGCAGGTTATCTAACTGAAATTCAAGAAACTAATTGAAAAATGTGAGTTTGGCACTTGTATGGTCCATGGGTAAGTGTGCCACGTGGGGTAAGGTCATGGAACGCCTCTTCATCTTCCTCACACTCATCTCAACGCTTGACATGCTCTGGAAGTGTCATTTTTGAGCCAAAACCGTTCTTCTCCTTTGCCTTCCTAGACATACAAAAGTGACCAACAAGTTTGTGCTTAGTACGAACAGCTGAGAAGGTTTCAGGTGAAATATTTTTGAGAGGTGATAGTACACTTAGAGACCTTCATTTTCATAACAAGAGTTTGAAGAATGGTGGCCTATGCTTTATGAACCATCCTCCTGAAGTTGACTGTGATTTTTTGCTTGTTGTTTCAAGTACGCTATAGGTTTTGCTCCATTTTGGGCAAGTCCATACGAACTAGTTGGTTATGTTGACTTTAGAGAATGTTGGCTACCTTTTCAGATGCTCTCCATTCTTAGTTTCATGTTTCCTGATGTTTTGATGGGCAAGTTGTCTCATGCTGTAGGAAGGTGTCACCATTGTGAAGTTTCGGTCAGTTTCTTCTTTATTGCAGAATGGTAGTCTTCTACAGAGGTCTCATGTGATAGAAGATGGTGTTCCACATATTTCAATGCCAGATTTTACCTCCCTTCCATGTTTGGTTTCACCACATCATACTTTGGAGCAAGTTTCAGTCTTGCCATTCATCTCAGTCAACTCTTTGCTCAATTTCATGTTGAAGCACATGTATAAGCTTGTTTTAGCTTGTTCATGGAGTTGTAATCAGGGTGTGTTAGTTGTCTAAGTCATCAAGAGCTGTAGGGAGTTCATTTGGTTGTTAAAAGAAGATACAAGACTGGTTACAAACTCATTCCCCACACCAACTAGTCATTAAAGACCCCTGCCTACTCTGTTCCAGATGTCTGCAAGGTTTTTTCACATTGGAATGGATGTTTGGATTTGTCCTTAAGATATCCTTAATGGCAATCATGCATTTGGAGAGTTGACAATGAGTTTGTGTTGTTATGAGGCCATTCATCAACATGTTGCTCCATTCAATGCCCTGCCTACATACAACGCAATACACACATACAGGAGCTTTTGATGACGTCATATTGAGAGGTGGAAAGCTTGATATGGGTTTCAATCTCTTAAGGTTGCTAAAGGTGCATTGGGATGCTTGGTGAAGGCATAGAAATGTTCACAAACTTGTTCATCTTACATACTGCCCAAAATCTCATGCTTGTTGCCTGTGTATGTTGATGTCCACTTATAGGTCGTACCTCAAGAATCATGAAGGCACTTGTACGGAAGGTTGAGATGTGATAAGAACCTCTTTTGGTTTCTAACATGAGGATTGACCATTGTAAACTTGTTTGAGGTGTCTAATGGACAAATAGAAGATGTAAACTACCTTCAAAAACATAAGATGATTGATTCACAGCTTTTTTCCCCAAAAGAACAAAACAATGATCCTTGGTGTTTTGTTGATATCTCATAACAGGGTTGCAAAGACCTTTCATGCATTTTGATAACCATAGCTTGTAGTCTCTATCTAGAACAAGGACTTTGCAGAGTTTGAGGGGCAAAGGATCAATAGAGAGTGGTTTTTAGGAAGCTCAAAGTTGCCTAGAAATACACTAAAAAGCTGCATTCATGTCTACAGGGTTGAGCTATAAAGAGACCTATTCAACCCAGGGTTACATACCAGACCACACTTTCACTTTTGAGTGGTTCCAAATGGTTGACATAAAGATTGGAGATCTAGGGATCGTCAAAGGAAATTGGGTTACTGACCTTTGACCACATTTGCACCTACAAGTATCCTTTTCATTGCAAATGTGACCCTACAGGGTGGCTGTAGAGTTAGTATGTAGGTTGAGTTAAATATCCTTGATAAAGGACCTCACTTCAAGCATGGAATGGATGAGTGCAGTCATAGCATGGTGTGAAGAACTTAAAAGAGGCTCATTCAAGGTTTTCAGAGTCCAATACAAGCATGGTTACCTTCAGGTACCCTTCCAAAACAAAACCACAGTCTGATATAGATGATTGTGATGTAACAGTGAGCAAATTTGAGGATTTTGAAGTGTTGGCAGTGCTTAAGATCAAATAAATGGGTCCAAACTAATGCCAAATGAACCTAAGGGAGGCAGAGGAGGTTATGGACATTGTCTTTGAGGTCAAACCATGCATTTACACCTATAGGTCCAAGCCTAGGAGCTCTAAACAAACAAAACAGAGTCAAAGGTGTACACAGTCTTGACTAGGCAGGGGTACGGAGGAGTATGCAAAGAGTTAAGGTCTTGACCAGACCTAAAATGTCTTCATCATGATATACATGACCAGAAGAGGTCTCTTGGCAGTGTAAACAAAGCAAGGGCCTAAATGATGAAATACATAGTCTAAAGTGAAATTCTTGCACACAGTCCTTCCCTGGCAGGTATGTCTTGGTTTTTGAAGATTTTGGAGGGTCAAATGGTTTGACCAAGGGCTGAAACCTTTCAGAGAGGGTCTTTACAACCTATTTAAAGCCTCTCCAACATTCAAACTTTCTGAGCAAACAGGGGAAATACCCTTTGTTTTGTCTCAGACAAAGGGTACTTTCCCCATGCATAAACCCTGCAGTTTGGAGATTAGGGATGAAAGGTGAGCCAAGAAGCTAATTGAAACTTCCAAAAAGGTTTGGGAAGCTATATAACACTTGTGCAAACATTAGAAATACCTCACATAAGGAGGGAACCCAACAGAATGCTCTGGACCACAAAGGTTGCAGTCAGATCTAGTAGGCAGAATTAAGGCCCATAAGCCAAATGATAGGCCACTTTTACTTCTAGCTCTTAGTGAGTGTTTTGACTGATTGGAACATGTTTGTAGGGTGAATTCAGAAGTGTTAAAGCTCTTGGAGTGCATGAGAAACCATAAGAAGGTCATTTTGGGCCTTAAACCAACTCAGTTCTATTAAACAAAGTTTAAGCCTCGAAGTCGAAAGGAGAGTAATGGTCACTTCCACTTTGAGATGAGCTTTCTACCCTATTGAAACATGTTTATAGGATGGAGACAGATATGTTCAAACTTTTGAAGGGCAGAGAAGTTGCAAGGGAATCCATTTTTGGCCCACAGACAACTCAGACTTGTGCAAAATGTGAAAACAAGTTCGATAGAAGTTTGGAAGCTCACACCTCTTTTGATGCTATGCATGGGAATCTAAGAAGTTCAGGGATGTTGATGAGGATCTTGAACTATGCATTTGTGAAATTTGTTGGCAGTTTCAACGTCCCATCTTTATGAATGAACCTTAAGAGGGTAAAACAAGCCTAAACCCTTGCCAGTGACCGGTTTGAGGAAATGAAGATGGAAAGCTAATCTAATGGCATAGTTTGACCATGAAAATGCTTGGAAGTTGCAGAGGACTCTCTCAGGCTCCTTCCTACCCTTTGAGTTGTACAGAATTGTACAAACAAGGTACTTTTGACTATTTTGTGTGTTTTGCAGGTTCTAGGAGTCTGAAAACGAAATCAACTTTGGGAGATTAGGACTTGGGCTAACCCCTCATGTCTATTTCATTCTTCTAGAAAAACTCGTAAGTGTTCAAACAAACAGCCTCATCTTAGCCAGTCAAAACTGGGATAGTGACCAAGCTAGTGAGAAGGGTGAAAAACTTCATGTGAGCTGATTTTAAGGTGTCCCTGATGCCTCTAAGACCATGAAGGGTTTTGACAAGTGTCATCCACTCCCTCCCATGAATTTGCATGGAAAACTAAAGCCAAATTTGAGGCCAAGTGTGCAAGGTGCATGAAGGAAGAGTTTTTTAGACTGCAGATGGTGATGGCTTGCTTCCAGATGACTGCACTAAAACCAATGCATGGAGAGGCATGTCTAAGAGCCTTCCCCTTCATCCCAATCATCAGAGCTATTCATAGTGTGTTCTACTTGAATGTTGGATCTTGCTTAGTGAAGACTATGGTTTCTTTATCCTGTTGTCTCATTCTTTCATCCTATTTGTAGTTGGAAAGCTTCTTCTTGCAGGGCAAGTGAAGTGTTCTAAAAAGTGTTAAGGTTGAGTGAATTAGTCTATTCACTAGTGCTATTCAAGGCCTCTTGTCTAGTCCTCTTAGTCTAAACATTCATCTATAACTTCATAATGTAACATTGATGTGAGAAGATGCAGATTGGAGAAGTGTATGTTTGGTTAGTTTCTTGATTTCATGTGTAACATGCATCTGGTTGGTGGTCATCAATCAATTTGGTGTATCACCTCCCTTAGGTTAGTTTGCTTTCAATTTTCTCTCTCCCTTTTTCCCCTCAAAGTTTTGGTGTAGTTGTGATCCAAAGTGGTACATCAAGGGAGCTAGCCATATCTAGAGATTCACCTCATCATTAGGATATCCACAAGCCTAGAGGTATTTTCAATTGTGCCACTTGGATGAAGAAAACTGAGACATCTCCTCAAAGGGTGCAAATACAAGTGACAACATTTCCTATGCTTATTTTATTTTGAAAGCATTTGAATATGCCATTGTTCTTTGGCTCTATGCCATTTATATGTTTGTATGCCTTGGACATGTGCCCATGTCCCTTGTGTGTGCTATATGTGGACTTTTGAACATGTCCTTCTATGTGGCTCTAAGTCAAATTGCTTCTTGCTTGCATATGTGGACATCTGAACATATCCTTGTATGTCTTTCATTCTCAAATTTAGTGACATGTGCCCATGTCCCTTGTATTGTGGCCCCTTGGCCTACTTTTGTGTGCCTCGTGTGTTTTATATGTATGCTTTCGTGTATACATTTTCACCATGACACTTGTCTTTGCTTGTTACACACACCAGTTTTTGATGCCATGAAGGACCTCATGCATCAACCCTTCCTACTTGAGTGCAGTGATGGACATCATGCCCCATCCCCTTAGATAGCTACTCAGATTTGTTGCTATACACATTGATTACATCTATCTTAACACCCTTGTGCAATGCTAGATTACAAGATACATCTTACATTACCTACTTATGCTCAGATACTTTTACATTCCGATGTTATGTTTGTACATTGGATTGGAATATCACGCAGTTATCATATATATGCTCCGACTAACACATTTCGCAGAGCTACTTCTTTTGAGGACAATTCTTACACAAGTTCCACAACCACTCTCAAAAGAGAGGGCATTCCCAGGGGTTTGTCACAGAGATCAGGGTCATACTTTGTTATTCACAGATCATTTTCAGCACACAGGGTCAGTTTCAAAAATCAAACACAGGGCGGACACAGGAAAAATCAGGGACTCAGAAAGCAGTTCAGATTATCCGTATTTCAAACTAGACAAACATTATTGTCCACTATAGGGCGCTATTGTCCAATAACCCCAAATTCAAGACAATCTAGATTACTCAGACCAGTACACCATGCACAATACAGATACAGTCACAGGGTTGACAGTTATGTTCAGATTTTGCTCAAATACACTCATTTCAACTCAGAGTCCTACCAGTTGCTCAAATTTGAGGCATCATGCGTGGCATGATCACTCCCACATTCAGTTCAAATACACAAATATAGTTATTACATACTCAGTTCAGAATCAGTATACTCAGATATCGGATTGGGGGCATGTACGTGACACAGTTTTCATATGCTCAGTTACACATAGATTGATCTGATGGAATGGCAAACTCCATGTCATTCTCTATGTTGTATACACTTGTTATCCTATTCCAGGTTGTCACCAGTTTTATGCCTTACTCCATCTGTAGTGGTTGGCATTCCCGAGTGGCCCAGAGCCGCATAATGTCCTCGAGTGTCCGCAGAGCCGACATACACAGTTAGATATACCCAGTTAGATACTTTCAGCACTTTAAGCAGTTCAATTTCAGATGTATCTATTTTACACAGGTGGGCAATGATGGAGTCATAGCCTACTTGAGTTCTTGAGCCACCCACATGGGAGGGTTAGGCACACTTACAATCTTATCCAAGTTATTCACAGATCATGATCCACTGAGTAGGGGTGGACAATGGAGTCAAAATTGGATTGAGTTCTTGAGCCACCCACATATGAGGATTGAGTAAGCTATCAGCTCAATCCAAGATATTCAACGATTTGATCACTATGTACACTCACACACACAGGTTGTCACCAGGTTCATGCATTGGTTCGCATACCTAATGAGGTGTATTCATTTCTTTCCTCTTTTCCTATCTTTTTACTTAGCTTTACTTAGTTACTTTATTCAGCATAGTCTTTTGGTTTTGATAATCTCTTAGATAAAGACTGATTTTTGCATGTTTCATGGCAAGTCATTGCTTTGGATCATGTTTCACATACGTAGACCCAGATTCGCATACTCAGACTCAGCTACACAAGCTTCACTTCCTAGGTAAGTCTAGGTATGCTTCTTTTTCCTTTATAATAGTCATTTCACTTTGTTGCATTTTTAGCATAAAGGGGGGGCAAATGTAATCCCCTAAATGTGGTATTTGGATGCTAAGAGTGTCGCTTGAGACAGCCTACGCCTAGCTTAACCCTAGACCTATCCTAGAGCCTTTATCATGATTTTTCAGCCATTGTGCAAACCACAGACATCCCCAGTCAGCTCAAACACAGTTCCAATAATGCATTCCCAGATCCCAACCCAATGTACCCAACAATCTGCCAATTGGACACTAGCACCACATTAAGGACACTAGAGCCACATGGCGCTAGTGTCCCCAACTTGGCGCTAGTGTCCCCAACTTGGCGCTAGTGTCCCTTGCCCCAACTCTCCCAAACGGATATATTTTCAAACGTATGCCCCTCATAAGGTCGGCCTAAGTACATTTTATTATCCACACAAGCTACGAATCTCTATAAATACAAGACTATTTGACCTCTATTCACTAGATGAAAAAAAGATGCAAAATCCTATCCAACTAAGAAACAAGTTGAGCAATATTAAGGTATTTGATTACTATTCTACATACTACCATCTACAGCTGCTGCAAGCCCAAATTTCAAAGATTTTTAAGCTCAAACACACTCAAGGCATTCATGACCACTCTCATTCTAGCATTCACTTGCACTTGCACCAAGCACTAAATGGGAGAACTACATCGAGCTTGATCCCTCCTCAGAGTATTGGTATGAAGGCAACTCTCTTCATAGCAAGGTGATGAGGATGTCCAGTGTATCCTACTAACGAACACACATTTTTAGCTTATGCCATACTTGCAAGAAGGATTAAGGTTTGCACACTAAATCAGGTTTTACAAGCACAATACAAAGTTCTAGTTTGCGTGCATGCAAGAACAGGACCCAAAAACACATACACAGGTGCTCCCAAAAAATAAGAATAGTCCTGCAAATAGGACACTAGCGCCTTTTTGTGGACACTAGAGCAGCATGGCAATATTTTCCAAGTGGAGTGCTACTGTCCAGTGAGCAATCAGACCTAGGGACCCTGTTCACGATACTTAGACCTATCTAGAACCCAGTTTTTAGAACCTAGAACTTTCACAACAATCAATTTCCAGATAAGTCTCTATTTATGCATATTTATTACTATTTTTAGAAAGGCAAAATAAGTCAAAATCTATAACAAATCAGTGGTTAATTATTGAATATTATTTCACTGATTTAGACATCTCAGCACTTTAATCTAACTTAGGAATTACATTTGTAAAACCCTGAAAGGTTAAATCACCCTTCTTTGTGCACCTTTTCTCCATTGTGCACCTTCCCTCCTTTGCATTGCTCACAACTTCACATTTCCGGAAAATAATGTCGCAGATTGAACATTCAGTTTATTGGGCTCCACATGTGCAACACAACAAACCTCTTCCACTTCAAGGTTCATGTCAAAAGGCGGACCAACACATCATCTTACAAGATCAACAACGGTTGTGTAAGGTGAATTGATTGAGTATACAAATGGTTCTTGTAACCATCCACATGATGTAAACTATTGTAAATATCCATGCTTTCAATAAAATAGCAAAGACAAGACAGCTAGGATGTTAGGAAGATAGTAATTCAATTTTGTAACATCCTAACGCTAGTAAATCCTTGCCAATATTCAATATAAGGATATACACAATTCTACACTTACATTGTGTATTTCCACTTCTTTTTGTTCATAGTGATGGAAGTGCAACTCTATTCATATCAATCCCAAATGTGTAATGGTTATTCTGCATCTCCTTGTTTACATTCCATTGCATGTTCTATAATATGCACTCTCTAATTAAGAAGATTAGTCTATCTTAGTAGTAGATTGTCCTCTATGCACCTCATAGGCTCAGCATAGATCATTGGTATCAAAGCTTATTTCCATAAGCATCTTACTAGTGCATGTCAACTCGTTCATAGTATCGGAAGGCATACAACCCAGTTCGATATTGGTTTATCTTGATGAGTGAAGGCACAAATCCCAAATGGCTGATGAAACAGATAATTCTTCTACAACAGACGTTCTATGGCTCATTCAAATGGCTTTGGATGAACAAAGGAAGGAAGTTTTCTCACAATTCTGCAACCTAATTATGCAACTAGTTCCTACCACCTCTGCAACACCTAACAAGCCTTCTTTTCAGCACCAAAATCCGTTTGAGGTGCAAGTCAACTTGGATATCCCCGTGCTCTAAAGCAAAATCGATGTTGCGGCATTAGATGAATAGCTAAGGCAGATGGAAGCTTACCAAACCGTCAACAAGTTCTCTAATGAATAAAATATACCTTTGCAACTTTGAAGATATCCAACCCAACACTCAACTAGTGGTCTCATAGTTTGCAGGAAATCGAATACAAACCCACTGATACATGGTCAAAATTTGTTACAACAGTATGTATGCAATTCTATCTACATAATCATATTTAATATTATGATGATGATTATAAGAAGTTCTAGATGTTAAGGCAAAAGAAGGATCAGTAGTGACCGAATCCACTAACAAGTTCCATGAACTTTATGCCCGTTTGAATCTCTCTAAAACAGACTTGCATCAAGTCCTAAAGAACCTATATACAGGCTGCCATAGAGTTCCTACTATGCACAAACTTGGAAGAACCCTGTAGGCATGCTGTCAAGATTGAAGAACGAGACAAAAAAAAAGGTTCATTTTCTTCTCATCCTCCTCCTAAGAACAAGCCTTCAAGACAACAACAAAACAAGTTACAAATAGTACAGCAACCACCTCATAGTGGACAACAAAAGCAGAAACTACTCAACCAAAATCTCCTTCCCAAAGGAAAGACAAAAGGAAAGGGGCTAAGTGGTGTATCCATCACAAGGTTAGCAACCATGATGACCAAGAGTGTCATGCACAACAGACTTTGCTTGCGCAATCTACACAACCGTTCATAGACAAAGCAAAGCAAGACACAAACCCCACTAATGCTCAGCCAACACCCGTTGATGCTAAAGAGAGTGTCTTTTCCACACTAAGTGTTGGGTAAAAGGACAACCACTCCATGTCATCATCAACAATGGAACCTAGAATAATATCATTGCTCTAGTCACTCTGAAGAGCCTTGATTTGGTGACAAAGGCACACCCTCAACCATATTCACTTGGATGGTTTCAACAGGATCATGATATCAAAGCCACGCAACGGTGCTCATTCAAGTATGGCATCTCACCCATGCGGGATTCTCTCACTTGTGATGTAGCTCCTTTGGAAATCTGCAAAGTTCTTATTCGCAAGCTATACTCATATGATCAAGATTCGACGTATAGAGATAAGCCACAACATAGGTTGGTCAAGATCAACAACTACAAATATCATATCCTAGACTCCCCTTCAAAGACCAACATCTCATTGGTTTATGTGAAGCAACACACAAAATTTGTCTCGCATGCACGGAAGTTTGTTCCACTCATGCTCCGACTAGAGTTAACCCACAACATTGCACACAAGCATGCACTTGCAGCATAATTTGGCAAGCTTGCATCTTAGCAGAAGCAACTTGACAGCCTTCTACATCAATATGAAGATATCTAAGGATTCCAAAGGAACCCCTACATGTTGCTAAGCACGAAATTGATCTCCTCCCAAGATCACCTCTTCCAAATAGTCCTCTATATCCAGATGAATTGGAGCGTAGGAAATACTAATACTCAGTGGATAGACACTTAATGGATTAAATGAGCTATGGCGGAAGCACTTTTGAAATGATAAAGGCCAAGATGTATAGTCGAAGTGCTATGAGAGAACAAGAAACAACAGCACAATAGAGATTGTGTTAGAAGTATAAGTTATAAGATTATATTATGCAGTGGTTTTGTACAAATCTCTGAGAGGTTGGATGTGCTAAAAGATGTCTAGCCACCACGTTACTTATTATTCTATATCAGCTTAATCAAAGAAAGGAAGAATACTCTGATATACAAGTATGGAATACAAAGAGATGATTGGTCAGTTACAAGAATGGCAACCGCTCACTTCATAACTATTCAAATTCTTTATTTTGTCGCTATTTGAAGCGTCGTTGCGCAACCATGCAGAACATGATTTGCATGCCAAAGTTGTGCAGTATGTACAAAGAGTTAGAAATTTGCAGTATGAACATGTGTACTTGGTATGGTCCTGAAGTTGAAGGTGAATATGACACATGGAGCAAGGTACCGCCATACGAGTCACTCAAAGACCCAGATCCTCTAGGATCAATCGCCCCTCCTTGAAGAGCAATGATTCCCACTACGTGTAGTTGCGAACTAGGATGTGGAAAGTTGTTGGCAACTTGCACTTCTGTAAACCATTTTCCTTGAGAAGAAACTTGACCTGCTTTGACAATCTAGAAGAGAGGGATCTCTTGTTGTCTTGTGCATTTGACCTTGGCATCATTTATTTGATATGCTTTTTTGGAGTGTTGCAATTTGGGTCGATCTTTTTATGTTTAAGTGTTTCTACCATAGATTCAGAAATTGCCAAAACTCAGCGATAAATCACAAATCAAGGTTGAGACTCTCTACCATAGTTTGCATACTCAACAATTATGCGAGTACTCACAAAATTTTCTACCCCGTGAGTCTTTTCTACTAATGCTTGCAAGTCTGTGGAGCCAAGTTTCGGTGATTTTTTGCACAATACTCATCGCAAGTACTCGACAAGTACTAAGTGCAGACTCGTTGAGTGGTGGAAACGCAATCAATGTGAAAAATACAGGTAAAAAATGTGGGAAAACACAAAATTTTCTCCTTATTAAGCACACACATCCCACACTCTCATCACACAACATTTGAGCATCCTTTACACAAATTGGAGGGAGTTTATAGCAAATTTGTAGAGAAAATTTGAAGAATTTCAATTTCAAGTTTTTTTTTTTTCCATATTTCTTTTTTCCCGAGCATGTAAATTCTTTCTAAAATGGTAATATTAGGTTTCTAAACATGTTCTACAAATTTACATGCATTCCATTCAATTCCATAATTATTATTCGTTATTTAAATTAGTTTTTCATAATTTATGAATATAATTGTTGGTTTTTCCCTGTATATAGGGTTTAGTTTTACAAATTTATGGTTTAGGGTTTTTTTAAATGTTTTTATTTTTTTATTAATTCATAAACATAGAGTTTAGATTTAGAATTTTACGATTTATGTTTTTTTTGGATGTTTTTTAATTTTTTTGTATTTAAACATGTTGCAGGTTAGCATACAATAGCATCCAATGTCACATTGGGTTTAGCATCAATGAGTGGTAGTCGTCCCGCTAAAAATTGTATCGTCGCTTAGAAGTATGTCATAGATGCACCGTCCCAGGGGAGTGTGATTTGCACATTTTGCTCGAAAGAGGTTTCTAAAGGCTTCAATTGCCTCAAGTACTATATCGCATGCAATCCTTGTCACAATGCCACGTCATGCCCCAATACCACGGAAGAGGAAAAATGAGAGATGAATGCAAAGCTTGCATTGTTGGATGAGAAGAAACTGAAGAGAGCAAGGGTACAAGCAGTCGTTACAGCAACCATTACTCCTACATCGACAACGGAAACTGAGGTAGATATGGCAAAGATTGTGGGCTCTAGTCGTGGTCCACACATACGAGACATCAGGGTTAGCATAAACAAGTGGTAGTCGTCCCACTAAAAGTTGTATCATAGCTTGGAAGTATGTCATCGTTGGACCGTCCCAGGGGAGTGATTTGCACGTTTTCCTCGAAGGTTTCTAAAGGCATCAATTGCCTCAAGTACCATATCGCATGCAATCTTTGTTGCGATGCCACATCATATCCCAATATCACGGAAGAGGCAAAATGAGAGATGAACGCAATGCTAGCATTGTTGGATGAGAAGAAACTAGAGAGGGCAAGGGTACAAATAGTCATAGCAGTAGCCATTACTCCGCCATCAGCAATGGAAACTGAGGTAGATATGGCAAAGATTGTGAAATCTAATCGTGGTCCACGCATACGAGGCACATCCACCTCATCTAATTCGAGCAAAGACCAGTTAGCTTTTTTGTACCTAGAAACATACATGGGGCACAACTTTCACTGCAAGGTACAAAGTGGAACAAGGAGGTGTATGAGAAAACAGATAATGCATGTGCGAATTTCTAGTACAACATTGCCTTCAAGATGGCAAAAAGCTCGTATTGAGAATATTTGGTGACGGCATTAAAAGTTGCAGGGAAATGGTACAAGGCACTCTCTTCAACAGATTTAAGTGGAAGGTTGCTCCAAGATGATGTTAAAGATACAAAGTCAATAATGGAAGAAGAAAAGTAGTGGCAAAAGTTCGGACGCACCATTCTTTCAAATGGGTGGATAGATGGAAGTAACTGCATCCTCATCAATTTTTTAGGGGCTTCAAATGGTGAGGGTTTTTTTGAAGTCAATTGAAGTCTCTAACAAAGTAAAGAATGCAGAAACTTTGAGTTTGATGCTCGAGAAGGTTGTCTTAGAGGTGGGCATTGAGAATGTTGTGCAAATTATCACTGACAATACAGTAGCATATGTGACGACTAGGAGACTGCTTAAGGAGAGGCATTTGTCACTCTTTTGGAACCCTTGCATAGCCCATTGCCTTGACCTTATTTTGGAGGACATAGGCGCTCTTGATTGGGTGAGACTAGTTGTAGAAGATGTCAGAAACATCACCATATACATTTATAATCAGCCTTGGGTTCTCAACTTGATGAGAGATCATCGCAAGGTAAAATATCTTGTAACGTCCCTAATCCAACATTTTTAAACAAATATGGATTTACTGAAAAACCCTAAGGCAGCAATAAAAAGATCTAGATTTTATTGCAACAAACCCTTATGAAGAAGCACAATAATCTGATTTTCAATTATTTATGACAACAAACCCTTGAAAAAAATACCCAAATGGTTTGGAAATCAATGATAAACCCTCTAAATATTTAGATTTGATTTCAAAGGTCAAATATACAAGATGGAATCAAATACAACTCAAAACAGATTTTATTTATTTATTTTTCACATTACCATAGTTCCTCCACAAATGATGCTTCAAATGAAAAGTTGGGGCCAAAAGATGATCATGCAAACTAGAACCACAAAGATCTGCCCACTGAAATGGCATTGGCAATGAAATGTATTTCCAAACGCTGACGTCAGCGCTTAATCAAGCCCTAAATGGGCTCCAAAAATTGGAATTGATGATGTACTAGTTGTAATTGCAGTTTTGGATGGAAAATCAAGTCTAAAACGTGCCCTAGGAGAACTAGAAACTGAATATCTCTAAGCACAACTGCAACCCCTGGATGGAGTTACCCTAGGAGATGAGAAGGTTTTCATCCTCGAATCCATCTACAAAGGAGGATTTTCGTCATTTATTGTTGTAGCTGAAGCACTTGCATCAAACATACATGAAAGAGTAATATGAATTTTCAAGATCCTCCCCAAAAGAAATCCCCAAGCTAACTTTTATTATTTTCTGTTTGCATTTCCTAAGTAGCACACTCCACTTTGGGTATTTTCTTTATTTTTAATTAACACTTACATTTTTATTTTAGCATTGACTTTATTTTACATTAAAATTCACCTTTTTAATTAAATAATAATAAAACATAAGTTGCCTTTAAAATAACATAAAGTTATTTTTTGGCTAACTTAGTCATATTATTATTTCAAGTATTTAAAAATACTTTTCAGTTTAATAAAAATAATATTATTAAGTTGTCCAAAAGATTAGAAATGCTCAGGCCCAACTTAAATAATATTATTAATTATTTTAATTTAGAAAAGGGGACATGGCAGTCCGCCCTTTCCATAATTTGTTGGCCCTCAAGCAAGTGCAAACTTGAATGCTCCAATATCACCATGCCAATATGATAAATCAGGTTGTAATGTCCATAGAGCCTAGATCTTGTACTTGTCAAATGAAGCAACTACTACCAAAAAGCACTATAGGATCCACTATCTCCATCATTCCTATTTTTATGCAATCCATATAACTTGATCACTTCTTTGAGAGACAATTTGGCTTCCCATCATTGGCTTGGATTAGGCAAGGAATGCAAGCAACTCACAATATGCTCCTCTTTGATGTGACGACCAAATGATGCTTTCTTCCCAGAGATTGAGAACATCCTCGAATTCCCATATGGCCAAGGGCTGTCTTATGAACTTGCCACATGTTTTCATTGTGCCACTCTGTTACCACTATGAACTAAAGAATCTGGAACCTCCCACTAAGCCACATAATAACTTCCTTGAGTTCCAATAGATCATACAATTGCACTGTAGGTAGAACGCCTCATGAATTTGTACCACTCAACTTGTATGGACGTTGGAATGAAGTTGCAGCAGTCATAGTTCATTTGAAACCTTCCTCAAAACAGCAATATGACAACTGGAGTAATTGCTTTCAGCAACTCTAATGGTTGAAAACCTTCACAAATAGCAGGATACAAGAAAAATTCCTTAAAGTTTGCAACTGGGTGCTGAATGTGACTAATAACCATAGTCCAAAATCAATAACCCTGAAAATCAGCAGTATAAGAATGGTACAACCACTGCAATACTGAAAATCCCTCACAAAATTCAGCAATGTCAGTAACATTGAGGCTGGAAACAACCATACAATTACCGAAAATACTTCAATTGCAGCAACAAACTTAAAATCACTCAATTCTATGACTGAAACCACTTGTATGGCTACAAATGATGTAATGTAACAACTAGAAATGGTGATCACATTAGCCCTAAAGCTGGAAACTATGATGACAGCAGTCCCTGATATGTTTCCTTTACAACATAATTGCAATATGCTACCACTACTCTTCCCCTTTATGCCTTGTTTGTAGTCTTTTGTAAGCATATTTGAATGTGAAACTGTTCCACCAAGCTTATGTTGAGCTACTTTGATATTCATATGAACTGTCCCTTGAGACCTTGTGGTGCTCAAAACTTCTTCAATAGGGAGGATAAATTCAACATAACTTCTTTCTAACTTTTGTTGGTGCTCTTTACTTAATGGCAATCTTGAAAATGCAAAACCATGCAAAGCTTCATGATGCAAGGAATGGTGAAACCATCTTGTAGTATCCCAACTTTTGTGAATGCTCCTTCACACATCCAAGGGTGGCAAACATATATGTAGCTTCATTCCAACAACACCATACCATGCTAATCCAAAATAGACCAAACGTCATCATGATCAAATGTCTCACCTATGGATGAAATCGCGGTTGCCACCAATTGATATTCCATCCATTTAGCCATGACAACTCTTGGAGCTCCATCGATGCCTCAAAGCACTACCACTTATCCCTTGGATTTCAACTCCATAGTGAACTTTCAAATATAATGTAACAATTGCATGCCCAATACCATGCCCACCTCTCCTAGTTTGTTTAAACAATGATTACCTTGGACTCCAATCGTTGCTTCCATGTTGCCCCAAGCTATTCTTTTCAACAATTGGTTTGGATCAGACCTTATGATTGCCCATATCGGAATTGTAGTCGCTAGAAACCATCTTCTATCAGCTGCAAACACTTCACTAATGACAATAGGTGAGAAATGCATCTTCACTGAGATATAACAGACCTGTATGACTGCAAATACAATGTTGGACAAGCTGGAAATGAGGGGTACAACAATTCTAAAATTGGAGACAGCTCCCATACTGATCCATGTCTCACCTAGACCCGTGATATAAGATCATTACATTCCTTCGGCTGACAACATGCTATAAATGTTTCCAATATACCCTTCTTCAATCTTATCTCCAGATGTGGGACTTAGCTCCAAGAAGTGATCTACAAATTGTGAGCATTGATCATTTACAACTTCGGTAGAATGTACATTATATTCTATATGATTCCCCGTGATCTTTTTTATTCAAATGCATGGGATAAAGAATTCACTAGAAATAGTAATATTAATCTTATTAAAGCCTTTATCCATTTTGTGCCTCAAAAGATCACCCAGATCCCATATGCAAAAAAAAATTGGAACTTGAATCAAAAATCTATATGCCCTATGTTGCAAGTAGTATCCTTCACCCTATCACCCTTTTTAGCATGTTGTCCATGATGACAAGATTCTTGTAAGGACATAGTATGGAGCAATAAATCTGGGATATGACCATCATACCTTGGGCTGTAATCACAATGTTTATCAATAGTTGTTGATCTAAACATTTCAACCAGCTGAAAATCAACATTAGTACCTGGCGAAGCACCTTTCTCATTGGCATGCGTTTCAACACAGTCATCTGAAAACTCAGCCACATATGCTTCTTGACTTGACACATTCTTTTGTGGCATGGACTCAATCCCTAGAGGATTGATGTGTATTGAACCAGAACATCTTCCTCACTTATGCATTCATCAAGTGATGCTTTTTCCCCCTTCAATCCTCACCATTTTGTTGATACATGCAATCATTAAAAGTCAATAAAACATTCTCTACTATCAAAGAATCTTTACCTTCAATATGTATGTTGGGTTCCTTGTATTCAACTGTCATTTCTATTGTTAAGTACAGCTTCAGCTTTTCTTCACATTGATTAATTACTTTTTGAACCAGTGCATGTGCAATTGGTGAGACTCCTATCTCATCCTTTCTCATATTAGCCAATAAAACGGATAGCAGTCGCTGGTAAATATCAACACTCTCATTCATAATTAAAGACATAATTGTTTGCATTGAGGTAACAACATTTTTTGCATGATTCTCCTTAACAGTAGCAAAGAAATGTTGGAACATATGATCATCACATTCAAGATCTATCATTACAACACATGATCTGACTTTTGCAACAATTTCCAAAATTGTAACCATCTTAGCAAAAGAAGGGCTTTTGATTTCATCTAAACATTGGAAACTTTCCACAATCAACTGAAATATTTCTCTCATGGTGTTGTATGGCCTTTCAGGAGTTGTTATTCTAATAATTTAACTAATACAAGTAATAACTACAAGTCTCATATCTAGATTTGGGTGTCTCAAAATCTTGGGCTTAGACAAATAAGTCATCAATGGATTCACTACCCATAACAACGACTCAAAATCTAACTATCTTATCATGGACAAACAATTCACAACTTCCTCCAAAACCCTGAGTAGAACATTTTTTGAATGAGGCGGATGCTCAAGTTTCTTCTCTACCCTACAAAACTTAATTCTCAAATCATCTTTACTCATTAACTCCATGATTCAGAAGCTAATGCTATGCATCAGACAGTATCTACAAAAATATTAATTATTTCCCACAGTTGGCAAGGAAATGGATTTGATACCACTATAATGTCCCTAATCAAACATTTTTAAACAATTCTAGATTTATTGGAAAACCCTAAGGCAACAATAATAAGATGTAAAATTTATTGCAACAAACCCTTGTGGAAAAACACAATTATCTGATTTTCTATTATTTATGACAACAAACTCTTGAAACAAATACCCAAATGGTTTGGAAATCGCTGATAAACCCTCTAAATATTGAGATTTGATTTCAAAGGTCAAATATACAAGATGATATCAAATACACCTCAAAAGAGATTTTATTTATTTATTTTCCACATCAAAACCACAGAAAAATATTGTATTGTCCCCATTTCCACATCATGATTAAACAGGTATTGAAAACTTTTAGTCTATTTTTCCATAGACTAAAAGAGCCCTTTTGGAGAATTATATTTTATTAGTTATTAATTGTCGAAACAATGATTTTTATTATAAGACAATTATTATTTAATTAATAAAATATTTAAAAAGTGATTTTTACCATTAAAGTGCTTAAATGAATTAATTATTAATTTATGTCTTAAAGTAATTTTAATTACTATTTTAAAATTAAAACAACTAATTAATATATTATTCAAAAAAGAGATGTCGAAATGAGAGCTAAAGCAAGGGAAAAAAAAGGTGTTTTATCTTCCCAAAGTGGTTCACCCTCTTTGGAGGTTATAAATATATGGTGAAAGCTACAATGGAGGATACGCTGAATTTGAATTTGTTCTTCATGCTTGAAGAAAACTATTGAGATGTAGCCCAATAAAAGTTCGCTATTGTTGGTGATTGATCAATCTAAAAAGTATCTTTTGACACCACCTTTTGCCAAAGGAAATCTTGGTCTTGCCCTAAGGAGTGGGGCGAATTACTTTAGAGGGTTTGTGTGTATTTTTATGAGAGTTTAATGGTCTTTTTCTTGCATGTTAAGCTAGCTAATTTATTATACTATTTTTGCAAGTGGAGCGAATCACTTAGAGAGTTTGGATCTAGGGTTTGGAGGCTTCATTTGATCTAAAATTGGCAAATTAAATAATCTGATTTTATTTGCTAATTTTTTTATTATTTATGTGAAGTTTTAGACGATTTTGTGAAGGGTTTGAAAGAAAAAATTAAATAATAATTTTTAGAATTATTATTTAATTATTTGACAGGTTATTGAAAGTTTTTCCCACTTGAGGGAGGCAAGAATTTATTCTATAATTTTCTGCTATTTTTCCCAGCACTTTGGAAGTGGAGCGATTGGCTTGGAGAGACTAATTTGGCGATTTCTATGTCCGAAATAAGTCACTGTAATTTCTTGGTAATTTTCAGAGGGTCGTGGCTATTTTTTGGCAGGGGTTTGAAGAGGAAAGTCACTCAAAACGACAGCGGTAATTTTGATAATTAATCAGAATTTTCTGCCATCAAAAAATGGCATTTGAGCTTCACAAATTGGGTAAAAAGGTACTTGTTTTGTGCAAATTAAATTTTGAATTTTTCCTGTACATTTTCAGTTATTTTGGAACAAGTTATTGGCTGGATTTTACCCATAAAACCCTATTATTTTGGCGCCCAAGGTTTCTAGGGTTCATTAAAGGTTTTGTGAGCTTGTTTGGCAATCTAGGATTTGTTGATTGCATTTTCAAATTTGTAGATTTTGGGAAAAACCCTTTTTGCATTAAATCGTCCCATTTGGAAACATTACAGTGGTATCAGAGCATCGATCTTGTCTTTGTGAGGGTTTATAATTGCAAATTTGAATGCATAATCTATGAATCATGGAGTTAATGAGTGAAGATGAATTCAGACAAAAACTCTACAGATTGGGAAAAAAACTTGAGCATCCACATCATTTAAAAAATGTTTTGCTCAATATTTTGGAAGACGCAGCAAATTGTTTGTCCATGATAGGACAATCAGATTTTAACTCTATGTTTTGGGCAAGCAATCCTTTGGTGGTTTATTTGGCTAGAACCAAGATTTTGAGACACTCAGATTCGAATGTGAGACTTGTAACTATCACTTGTATTAGTGAAATTACAAGGATAATAGCTCCGAAACAGCCATACAGTGACAACATAATGAAGAAAATATTTTAGTTGATGGTGAAAAGTTTTGATGGTCCTCGTGACATCACAAGTTCTTTTACTAAAAGGATCACTATTCTGGAAAATATGTCAAAGGTCATATCTTGTGTGCTAATATTGGATTTAAAGTGTGATACACTTATTCTTGAAATGTTCTAACATTTTCTTACAGCTGCAAGTAAAAATCCTACAGAAGGTATGATAACTTCCATACAAAAGGTGATGACCTTAACACTCAATGAAAGTGATGATATTTCCGAGCCATTGTTGTCTATCTTATTGGCAAGTTTAAGGTTAGAAAAGAATAAATTTTCAGTTGCCCAAGTGTTGTTTGAAAAAGTTGCAAATATTTGTGAGGAAAAATTAAGGCCTTATTTGATAGTGGAGCACATAGAAGAGTATTGAACAACATGGAGAATTGGAGGAAAAGAATGAAGGGACAGCCCTTCATGAAGAAGCCAATGAAATAGAAAAATCAGATTTGAAGAAGGAAAGTGAACTGCAAAAAGATGACACTTTGGGGCAGCCATAGAGGTGCAAGTGAATGATAAAAGAGAAGAGGAAACCAAGGAGCATGAAATAGAAGAAGTGCAAAGTAAGGATTTTTTATTGATAAGAGATGTCTATTTATCTTCTAATGATTGTATACATGACAGTGAAGTCACTAAAAGTGATAAAATGAAGCATATGGTTTGCAAATTGAGGCATGAGGATTCCTTGATTCAAGTTCACAATTATTGGCACCAACAGTTATGGGATCATGGTAATTTTCTAAGTTTTACAAAGGTTCTCAATTATGATTTTAAATTCTTTATAATTAATTCCATGGGAATAAAAAAAGAATCAAAATCATGTGAGGCATGGAGGAATATAGGCATTCACAAATTAACATTAGAACTAGAGTTTAAGGTGGAAGATAATGAGGATATTTTGCATGGTTTGAATGACAAGAAAGCTCCATCTTCAATCAACATGATAGAAGGATATTTTATGAGGATGAAGGAGGATGAAAGGAACAATGATAGGGCTGTTATGAGACATCATAGATAGCCATGTACTTGCAAAAAAATGGATGCTACAACACAATTGGTAAGTTTATCTAGTTCTGATTTTTATTATGCATATGTTAGATTGAAGTCTGAATTTTATGACTCAGAAAATTATAAGACATCTAGTCAATTCCAGCCCCTACATACAAACATAATATTGTCATCTCGAAATATTTTTCATTTCAAAAGGTGAGTTCATGCATGAACAAAATCCAAAATCACTTGCTCCCAAAATTATGAATTAACATGGCAAGTACAGCAGTATACAAAAAGGGATAACATCCAGTATTGGTAGGGTTTGTTTGATGATGCATACATGTGTGAGGAAGCTAACAAAGGGTAGCCAAGAGAAGGACATACATCCTACATAAGGGGATCCCTACCAATGAGTTTAGATGGTTATGATATGCACTTGCAAGGTATGTTTTCCAATTTGGTTAAGCTTGTTTTCTTTCTACAAATGGAAGAACTATATTTTCAAAATGAAGAAGGATTGATATGGTATAAAGAAGGTCCTAGCACACCTTGGAATGCACACTATGGGAGCACACATCCTCTAATGCTTTTCCATGAAATGAATTTAATTATGGGCAGCCTTGCTAAGCATATTAATTTGGTTCAGTTTTGCAGTCCAAATCTTCTTCATACAGGGCATAAGTCCATGATGGTTTGTTGGGGAAGCATGGAGTTAAAGAGCCCATTAAAGATCAGCTTGGTAATGAATAAATTAAAAATTTTGAGTAGAAGCATGGCTGTGTTTTACTATGACAGCCAACATATTTGCATACACAATCTATGGGGAGAGGTTTCAACTCATAAGGAGACCTTGTGGATAAGTTTGAAGCATGATAAAAGGTATGATAGCTACTATTTTGAGTTGGATAACACAATGAATTTTCTTGAGCAGCATACTAGATACAGGTATGGCAAGGTAAGAAGTTTTAATGGCATCCCATAGATCTTGGGAAGAGGAGAAAGCACAAGTATTAATTATGAATTTTGTCATCATGAAAAATCAGAATTAGGGATATACTTATAGCGATATCATGGAGGAAAAACTAATTTTTGGGGTACATTCCATCTTTTGCAAGGTTTTGGAAACATGCATGTTTGGGTTCCATTCGCAAGTAATAGAAGTAGCACATGCACGAAGAGGATACAAGTCTCATTGATAAGCATTTGGGGACTCTTGATGCTTATGGAGTGTTACATACATACATGGGAATGTTGATAAGGGGCAGCCTTTGGTAGGGCACATGGCATACACAAGAAAGCCCATATATGTTGAATTTTACTACCTTGAGACCTCACATCATGGTAAGTTTACAAGATGGTACCTAGCCGATTTCTTTTTGCATGATTGGAGAGTTATAACATGGCATTTGGGGAGTCATTACCCTCGGGGCAGCAAAGTAATCAAATTCTATTATGTTTTTTATTCTAACTTTTGGCCACATATCACTTCCTTGGAGGGTATAAGGGCAAGGAGCTTCCTCATCCACCACTTGGTATAGATAGGGGTGTTTGGCTAGGAACATGTGGAGCCTTGGGAAGGCCATAAGAACTCATATAGCACTTGGGGGGCAGCCCCCAAAGTACAAGAACAACAATATGACGAAGACATGTGAGGATTTCCTTCATTGGAAAACAAGTAAATGTAGACATTGTTTGATAAAGAGTGTTGGGACACGCACTTGGATTTTGCAATTGCTTGAGGACAAACAATTTTGGGTGGGGAGGACTGTAATGTCCCCATTTCCACATTATGATTAAACAGGTATTGAAGACCTTTAGTCTATTTTTCCATAGACTAAAAGAGCCATTTTGGGGTATTATATTTTATTAGTTATTTATAATTGTCGAAATAATGATTTTTATCATAAGGCAATTATTATTTAATTAATAAAATATTTAAAAAGTGGTTTTTACCACTAAAGTGCTTAAATGAATTAATTATTAATTTATTTGCCTTAAGTGATTTTAATTGCTATTAAGGATCAGAACGGAAAAAGGCGCGATGATGGAGTAGGAGGAGCCGACGGCAAAGCAATGCAACAGGCTAGAGCGATCGAGATTTAAGGGAAAGGGCTCGCTTTTGATGCAAGTGTTAGTATCAGGTCCGATAAGCGGCAGGAGAACGTACAGCAAAGGCAGCGAACAGCGAAGTGAAAAGGAAGGTGATGGTGTCGAAGGAGAAAAGCAAGGAGCTGTTGGGTTTAGGTCTAGCCTAGCGGTGCATGGTTCAAAAGCTAGGCGTGGCAGGGGCAGTGGTAGGGGCAGGGGCAGGGGTAGGGGCAGGTGCAATAATCAAGCTTCTAATAAAACAATATGTTCCTCTGAACCTTTGGCAACAGGGTTTACTCTTCTAGAGGTTGGGTTAGGGCAGAAACAGACGGATGTCATTAATGGACTGGCAATAGGAGACGTCAATCTGGAGTAGAGAGAAGCTGGTTTGGGTTCAAGGAAGATTAGGGTTTCAAAAGATTTAGTTTTTTCTACCTATATTAATAAATCTAACCCTTTTCACACCTATGGATCTTTTTGCAAAGAAAATATCCTCAAGGCTCATCCGGGTTCTATCCCTTCGCTAGTTACAAGAAAGCAGGTTTCATCAAAAATTTCCCCAGCAAAATAAGTAGCAATTGAGGAAGGTTTTAAGGAGGTGCCACAAGCAGAGTGTTCTCAGCTTTCAAATCCAAAAACAGCTCATCCTGGTGATGTCCCCCTAATTTTCTCTAACTCCTCCTATCCTTGAATTGTTAGATTCAGAGTTATCTAAGGTTTGTCTGGATAAGGGCAGCAAATCATTAATTGGCAGATGTGTGGGGAAACAGCCACTATGGGAAATGCTTCAGCAATGGGCAGCGGAACCATGACCTGCTTTGAAACCTCCTTCCATTTCTTTGATGTCTAATGGTTTCTTTTTGCTTCAATTTCAATTGGCAGATGATAGAGATTTTGTGTGGTCAAATGGTTTGTAGTTCATTGGTAATCGAGAGGTGTTTTTGTGCCCTTGGGCACCTTTTTTTGATCCAGACTCGACACTTATTTCACAAGCTCCGGTTTGGGTTAGATTGTATAATCTACCCCTAGTTTTGAGAGATCCTAGTCTTTTCAACCTGCTGGTGAGTAAACTAGGGGTCTTTATTAAAATTGATGATTTCATTGAAGCTCATCGGAATTTCGTCCGTGTTTGTTTACTGGTTAATTTATCCAAACCTCTATTTCGTTCTGTTACAATCTCTTCTTCCCATGGAGTTTGGTCTCAATTTCTTAATTTTGAAGGTCTTTCGTTTAGATGCTTCAAATGTAATAAATTGGATCATAAGATGGTAGCATGCCAAGGGAAGGATTTTCGAGGGTCCCAAGCCTCAATTGTTCAAAAATGGGTTAAGAAGATTGGATGCCCAAATCGTGATCTAGTTCATAGTTTGTATGGGACAGCTAACTCTAAATCAGTTGAGATTCCATCTTCGGAAGCTTTTAAAGAGGTTCAGCATTCTCCACTTAAGAGTGCAAATCTGGGGGATATAGAGGTTATGGAGGGTTTGGAGTCAAGTCAGCCCTCTCCCAGCAAACCAAAAAAGGCAGCAGATGTGAAGAATTTCGGGCAAGAGGATTTGGAGATTTTTTTTCCGATTTCAGATGGTTCCCTTTTGAAGGAAAGCTCAAAAAAAAGAGGAAGAAGGCTGGGAGGAAGAAGAAGAACTCGTAAGCAAGGCAATTTAATCTACTGCTCAGTCAGAAAGTGTGTTAAAGACTCCCACTTTGGTCTGAAAGGGAAAAGAGGAAGGAAGACAGAAGCAGAAAGGTTGCAGCTGGATGCACAGAATTCTATTAATGGTGGCACTCAGTGAACCATGGAATCGCTATTGTCAAGTAGAAGTAGACGCTTGCAAGCAGCAAATGGATGATTTGAAGACTGGTTCAGAAGTGGTTTGCTTGTTTTTTGTTGAAGTTATTTTTTTGGTTTTTAGATTAATTGCTTAATTTTTTTAGTGCCTAAATTTCCTTTGGATCCTTTCTGTTTTGCTGGGATTTCAAAAGTTTAAAAGATACACTGTTTTTTTGGTTTCAAAACTTTTTAGGAGACTGGACCTCCTGTTGTGATCCAAAACCGGTTTTAGCTCCGGTCAAAAGCTATTTTGGAACTATGACCCTTTTATCCCCAGTATTGATCTAAAAAAATTATTATTATTATTTTAAAATTAAGGCAACTAATTAATATATTATTCAAAAAGGAGATGTCGTCATGGGAGCTAAAGGAAGGGAAAATAAAGGTGTTTTATCTTCTCAAAGTGATTCACCCTCTTTGGAAGTTATAAATACATGGCGAAGGTTACAATGGACGATATGTTGAATCTGATAATTTGTTCTTCACGCTTGAAAAAAACTATTGGGATGCATGCCCAATAGAGGTTCACTACTGTTGGTGATCGATCAATCTAAAAGATGTCTTTTGACACCACTTTTTACTAAAGGAGATTTTGTTTTTGCCATAAGGAGTGGGGCGAATTACTTTGGAGGGTTTGTGTGGATTTTTATGAGGGTTTCATGGTCTTTTTCTCACATGTTAAGCTTGTTAATTTATTATACTATTTTTGCGAGTGGAGCAAACCAATTGAGGAGCTTGGATCTAGGATTTAGAGGCTTCATTTGATATAAAATTTGCAAATTAAATAATCTGATTTTATTTGCTAATTTTCTGATTGTTAATGTGAAGTTCTGGGCAATTTTGTGAAGGGTTTGAAAGAGAATTAAATAATAATTTTCAGAATTATTATTTAATTATTTGACTAGTTATTGAAGGTATTTCCACTTGTGGAAGACAATAATTTATTCTATAATTTTCTACTATTTTTTCCAGCAGTTTGGGAGTGGAGCGATTGACTTATAGAGGCTAATTGGCAATTTCTATGCCCAAAATAAGTCGCTGTAATTCCCTGGTAATTTCCGGAGGGTCGTGGCCATTTTTGACAGGTATTTGAAGAGGAAAGTCACTCAGAACAGCAGTTGTAATTTGGATAATTAATCAGAATTTTCTGCCATCAAAAAGTGACGTTTGAGCTTCAAAAATTGGGTAAAAAGGTACTTGTTTCGTGCAAATTAAATTATGAATTTTTCCTGCACATTTTCAATTATTTTGGAACAAGTTATTGGCTGGATTTTACCCATAAAACCTTATTATTCTAGCACCTAGGGAATCTAGGTGTCATTAAAGGTTTTGTGAGCTCGGTTGGCAATCTAGGGTTTGCTAATTGTATTTTCAGATTTGTGGATTTTGGGGAAAACCCCTTTTGCATTAAATCATCCCATTTGAGGACATTACAAATACCCAAAAGCTGATTACCACAGTTCCTCCACAAACGACGCTTCAAATAGGAAGTGGGGGCCAAAAAATGATCATGCAAATTAGAACCACGAAGGTCTATCCACTGATATGACATTGGCAATGAAATGTGTTTCCAAACGATGAAGTCAATGCTTAATCAAGTCCTAAATGGGCTCCAAAAACTAGAATTGATGATGCCCTAGCTGTAATCACAATTTTGGACTAAAAATCAGGTCTAAAATGTGCCCAGGCGAACTAGAAACTGAATATATCTAACTGAAGCATGACTGCAACCCCTGGATAGAGTTACCCTGGAAGATGAGAGTGTTTTCGTCCTCAAATACATTTGCAAAGCAAGGTGTTTTGTCATTTATTGTTGTAGTTGAAGCATTTGCATCAAACATAAATGAAAGAGTAATATAAATTTTCAATAGCCTCCCAAAAAGAAACCCCCCAAACTACCTTTTATTATTTTTCGTTTACCTTTCCCAAGTGGGGCGCTCCACTTTGGGCCTTTTCTTTATTTTTAATAAAGTAACGCTTATATTTCTCTTTTAGCGTTGACTTCATTTTACATTAAAAATCACATTTCTAATTAAATAATAATAAAATGTAAGTTGCCTTTAATATAACATAAAGTTACTTTTTGGCTAACTTGGTCATATTATTATTTTAAGTATTTAAAAATACTTTTCATTTTAATAATAATAATATTATTAAGTTGTCCAAGAGATTAGAAATGACTGATCTCAACTTAAATAAGATTATTAATTATTTTAATATAGAAAAGGGAACTTGACAGAGCTTGTGCGAGCAGGGGTCACAAGGTTTGCAACTAACTTCCTAACGTTGCAAAGTATTTGAAGTTTGTTGACACCGTTGAAGCAGATATTTGTGATTCAAGCATAGCTAGACCTAACATATTCAGATAAAATTGATGGAAAGAGGACCGCAAAGACATTTTTTTATGATGCCTTTGTGAAGAGAGTTACAGAGATCGTTAAGGTAACTTCAAATTTAAATTTAAATTTCAAGTCGATTCCTTTATTTTCAATTTTTTAAAGCATTTAATTTAATTGTAAGTTTGTAACTTAAATTTGTTTGTAACTTTGTAGGTGTCGGAGCTTTTGGTGAGGGTTTTACGCTTAGTGGATGGGGAGCAAAACCCAATGGAATACATTTATGAGGCCATGGATAGGGCCAAAGAGGCCATTCAAAACTTTTACAAGGAGATAGAGGCAGATTTGATATCATTTGGGAGATAGTTGATCAGAGGTGGAACAATGAACTCTACCAACCAATTCATGCAACAAGATACTACCTTAATCCCAAGTTCTACTTTGATGGCTTCATAGATGTTAATGGGGAGGTTATGGAAGGCCTCTCAACAAGCATTTAAAGAATGACACCTAATGTTCAAGTAAGGAACTTCATCATTCCAGAGTTGCAGAACTACAAGCAGACTACGAAGAGGCTCTTTTCTTTGGCACTAACTATCTAGGGGAGATCGACCCAGACACCAGATAATAAAAATTGATGTCTTTACTTATACCTTACAAATTCCAAATTTATAATTATTAACTACTTACAAACTTTTGAATATCTTGTTTGTAGGTTCGTGGTAGGAAGATTGGGGTGGAAATACCCCAAATCTTCAAGAGCTAGCCCTCTAAATTATCTCAACCTTGTAGCCCTTATGGATGTGAGCGCAATTGAAATTTGTTTCACACCATTTATACGAAGAAGCGCAATAAGTTGACTCAACGATGCCTCAATGCTTGGTTTTTGTGCAATACAATCTTCAGCTTCGCATAGTAAAAGTGGACACATCACAAGAGCCTATTGATTTG
The DNA here is from genome assembly GCA_037957365.1 of Torreya grandis. Taxonomy (NCBI): domain Eukaryota; kingdom Viridiplantae; phylum Streptophyta; class Pinopsida; order Cupressales; family Taxaceae; genus Torreya; species Torreya grandis. The sequence continues at coordinate 6,832,630 of JARHVA010000059.1, read as the reverse complement.
GATGAGATTAATCCCTACAGTGACTAGACTATGCAGGACAAGGAGATCCCCTTGTTCATATGGGACGAGATTGTTGATTTCAAGAGGCAACCTATGGAGGGTGTAGGTAATGGTACAATAGAAGCAGGAGAATTAGGATTGGATAACATCCTTGTAGATGTTATCGAACAAGACGCAGAGAAGTCATTGCCATCTAGTACTAGGGTGGAGCAGGGACAACCTTCTAGGCAGAACAAGGAGCCACAGTAAAGTGCGAGGACTAGTTAATCTCCCATATTTTTCACTAGAATGGGGAAGAGGAGATTGTAGATTCTTGTAATTTGTAACTTGCATTGATATGCAATTTATGATGATGATTTTCAATGGCAATTATCATAAATTTACAAGTATCAACTTGTTGTATAAGCATGATGATGTGATTTTGTCCTCTATTTGTATTCAAATCTAATAGAAAATACTTCCCCAACATTTTACAAGCTCATTTGATACATTTTGTAACTATAATTTGTATAAAATTTATGTTTTTTTAAGAAATTTAAATATATTTTTTTAAGTTGCCAAGTATTTGCCGAGTCAAACTTTTTTTGGTCTATTGAGTTGGATTTGAGTCTGAGTATGCGAAGTATGGTCTCTACACCATTTGAAGTGTCCAACAAATGTGAAAAATAATGGCAAAATAGTTCTACATTGAAGACTAGATGGAGACCAAGATAGGATGGTAGATTGAGCTCAAAAGAGTTACTCCAACCTCCCTGGTGATGGTATAGGGCATGTATCAAAGTGGACGATGTTTGCCGTAAGGTCACGAGTCTTTCCTTATGCAAATGAAGCCATGCTTGATCACCAACCTAGAAGGTGTGTGATGCTCAATGTTATTCATGGCATTGCTTGTATTTAGTGTTAGCCTTTTATAGAAAGGTTTGCACTTGTTGCCAAATGTGCTAAATGTGCTAAATGGCAACCAAGATAGGATGGAGACCAAGATAGGATGGTAGATTGAGCTCAAAAGCATTATCTCCAACCTCCCTGGTGATGGTATAGGGCATGTATCGAAGTGGACGATGCTTGTTGTAAGGTCATGAGTCTGTCCTTCTGCAAATGAAGCCATGCTTGATAACCAACCTAGAAGGTGTGTGATGCTCAATGTTATTCATGGCATTGCTTGTATTTAGTGTTAGCGTTTTATAGAATGGTTTGCACTTGTTGCCAAATGTGCTAAATGTGCTAAATGAACTTAACAACTTTGTCAACTTCTTGTTGATGATGATGGCAACATGGGCAAAGCTACATCAACGGGTACCAAAGGTTGGAAACCCAAGCAGACCTGGAAAGGGTTGTGTTGTAGAGTTGTGTAAAGCTCTGTTGTAGCTATGTTGAATGAAAGGAAGACTTTCACCCCATGTGCACTACTTCAAGGATTTGTACATCCTGAGAAGATGCATATCACCCTATTCACCACTTTTGTCTAACTTTGACTGGCTTCTTGAAAACTGCCCTTCGTTGCATAAGAAGAGTGACAAATGGACTTCTCAATGAATGCCTTCAGACCAACTCATTGGACACCTATCATGCCTTAATAAACTCCTCTATGCTGGCATTCCATCATTCATATGCATAGGTGTCTTGAAACTCCTCATTTCCCATGCCTAGTTTGGTCTAAGTGGCCCAAAACTCAAGTTCATCTTCTCCAAGTCACTCTATCTCCATGGATGCCTTCAAATATCTTATCAAACCTGCAACAATCCATTTTGATTACTGGAACAACTCCCAAGACTCCATTTTGCACCGCAAGTTCTTACTAGGCCTATTTTCCTTGTAGCCGTAAAAACCTGTAAACCTCCTTGTGTAGAAGAATGTACGGAGGGTATTGACAAACTGAAGGCATATTCTAGGACCCAGTATGGCCTTACAGCTTCATGTCAAATTTCAGGCTGGTGACTTCCAGTCATGGAGTGATAAAGCTCCTAGCTTTGATGCTTTATGTATATGCATAAATTTGGACACTAACACTTTATATTTCAAGCGGCTTGTTGGCACATTTGAGTTCCCGATCACTGAGTATTGCGGGAAATGGAGGTCTTGGTGTGCTTTAGGTCCATTCAATCATCTCATTTTGTCCTTATTTTCCATGCCATATGATCACATTGGCCTACATTCATCATTCTCTGCCTCTCTTAATCTGTTTTGGCATTTTTCAGCTCATAGGTACGGGTTCAATTCGGCTCAAACCCATTGCTCAGTCACGGATTTGATTCAAACAGAACCCAAACATGTCTGATTTTTGTGCTTTAGCAAGCGAACAGGTTTGGTCAGTCGACTTTGAGAGTAGAGACCTGATATAAAGAGGTCTTAAGAGTCTCTTTCCATAGTCACATTCGAATTATAGCACTAAATTACAGCAGGTATGGATTTCAAGGAAACTTAAGGAAATGACTTTGCCAAGGAACTCATCTCAAGCACAGCAAATTTAATTTCAAGAATAGAGGATTCCCAGTGACACAGGCAAAGTCTTAAGTTGTCTACCTACCTGGTCTATTAGGAAGTCTTCTAACCTTCTTGACATTGCCTCAAGACACCTCACTAGCGATGCAGCTTGCTCTAGCCCAAGGGGAAGACCTGGTAAGTACCACTATCCTTCTCGTGCTTGCTTATTTCACTCTGATACGTGCCAACACATCTTACAGGCCTTCATCGAACCAACAAGTCTTCTATCCTAACCTTTTCATTTCAATCATATTGATTTTATTTCTAAAAGTTTAGTCTTGTATGCTTATGATAGGCCCCTCTCTCCATAAACTTTGCGACTTATCTCCAGAAAGTTCATTCTAATGCATACATTTTGGTTGACCCCATGGCAACCTTCCTTTTGATTGGTTCCCCTTTCCATTTCAGCAGCCATCCGTAGCTTCCAACCATACCCTCTCATTCATTCTTCTCATACCTGTCATTTTTCAACACCCTCAAAGGTTACACCTCAATCCCTACCATAGAAGCTATCAACCAAGGATAATCTGAATCCTGGAATGTATTCACTGAAGCTCCATTTAATGCAGAAGTCCCTATAAAGTTATAAACATGATCAACTCTACATCTAAAATCCCTATTAAACAACCCAAAGGTAAAAAACCTCCTCCTAAAAGAACCATGCTAACAAGACAATTTAAGATCATTCCCAAAGGTGATAGTCAAAATGTTACCATTCAAGATATGCATGAAGGACAAGAAGATGATGTTATTGACAATGAATATGATTCTGAATGCAAAGAATGTGCCACTTTCCTGCGTCAAGAGATGCTCCAATTCCTGCAAGCCTATCCTGAACATGCTAACAAATTACAAGGCAAACTTCAACTCTTGATACAGGGAATAAAATTAGCTCACGATGCTATGAATTATACCAATCAATTCGCATATGACAACATCCCTCCCCCTCTCCCAACCATTCCTCTTGTTTACACCAGTTGAGACATGGCAATGCATTCAGCCCGAACCGAACCCGTCACATGCTGGAATCCGTCTTTAATGCAGCAGCAGTAGCAATACCACCAAAGCATCACAACCACAAGTTTCACAGCCTGTTCAGATTTCTCAGCCTCAAATTTTACAGCTAGTCAGAAAAATCATCCGACACAACTGCTTTAGCAACAATAGCAACCTGACATGCAAAGCTTTCACAGTGCAAGTGTTGAATCAAATAAGCTGCAAGAAGCGACAAACACACAAGTGAATCAAATGCAAAATCAGATTATCGGCAAAGCTACTAAACAACAACCACCTCAGCAGCCTTGACTGAGATATCGGGGGCCAGCACCCCCACCACCACTTGTTGATAGTGGGCTGAAGGATAAGAGGGCCTCCTTTTAACAACAAAGTTATTTATACATTGCAAAATGAGCCAATGCAATCTTACAAACCATCGATTGACATTGGGGCAATATCTCTTACTATTATTACTTTTGATAGTAGAGGCAACTAAATGGCCCAATCATCAATACTTGGACACAAAGCTTTTTGTCAAGACTCTCCAAAGATGCTCTTGAATGGTAGAGTTGGCAGAAGCATGGTTCTATTAAAGCATTTGAGGACTTAATTATATGGTTGAACAATGAGTTTCTGTCTGAAGACATCATAAGAGATTTTTTCAACGCCAAGCAGCTAGAACATGAATCCATCCACGACTTTATTAAGTGATGGAAGAGTCTAGGCGATGAATCCAATCATAACATTGATGAGCAGTCACTGTACCAGCACTTCTTGATGGCATTGAGGCTTATGCTGCAATACAATGTTCAGTCCCATAAATCTTGACAAACTGATAAGATAAAGGATCACCTCGTAAGTATGTATGAAGTACAAGGTGTTCCTATGATTGTCCAGAAGAATAGAAACAGACATGCCATATGAGATGGCGTCACTGACACTAGTGAACCAAGACATGAGCCAAGATATGCAATTGAGACTAAGGACCTTGGGGAAGGTGCAGAACAGCCAATTCAAAAAATTTCAAGGTAAACACCGCTCTCTCCACAACAAGCATAAAAAAATCAAAAAATTGTTCAGCAACAACAAGAACAGTCTCCCACACATCACCTTCTCACATTTGAAGAACTCAAGAAACTTTTACCTCCTTGTGGATATAATATTCTTGACCCCACAAAACCTACTCCTAATTGGTACGAGCATAACAAGTTCTGTTGGTGGCATGCGAACTAGGGGCATTCAGTCGACAGTTGTAGAGATTTCAACAGAGTTTTTACAAAATTTAGCGTCAGAAATAACTTTGATTGCAAAGCCATGGAGAGGAAAAGACATTATAAATATATGAAAGCCAAAAAACTCTAGAAACTCAAGATAGAAAGTTAACAATTAATCAGACCAATGCCTATGTACAACAACCCATGTTCCCTGTAATTTCTTCTGATGTCCAAAAAAAATTGCTTCCATCCGTGCTCTATCTTTGGCCTTTTATTGGGGATAGTACTAAGCTATGTGTCACACATCATTTGGTAATAATACTGATGGAACGTAAGATGAAATGGGCATTGGTGTGACAAATCCATGTATGAATTCCGGCTTCCTATGTTCAGAAACTCAAATTTCTTAGCAAGCTCATTTTCATTTTGGCTGCGCCATTCATTTACATGTGCATATTTTGCTCAATTCTTTTTGGAGTTCCCGCGTTTTCCCAACCGCCTCCCCCTGCACCCCCCCCCCCACCCAAAAAAAAAGGGGCTCGGTGGAACATAGTTAGAAATGCACGGGTTGGAAGTGAGGATGGCTAGGTCAAGAAGCAACAGCAACTTTAGGGTATAGTTCTTAAAATTTAAAAAAAAAACAAGAATATGGTATTGGACATGGCAGAAACTACTAAAAAACTCTTGGAAATTGTATCAGAAACTTCTGGAAATTCCTGGAAACTGTATTGAAAACTTCTGGAATATTTTGGAAACTTGACTTCCAATGAAAACTTCTGGAAACCCTTGAAAATGGCTTAAAAAATGTTTCCAAAATTAAAAAAAACATTTCCACTAGTTTCTGGCTCCTGCTTAGGAATTTCCACAAGTTTCTGAGATGAGGGAAAGTATAGAAACCTAAAATCAGAGTGTGGCCTACCAGAGATGATTTCCAGAAAGCATATATTTGACCCATATTAAATCTCTACTACCGAATCCAACTCCATACACTCATTGTGCATAAACCATTACTTTTATTCATGGCTCAGGACTTGAAACTAGCACATTGCATCCTATTCCCAAAAAAGTTTGGCATAAGTAAAAATCTCAAGGTCGATATTAACCTTTCTATAGTTGTCCCTATGTCTAAATATTGCAATGGTACATAAACAAGGTAGCTCTACCCTTTCTACCTTATTTACAATTTACAAGTCTTACCCCTTCATAACCTGTATGTTGCTAAATAAATACGGCATAAGTGTACTGTCTTAACACCACAAATGTTCCTTATTGTGTTATTACATTGCAGTATAATAGCACACTCATGATTATTTAGCAACACCTCCTTCCCTCTATATACAGTGTGAATTAATAGGTGCAGCGGCAGGTAATATTGCTTCAAATGCTCATTTTGGGCTGGATAAATAAAAAGTGAAAGCTGGGTTCTGTTCTCCCAGAAATAAACAAGGATTGATGCAACCTCCCTAGGTGGATTGGTAAGCTAGGTTTTCTCTCGGTGCTTGGTCATATGGTGAAAATGCGGATGTAGGTGGATTGGCCAGTTCAAGTTTACTACTGAGCTGGTCACGAGCTGAAAATCTAAAGAATACAAAATTTAATCAATATACAAGCTATATGGAAAACAACCTTGTCTTGCTTGGCAGTTACCTTAAAAAATACCAAAACCCCATATACGTGCTAAATGTGTGACAAACTAAAGTCATTGCTAGCAACAGAATTTAAAAGCATTCAACAAGCCATTTTGCCAATATTTTTTTTCCATTACCGAGCGGTAATTGTTATAGTAAATGGTGTGCAGTGGAATTACTAAAATGGGTAGCAAGAGGACTGACCATGGAGGGAAGGCGTGAGCAAGAGGCCTTTGGCCATTTTTTTTTTCTTTCTTTCTTTCGCCCTACTTTCCCGCTGTGGATGGATAAGACTTCATACAGCTCCCCGCTCTCTTGTTTATATCCTCCACCCATTATATGAGATTTTAACTTGTTGAGAAAAATTCACAGATATTAACGGTTATACGCTTTACAAGTAAATTGAACCTTGTTTAAATCCGACAAATGGCATGATCTATGCCAACTTCCCATTTTCAAGAGTAATAAATCCAATGGAGAAAAATAGGAGAGAGCATATATGAATGAATGAATGAGTTTTAATAACGTCCACGAGACCAAACAGTTTATGGGACTAAGTGTCAAGACCATTAGGAGTTCTTCAGATTCTTTTTGATGTCATCGTGCTTCTTATGAATCTTTACCAACAGTTGGCCATATTGTGTAGCCTCTCTTCCTCAAATAACTCACTAAAACTGCCCACATTCACGATGTTATCCTGTTGCATACGGATATCCTTGTACGCATCACACTCCCTAATGAAGTGTCATTCAGTTTCAACCGCTCTATCACTGCAGAAAATGCAAGTCCTATCTTCCCATCTTTCTTTGGGAACCATCCATCTACCAGTTTCACACCTAAGATGGTGTTAATCGGTCCTCAATTGTGCCACTAGGAGCCTGGCTTTACCTTTAAGATTGGCACTTAGGTATGCTATATCCCCGTGTTCCCAAGTGGGATTGAACTCTTTAATATAATGCATTTTTTTACGCCCAATTTAATTTGTCCACATGGCAGTCCTGAATTTTTCTAACACAAACTTTTTTATTTCCTTTTTGGTGTTAAGGCACTCATGTAACTTGATGTCCCATTTTCCCAACCACTTGATGTTTTGCTTCATCCATGTCTTCTTCCTCTGATCTAACACCTCATTCACCACCATTTTGGGCCACCGGTGATTCCCCATGTTTTCAACCTTTTTTGGGTAGCTTAGTAACCGTGAAATCGCCGCAACTTCCATTGGGAAAGTACCGGCCTCCGCCAAGAGGATCTCATATGGAACAGTTGCTTTAAATTTAAGACTACTGGTGATAAGATGTTTTTGAATTCTTTCCAACTATCTCCATCTGTGATTTGACACGCTGCTTCCCCAAACCTCACAACCGTAGAGGACAATCGGTGTGATGACCAACAAACCAAAAAGGGTTTTCTTGGTTTTCCAGTCCCAAAGTTTCGCTTTCCTACACCTGTTCTGGAGAAGATAAGAAGCTCTCCAACCTCCTTGAATCCTTTTCGCCCTGCAAGTTTCCCAACTGAGCCTGTTATGAAAAACAATGCCAAGATACTTGTATTCTTCGACAATTTCCAACGGGCTACCTTCGAACATAAAATTAGTTTGTTGTTATTTCCTTTTTAGAGAGAAGATCATGACTTTAGTCTTGCTAATGTTCACTTGCATCCTGACATCTTGGCAAAATAGCTCTAAAGCCTTCAAATGACCCCTCAAACCATGGGCAGTTGTTTCTATAAGAATAAGATCATCTGCATATAAAAGTAGCTTTACTACAAAATTGGCCAACTGGATGCCACCCCCTTCGGTTTTATTTATCCATTCCTCAAGTTTGTCAATGTAAAGACCAAACAAAGTGGGGGAGAGTGGGCACCCCTGCTTGACCCCGATATTGCTACCGAAGCATTCAGACATGCCTTCTCTAGTTCTGATTTTTTCTCTAACACACTCATAAAGTTTGTGAATAGCTGCTCTAAACTCATCAGGGTCCCCCAATTCTTCCATCCTTTTTCAGAGTTTATCTTTGGGAGCTGTGTCAAAAGCTTTTTTAAAATCCACAAAACAACAGTAAGCTTCCCCACCTTGGGTGTTCCAGGCTTTTTCAATCAAATGCCTAAGAGTAATGCAGTGATCAATGGTAGAATGCCTTGGTCTAAAACTAGCTTGTCCCTTTGCTCTTTTCCCTTCTTTTTCTGCCCAACTGTTGATTCTACATTCGATCAAGCTCCCAAATAACTTTCCAAGAAGAGGGTTGACCATGATAGTACGATAGTTAGAGGGATTATTGAATCCCCACTCTTGAAGAGAGGGATAACAACACTAGTCGTCTACTCCACTGTAAATCCCCATTGTGTGACCTCATTAAAAATTCTTTTGATGTGCGGAGCAAGGTGTTCAGCTCCCCACTTTAAGAATTTAGCTTGCAACCCGTCAATGTCCTATGCTTTACCATTTGCTAATTTCTTTATACCCTGTTTGATCTCCTCCTCTGAGAAGAGCTCAGTTGACGTGCTAACATTGGGAGGGAGGGCTTCCTCATGGTCACGCTCATGAAGCAGTTTTGCATACTCTAACCATTGAGATTCTATGATATTATTTTTTATATGTTTCTTCTCTTGTTGTAACCCCCTCCAAAAACCTTTGGGATTGTGCTTACCTAACACTATTAGGTATTTCCTTCTTGGTATAACAATTTTTTCTTTCTTGGCTTTTAACAACTTCACATTGTAGATTTGGATATGAATATGAATATACAATTGCGTTAATAAGACTCTTCAATTTGAAAGAGAAAAATGATTTTAAAAAATAAAATATAAGAGTTAAGTTATTGTATCCTTTGAGAATTGAAAGTAGGGAGATGGCGCGCATCATAGAGTAAGAGAAGGAGATGGCAAAGGAGAGGAGTAGGAGAAGAGGCATCAGCGAGCGAAAGGGAAGATTGCATTGTTGCAGTTAGGGGTAGGTAATCATATAGGTTTCAAATCTTTTAATTTGAGGGGAAAACAATGGGAAAATTATGGTAAGAAAGATCGTAAAAAAGTTTTGGGGGTGGTTATTGAGGAGGACAGAGATTGGTGGGATGAAGAAGTGAAGTTGAGCAAAATAGATCAGAATTTGAAGAAGATTAAAGGTAATCTAAATTCCTCAGTTTTAAATAGGGAAGAAAAAGAAAGTGATCCAAAGGAAATAGATCAATCTTCGAATGTGAATGAAGAAGATAAACTGTTGGAAGCTTCTTTGGATAAAAATTTGGAATATTTGGGAGATGGGGTGAAAATTGGTGAAGCTAGGATTTTATGATGGATATCAAATCCTTTTATTTTCAAGATTAACCAATTGACAGATTGTGCCCTTATATGTAAATGCGCGAGAAAATTATCAGTTGTGGGAGCAGTTGAAATTTGGATTAAGGAGCATTGGGGTTCCTTTGTATCAGTAAGCTTTCTCCCTAAAAGTTTCTTTGTAGTGCTCTTTCAATCTAAGGAGGAGAAATAAATGGTTTTTAAAAATAAATCATGGTCTTTTAATGGTGTGGGCTTATGGATTCAAAATTGGAGCCCTAATTTTGACCCACTAAAAGTTAGGTTGAGAAGTTATGCAATGTGGATAAGATTCTATGGTTTACCCTTAAAATATTTGAGCGAAGAATGTTTGGTTGCAATGGGAGGGTTGGTGGGCTTGGCAATGGAAATGGATGAATCCTTGCTCAAAGGTGGAAGAACAACGTATGCCTATGTTAGGGTTGCACTTGATTTGGATCAAAATATTCCAGAATTTGTTATTATTAAGACAGAGGGAAGAATTTGGATTCAAAGGATCAATGTGGAAAATATTCCTTTCAAATGCTATAAATGTCACCAACTAGGCCATATTCAAAAATTCTATAATAAAGGTAGGATCTCTCCTCAAACCAAATTAGTTTAGATGGTTTCTCGATGGAGATCGAAGAAGTTTCAAAAGGGGAGAAAAAGGGGTAAGTAGGGTTTTGAGCAAAAAATAGTTCAGAGAAAGGAGGATGAGGACGAGGATGCTTGGAAATCGCATTCTCAAAAGATAGGTGAAACAAAAGATTTGTTTATTAAATTGGGGACAATGGATGTTATTGCTCTGACTTTGATGATTAAGAACTGTGAATTTATTGAACAAGAATCTCAATCCATTAGATCGTTGGTTCTTAAAAAATAGCTGAATTCTGAGCCTAGAAATAGTTTGAAGTTTTCAGAGGAAGTAGATAAGGAGATGTTATGTTTAGAAGAGGAGGTGTTAGGCTCAAAAGAGGAATTGGAAGAAGATTCAGAAGGGAGCTAAATTCTAAGGAAATCCTCTCTATTTCTCAAACTCAGAGTAAAATTTCCCACCCTAACTGGGGGACAAAAAGTAGGTGGAGAAGGAAAACCAAAAAATATTTTATTGTAGGTGAGGTTCTAGTAGGTAAATATGGTACTTTAGAAGAGTTTTTGGTTGTTGTAAGGCAGGGGGTGGAATTCCCTCCTTTAGAATCATGAAGGTAATTTATTGGAATGTTAGGGGTTTAAATGCCCCTAACAAGAGACACATGTTAAAGTGTATGATTAGTGTATAAAAACTAGATCTTTTACTGCTCCAAATAACTAAATTGAATAGGGAAGAATCAGAAGGTTTTTTTAGTTCTCTTTGTCAATGTTGGTAAGGGGTGTTAGGGTGTGGAGCTAAAAGCTTTAACTATTTGCAAACACGAAGAAACAAGAGGTTGCTGAGTTTCAGAAGTACCAGCGTCGGCAGCATGACCGACGTCGGTCATTACCAGTGTAGAAGGCAACCGGCGTCGGCAGCTAGTCGGTAGCACCAGGCAAGCAGGGACCGGCGTCGGTCGCCTGTGTGTTCCAAAACTGCTGTTGACGAACAGTCAGTTAAGTGAAGCGAGTGTTTACATGTCAAATGACTAATTATAGTCACGAGCTGCGTGTCTAATTATTGTAGTTAGATTTCTATTTTTGTAACCATGGGATTCTATTTAAAGACCCATGAGGCATGTATTGTAATTATCAAGCAGGCAAGTAAAAGCATTGAAGCAAGCAAGGTCAAGGAGATCTACAGGTGTAAGGTCAAGGAGATTAGCTGAAGCATTCAAGGAGGGATAATAACTCAGGCTATAGAGTTGTTGTGTTGAGCAAGAGAGAGAGGGAAGAAGGTCTTGAGGTGTGGCAAGCCTTTGAGGTGGAGGAAGAAGTGGCATCTTCCTTATTGTATTTTCTTCTAGTAATATTTAATACAAGAGTGTGTATTGTCTCTCAAATTCTTTGATGTCTCAAGTTTCGAGTTACTTAATCATTCTGGTATAATTCCGTGTTTAATTGCCTATAAGAAAGTAATCAATTGTGCTTTCATTGGATAAGGGGTCCCTAATAGTTGGTATCAGAGCTACAGTTTGCAGGAAGCAGGTTATTGTTTGATTACAGGTCATTCACAGGGTTTTTTGATTGAGTGGGAGATTAGCAATGGCAGAAGAAAGTAAGCTACGAATGGAGAAGTTTAACGGCAAGAATTATCAACATTGGAGGATGCAGATTGAGGATTATCTGTATTAGAAAGATTTGTACTTACCGTTGGGTGGGGTTGCATGCAAGCCCACAGATATGAAAGATGAAGAATGGAGTGTTCTTGATCGAAAGGCTCTCGGTTCCATAAGGTTGAGCCTTGCATCGTCTGTGATTTCCAGCTTATCACAGTGCAAGACAATGGAAGAGTTGATAAAGTCCTTGGCGAATTTATATGAAAAGCCCTCAGCTTCTAATAAGGTATATCTTATGAAGCAGCTATTTACTTTGCAAATGCAGGAAGGTGGATCGGTACATACTCATCTCAGTGATTTCCATGGTTTGGTAAACCAATTAGCTTCAGTCAATATTGTTTTTGATGATGAGGTAAAGGCTCTCTTGATTTTATGTTCTTTGCCTGAAAGTTGGGACAGTTTGGTTATGGCAGTAAGTAATTATGCATCTGCTTCTAAAATATTAAAAGTTGATGATGTTGTGAGTGTGATCTTGAATGAAGAAATATGCAGGAGAAGCACAGGTGAATCATCAGGGAATGCTCTAAGTGCAAAAAGCAGGGGAAGGCAAAGGGAGAAGGTTGAGCAAGGGAAATCAAGGTCGAGAAGGAGATCCGAATCCAAAGGTGTTACCTGCTGGTTTTGTGGAAAGAAAGGACATACAAAGGAGTGTTGGTTGAGAGATAAAGAGAATCAACATGCAGGTATTGAAGAAGCAAAGGATGCAAATATCATGGTACAGGATGCTCTCATACTTTCTTTGGATAGTCAGGTAGGATCATGGATTTTAGATTCTGGTTCATCTTTTCATGCATCCCCAAATAGAGATTTGTTCCATGAGTATGAACAGGGAGACTTTGGAGTGCTTTATTTAGGAGATGGTACGCCTTGTCAAATAGTTGGCAAAGGGAAAGTGCAGCTGAGATTGCAAATTGACAACACATGGGTGTTGAAGGAGGTCATGCATGTTCCAATTCTGAAGCAGAGTTTGATTTATGTAGGAAGGTTGGGTGATGAGGGATGCACAATAACCCTCACAGCGGATTCTTGGAAGGTTACCAAGGGCGCACTTGTTCTAGCAAGAGGTAAGAAAGTAGATACTCTTTATCTATCTACTTGTATTGCTGATTCTACTTCTGGTTTATCTACTTCAGCTGTAGATTCGAAGATGTGGCTTAATAGGCTTGGTCACATGAATAAGAAGGGAATGTACATTCTTTATTCAAAAGGTGTGTGTTCAGATTCGGAAAGCATAGATAGAGTTCATTGCAGGAAAAGGAAATTTGATGCTTTTGACAGGAACAAAGAAGCCTTGGTGTTTATGGAGGAGATGAAGGACAGAGATCAGTCACAAGGGCTGAATAAATCTGAGCAGGGCAGTATGGACAGAGGTTTGATCCAAGATGAGCTCGCGGATGAAGATTTCATCACTTACAAGAACACATAGACACCAATGTCGGTCACTTGGGACCGACGTCAGTCAGCCAGATACCGACATCGGTCATGTGTAGACCAGCAGGGTCGGTAGGTCGGGCAGGAGAAATCCGACGTCGGTCATCAGGCCCGACGTCGGTAGGGGGGACACCGGCGTCGGCCAGGGAAATGACGTCGGTAGTCAAGGTCAGTGCAGGGAACCGACATCGGTCGGGAGCAGACTGGGAGATGGCTGAGATCGGTCACTGGAACAGATGATGGGTGGATAGCTAGCTGTCAAGGAGTCTCAAACACCCATATGGAGGTCAGAAATGGTAAGTGAACCTCATATTCGTTGTTCACCTTCTTTATATTGCTTACTGATAGTCAAGAACTAGGAAGATGGAAGAAGCAATGCAGGTAGAATCCAAAAACAGTGGGAGCTTGGCATGGATGAGGAGTGTGAGTCCTTGGAGAAGAACCAAACAGGTATTTGTTGGTAGAGTTGTCAGATGGAAGGAAGCACTGGATAGAGGGATGGATTCCCATATTAGAGAAGAGAGTGGATGGACACGTGAGATAGAAGGCTATGGTATATGGTCTTGATTAGGCTACAGAACAATGGAGGTTTAACCATTGTATTTTATCTTTACCAGGTTGGATAATATTAGCTACATTATCCTGTTACTGTATTGTGTTACTTGTTGCAGGGTTTCATATACAGGGAGTTTTCTGAGCTAAGGGTAGAGTTGGTTCAGAAGTATGTCATGAAGAATTTGGGAGCAGCAAAATTCTTTCGGCATAAGTGACAGGTATTGCATCATAGGTTTAGTGGTGGTTGGTCTTCAAGAGTGATTTTGAAGAGGGATATAGAGCCAAGAGAACAAAATAGATGGTGTACAGCTACAGGTACAATAGCAACTATTTATCTCCAAGTGGGAGATTGTTAGGGTGTGGAGCTAAAAGCTTCAACTGTTTGCAGACACGAAGAAACAAGAGGTTGTTGAGTTTTAGAAATACTGGCATCGACAGCATGACCGACGTCGGTCATTACCAGTGCAGAAGGCAACCAACATCGGCAGCTAGTCGGCCAACGTCGGCAGCACCAGGCAAGGAGGGATCGTTGTCGGTCGCCTGTGTGTTCCAGAACTGCTGTTGACGAACAATCAGTTAAGTGAAGCGAGTGTTTGCATGTCAAATGACTAATTATAGTCACGAGCTACGTGTCTAATTATTGTAGTTAGATTTCTATTTTTGTAACCATGGGATTCTATTTAAAGACCCATGAGGCATGTATTGTAATTATCAAGCAGGCAAGTAAAAGCATTGAAGCAAGCAAGGTCAAGGAGATCTACAGGTGTAAGGTCAAGGAGATCAGCTGAAGCATTCAAGGAGGGATAATAACTCAGGCTATAGAGTTGTGTTGAGCAAGAGAGAGAGGGAAGAAGGTCTTGAGGTGTGGCAAGCCTTTGAGGTGGAGGAAGAAGTGGCATCTTCCTTATTGTATTTTCTTCTAGTAATATTTAATACAAGAGTGTGTATTGTCTCTCAAATTCTTTGTTGTCTCAAGTTTCTAGTTACTTAATCATTATGGTATAATTTCGTGTTTAATTACTTATAAGAAAGTAATCAATTGTGCTTCTGTTGGATAAGGGGTCACTAACAAGGGGTTTTGTAGAAGCAATCAGAGCCTCTGGTGACTTGGATCTTCACTAGTCTCCCTTTTCTACTAAAGTGGAATTAATCAATTTAGGTCAAAATTGGCAAGTAGGTAGAATTTATAACTTCCAATCTAATTTACAGTTCCTTTTACTGAACATATATGGTCCTTAGGGGGATTCTTTGAAAAATATCTTATTGTCAAAAATCTCTAACTTTTTAAGCAAGTTTCAGGAGGAAAGATCATTTTAGGGGGAAATTTCAATGCCATATTAAATTACAAAGAAAAACAAAGAGGAGTGATATCTGATTCTCAGATTTCTCAAGATTTTGCTTTGTTTGTTGCAAAGAATGAGCTAGAAGATATTGAACCAAAATCTAGTTGGTTTACCTGGAACAATAGGCGTCTAGGATTAGAAAATATCCTAGAGAGATTGAATAGTTTTTAAATCTCTTCCCTGTGGAGCAAAAGCAACAGAAAATTAGATTGTTGGGTGTTGCCATATACGGGGTCTGATCATTGGCCAATTTCCTTGAAAATTGAATATGATTCCCCTCCTAAAAGATTTCTATTCAAGTTTGAATTAATGTGGCTCAAAGATCCATCTTTGTTCAAACTTGTTTAGGACTAGTGGGATCATTGTCTAGTACCTCCTGGGTCTAGAATGTATCAGATGAGTAAGAGGTTGCAATTTGTGAAAGAAAAGCTTGAGATTTGGAATCAAGAGTATTTCAAGAATATTTTTTAGGAAAAAGTAAGGATTGAATCCAAGCTTCATAAGTTGAATGAGAAGATTTTCAAATGGGGAATGGATATATAAGTGTGTAAGCTCAAAAAATCCTTGCTTTATATTTACGAAGAAATGTTGTGTAAAGAAGAGATTTTTTGGAAATAAAAGTCTAGGGAGAATTGGCTCGAGAATGGTGATAGAAACTCAGCTTTTTTTCATCTCTTGGTAAAAGCTAAAAGAAAGGTTACCAGGATTGCTAGTATCTGGTCTAGGTTGGGGGTTGTCTTGGATTCTCCGTAGGCAATTAAAAATGAAGCTGCTCCATTTTTTCAATCTTTGTTAAATGAAGAATATTTTTCAAATGGGAATGCTCAGAATTTCTTTTTTTCTCTCATTCTAGCGGTGATCACTCAAGTTATGAATGAAAAGCTTTTGGACCCCTTCTCGATGGAAGAAGTTAAGAAAGTGGTTTTTTCTATGGCTAAGGATAAAGCTCCTGACCCATATGGCTTTCTAGCAACATTTTTCAATTCTTCTAGGAAGTTGTAGGATCTGATGTATGGTAGATGGTGAAAGAATCCACATCAAAAAAAAGGTGATCCCAGAGTTGACTATGACTTTCTTATCTTTGTTCCCAAAAGGTGAAACTCATACTTCTTTCTATGATTTCAGACCAATGGCTTTATGTAATGCGGATTACAAGATTATTTCTAAAGCCATTGCCTTTAGAATGAAACCTCTTCTAGAGAAATTAATATCTAGTGAGCAAGTAGGGTTTATGTTGGGTAGGAACATTCGAGAAGGGATTATAGTGGCCCATGAAATTATTCACTCCCTATTACATAATCATCAAAAAGGCATGTTGGTGAAGTTGGATATAAATAAAGCGTATGATAGGGTGAATTGGATATTTATGTTCAAAATTATTTTGAAATTTGGATTCAGTAAAGATTGGTGTGAATGGGTCTTCAGTTGTGTTTCAAGTCCTAAGTTTTCAGTGATGGTAAATGGTTATTTGTCTAGGTTCTTTTCTATTTCTAGAGGCTTAAGGCAAGGGGATCCCCTATCCCCTTTTATTTTTATTTTGATGGCAGAATCCCTGGGCATAACAGTGAGAGAGGCTCAAGCAAGGGGCATGCTGTAAGGTCTTCAAATTATGGACAGCATAAAAACTCTCACGCATCATCAATTTGTAGATGGTACTTTTCTTTTTGGGAAACCAACGGTCGAGAAAACATTGGAGTTAAAAAAGAATCCTAAAAAGATATGAAGAAGTTTATGGGAAAAGAGTGATTGAAGGTAAGTCTTAAATTTATTTTATCAATTATTTACTTCAGAAAGAAGCCAATTTAAGTAGGATCTTAAGTTTTAAGATCAGTAAAATCCCTAGCAAATATTTGGGAGTTCCTTTATTCAAAGGAGCTGACAAAATCGGATTATGGAACTGTTAGAGAGATTTAAAGCTCACCTTAGCACTTAGAAAAGTAAATGGTTGTCCCTTGTAGGTCGGATCATGTTGATTAAAGTTATTCTCATTGCTCTCCTAACCTATTATTTTTTTATGCTACGCCTCCCGGATCCAGTCAACAGATAAGTAAATAAGATTATGAAATGTTTTATTTGGAAAGGTTGTGATGAGGAAAAGAAAATTTTGTTGATGAAATGGGAGAGAGTGTGCAGAATGAAATAGAGAGGTGTTGCTGGAATAAAAGATATTCAACTTTTGAATCTTGCCTTGGGGGTGAAATTGGTCTAGAAAATGTTGACCGAATCAGATAGATTATGGTGCAAATTTATTTGAGCAAAGTATCTTCATTCTAAAATCCCAAAAAGCATGGTTTCGGTTATTAACCCTCCTAGAGGATCTCATGTTTGAAACTTCATGTTGAAATGTATATCGATCATAGCATTACATGTTTCTTAGACAATTAATAATGGGAGGAAGGCAAAATTTTGGCAAGATTCTTGGAATGGTCATCGACCCTTGGCAGAAAATTTTGCAAGAACTCAAATTAAAGATTTTTTAGAAAATCTTTGAGGAACTAAGGTGGATGACTACTTGGATCATGGATCTAATGAAATGTTAGTAGCCTGTAATTGGAAAAGTTTGTTAGATCTCCTAGTGTTGTAAGAGGAAATTAAGTCTCTGGAGGATAGTCTTTGCATCAAAATTTCTTTTCTAGATAATACAGAAGACCAAATTCATGAGATTGGTACTAAAACTGGAATTTATTCAGTTAGACTTGGGTCTTAGATGGTTGAAGCAGAGGATGTTTCTCTGGCATGGGTAAATATTCTCTATTGGAGTAAGGAAGGGTTATAAAAAGTATGGGTGTTTGCTTGGTTGGTAGTTCATAATCGTATGCTCACTCAAGATCATTTGAAGAAGATAGGGTTTGTTGGTCTATGGAGATGTTTATGTGAGATGGAGGAAGAAGCGGTAGACCATCTGTTGTTCAATTGCTCTTTTGCTAATTGGTATTGGATATGGCTTTGCAATAAATTCAATTGGGTGTGGGCTTGGCCGCCTACTCTTTATCAAGCCTTTTTCTCTTGGCCGATGGGAGATGTAAAGCATTCACTTTATATCCTATGAAGATGTAGCCTAACTATTGTAATGTGGTCGATCTAGAAAGAAAGAAATGCTCACATTTTTGAAAATAAAACACACCCACTACATGTTATTTTAAGAGAAATGGAGATGTCTATCTCATAAGTAGTGTCTTTTTAAATTTAGAGGAAATAGGGCTTGTTGACCCAATGGGAATGCATATGTGTGCTAACTAGAAATACATAAAGCCTCCCCCTGTTAAAGGGTCAATAGTAAATAAGAAGAATAAGGGGAATATAAAGGAAATAATATGGTCTCCTCCACAACCAAAGTGGTTTAAGCTCAACTTTGATGGAGATTGTAAAGGGAATCAAGGAGCCTCAAGGGTTGGTTGTGTGAATAAGGATTGTAGTGGATCATTAATAAGATCAATGTCTTTGAAGCTACTTGATGGAATGAATAATGAAGCTGAGACTCAAGCATTGATTGCAAGTATTGAGTTGGCTTTGGAATATGGGATTTATTTTTTGGAGATTGAAGGGTATTCACAGGTAATCATTCAAGCTTTGATAATTTAAAAATCTATATCATGGAAATTAGAGAATATATTGGCAATTATCTAGCCTAAACTAGATTAGTTTGAGGAATGGAAGTGTTCACATTACTTTCGTGAAAGCAATCGAGCGGCTGATTTTTTGGCTAATGTGAGTATAGATCAACCAACGTCTCCTTATATTGATAATGTTAGAGAAGGTTGGGGAGTTTGTACAGAGATTGATCAGATCGACCTTTAATTTTTTAATTTAAAAAAAAATTAAAATTAAAAATTACAAAAAAAAGGTTAATAGAGTTTATATTTTGATTGAATCATGAATTAAGGTGATGACAAATTTTCTTTTTTGACATATGAATTGGCAACAGGGTGACAATTAAATCATTTATGACCTCATTAAAGGCAAACATGTGAGTTAATCGGTCTCATGATGGATTTTTCATGCATATTACTAAAAAGCTTTGATTTCTTTGAAATAGGTGTCATAGGCAGATTTTGGGCTTGGGTCATAGGTGTCATAGGCAGATTTTGGGCTTGGGTCTATGGCTGGATTATGTTATCAAGCATGGATCTAAACTACATAGAATCAGTAGGTTGGTCATTGATTTTTGGTGGATCAAAATCTCTTGAAATGGGTTTTATAGGTAGTATCACCAGGACTAGATTGTTTAATGTCTTTTGGATACATATTGTGGAAGTGGCAGAGGCAGTTGAGAAAATGTTGGGGGTGGAGATGCTGGTGGTCAGTAGGTGTGTTTGAGTAAATTTGGACATGGTATTGTTGTTTGCTATTAGTCTATGCCTGATAATGATGGACAACAATTAGATTAAAATAATGGTTGACTTCTTTATCTGGCTAGAGCACAGAGATGGTATCTTGTCATAAATTAACTCTCTTCTCTAGGTCCCTTTCCAACAATGCCTTTTTCAGGTAAAGATAATTTGGGTTTCATTATGTTGTCTTTTTCCAATTGTTGGAAGCTAGATTTTTGGCTCTTAATTTTGTTCAAGAAGTATAAGAGGTTTGTTATGGTGAGTAAAAGAACGAAGGGGAAAAGGGTATGGTGATGCCTATCATCAAGGATCTCTTACTGGCTATACTACAAATATAAGTATGATGTGCTCAGAGATGGACGCCAGAGTGAGTGAAATATATAAAGTGGTTGGCAAAAGGAGTTGTGAGGGGTATGTTCAAGGAACTACCTTGGTGGACAAGTAAAGGTAAAATAAAGCTGGAACAAGGGAGTAGTAAGAGGAGGTTGAATTTTCTTTAGTCGAAAGAGCATATGGGTTCTTAGACATGTTAGGAGATGGTTATGGTTTGTCTAGCCATAGGATATAAAGATTAGGAGGTGCCTATTTCCATTTCAAAGAAGAAAGCCAAGCCATTTGATTTAGGCTATATGATGGTCAGTAACGGTAAGGCTATAGAAGTGATCATTCTAGATTAATTTATAGATTTTTTTTACTAATATGCAGTAGATAGGTAGGAAGATGATTTGCATATATTTTTTTGGTTTTTTGTTAATATTTCTTAATACTAGTTGTAGTTATTTTTAGAAAACTTCTAATATTTTGTTTTGTATTGGAAGGTTGAATGCCTTAACAATGTTTATTATTAAGCTAGACCATCTGGATTTTTATGATATATATAGTTTTGGGACATGGACCCTTTAACCATGACATCAAGCTAAAAAAATAGTTAAGTTATTGTAGTTGCTATATAAAATAGTGGGCCTATTTATGTCTCTAATTTGAGGTTGAAAAAATGAGTCTCAATTTGAATCATGAAATAAAGAATTGTGTTATGAATTCATAAGGGGGCTAACTCTGTTAAGCACAAAATATACTGAGAGTGGGGGAGGTGAATCAGTATATTATATATCTTATTTCTTAATCAAATTCCTTTTCTTTAACAACTTGACCACACATTCAAGATATGCAATAAAACTAAAACAATAATATGCACCACACAAGAGAGAGAGATAGAGAGACACCAAATTTTTATGTGGAAACCTGAAGTGGGAAAAACCACGAAGAACAATCTCAAGTATATGAATGAGCACCAACTCAAATTATAAATTTCGCAAGCACAAACTTACAGGAGCACCAACCCTTTTGTCGAGCACCAACATAGCAACTATTTGTGAGTACCAACCCATAGAAGTACCAACCCCTCTTTGTATAAAATGTAACTATCTCTTAATATTGCTTACTCAACAAATGATAGAACTCTACAATATCTCCTGCTTTTCTCTCTTCAAAAACAAATACAAACCATGCAGTCTTTTGCATGTTCCAAATGGCTTCTCAAGCCTTTATTTATAGCTTTCCAAATGACCTTTGGTATTCACCCTTTGTGACCCTTCAATCCTCATGAAAAATGGAACCAAACTTGTATGACCCTTCGTATCCTTGCAATGGAAAAGTCATATGGTGACCCTTCATAAGCAGAAACATCTTTTCCTCTTTTGTCTTTATCTTGGTGACTTTTCATATTCCTCAAAGTGTCTCTTCATAGAAAAATGTGCCATACCCTCTTTTGTCTTCACATGATGACTCTTAGAATTCCTCAAGATGACTCTTCATGAGAAAATGTGTCCCATTCCTCTTTCATCTTTTACCCCGTGACTCTTTGAATTCTCCATGGGCCCTCTTTTGACTTATATGCAACCAAAAATATATTCATTAATATTAAATAAATATTAACACACATTAGCCAAGATACGAATATTAAAAACACTATTAATTGCAATGGGGCCTTTATCACCAATAATGCTAGACCTTTGACATTAATGACAATATTTCCAACAATCTCCCCCTTTGTCATTGACGGTAACCTCAAACTAAAATTACCACATCTTGAAACCTGCACATAATATCATTTAAAAACATACAATAACTCCCCCTTACTATAGCAACTTGTACCTATTTCTTGTACCTATTTATGCACCTGTACCTATTTTTCTCCCCCTTTGACATCAATGGCAAAGGGCCTACCTGGAGCTAACACTTAGCTCCCCCTCAACTGTTGTTGAACCTCAATGGCAGAAAATAAAAGAAATTACTACCAACTTCTCTTGTAAATACTCAAAAGTGTCTTTTGGTAATGCTTTTGTGATAATATCTACAATCTGCTCTATAATACTGATATATTCTATCTTAACCTATTGATCTACAAATTACTCTATCAAAAAGTGATATCTAATGGGAATATGTTTTGTTTTTGAATGCATCACTGGATTCTTTGAAATATTAATAGCACTTGTGTTGTCACAAAAAATAAAAATAGGTTCATCATATTTTACCTTGATATCTTCCAAAGTTTGCTTCATCCAAAACACTTGAGTACAACATTCACTACAATATATTCTGCTTCAACTGTAGAAAATGATACTGAATTCTACTTTTTGCTTAGCCATGATACTAAGCTATCACCAAGGAAGAAAAATCCTCCACTTGTTCTTTTTCTGTCATCTAAGCAACCTGCCCAATCTGAATCTGTATAAGCAACTAAAGTGAAATCTCTACCTATGGGATACCACAATCCATAATCCAATGTCCCCTTGATATATCTGAATATTCTCTTCACCAACTAAACATGACTATCTTTTGGAGCTAATTGATATCTTCTAGCCATTCCTACTGCATGCATAATGTCTGGCCTTAATACTATCAAATATAAAAGACTACCAATCATAGATCTATACAAAGATTGATCCAAAACATGTGAATCTTCATCCTTGCTCACCTTATTTCCTATACATATTGGTGTGCCAACTAGTGCACAATCTTCAAAACTAAATTTTTCAACATTTCCTTGGCATATTTACTTTAAGAAATGAAAATCTCTTTATCTGATTGAAATATTTGCAATCCTAAGAAAAATGACAATTCTCCAAGCATAGATATCTCAAATTCTTTTTGCATATTATAAAAACATTTTTTTGTCATCTTTTCAATGTTTCCTCTAAAAATGATGTCATCAACATATACTACAACAATCAATTAATGCTCACCTTTTGTTTTGATGTAGAGATTATTGTCAACAAATTCTCTTTTGAAACCTTGATCTTATAAGTACTAATCAAGTCTTGTATACCAAGCTTTGGGATCTTGTTTCAATCCATACAATGCTTTCTTCAATCTGCATATATGGCTACTAATATTTGAGATAATAAATCTCTCAGGCCGTTTAATGTAGACCTCTTCTTCTAGATTCCCATTCAAGAAGGCAAATTTGACATTTATCTAAAACACTTTGAAAAATTTAAACACTACATATACAAAAAACATTCTAATATCCTCTAACCTTGCCACTGGTGCAAAATTTTCTTCAAAATCTATTCCCTCAATTTGAGCATATCATTTACATATTAATCTTGCTTTATTCCTGGCCAATTCTCTATTTTCATTCAACTTATTTTTATAAACCCATTTTGTTCCTATCACATTGTGATCTTTTGGTTTAGGCACTAATTCCCAAGTACCATTCTTTTCTATCTGATTTAATTTTTCATCCATATCCTTAACCCAATGCTTATCATGTCTAGCTTTTGAAAAAGTTTTAGGCTAAATTTCGGATAACAAAGAGAAATTAACTTGCTCAAATTCACTTACCATCATTCTTTTGGTGCAAATTCCTTCATTTATGTCTCTGATGATGTCACTTTCATTATAATTTCTCTGAATATATTTGGATGGAGTTTTGGTGTCCTTTTCTCCTTCTCATCTTCATCTAATTCTTCAAAATCTTCCTCTTCAATGATTTCAGGAATGTCTACTAGATCACTAATTCTTTGTGTTCCATCTTCTTCTATCCTGACACTTGTACTTTCAACATTTTTATTGGTTCTTTTGTTATAATATTTATAAGATTTACTTTTGCAAGAATAACCAAGAAATATACCTTCATCTATTCTAGATTCAAACTTCTCAAATTTTTTGTCGATTCTCTTTATAAAGCATTTATTTTCAAAAACTCTAAAATAATTAATTGTTGATGGTTTGTCTTTTCATAGCTCATAAGGAGTCTTATCACTATTAACTCTCAATAATGATCTATTTTAAATATGCACTTTTGTAGCAACTGACTCTCTTCAATATTTATCTGGTATCTTAGATTCATTTAGTATTGTCCTCTTCATCTCCTAAAATATTTTATTTCTCTACTCAATTACTTCATTTTGTTGTGGAGTTCTAGCTGCTGAATAATGTCTCTTTATTCCATGATCTTTACAAAACTCAATAATCTAATCTGACATGAATTTTTCTCCTCGATATGATCTTAGACACTTAATCTTCAAACTAGTTTCATTCTTAACTAATGCTTTGAATGCTTTAAAATGTCTGAAAACTTCTATTTTTTTCTTTAAAAACATTACCCAAGTCATACGTAAAAAATCATCAATAATCAACATGAAATATTTTTCACCTTAAGTAATTTGAATTCTCATAGGTCCACATAGATCAGTGTGAAAAATCTCTAACATCTGAGTGGTCGAGTACTCTTTTGTTTTGAACCACCTTTTGGCCTGCTTTTCATGCTGATAAAGTTCACAAAGCATGTCAGATGGATTTATAATCTTTGGAAGATTTTTGATTGCTTGATTTTTGTTGATGTTGACAAGATTGTCAAAATTTATGTGTCCCATTCTCTTGTGCCATATCCATATTTTTTCAATTTGACTCAAACATCTTTGACCTTTGATGTCTGATAACATATATAAATTATTGCCTATTCTCTAAGCATCTACAATCGTCACATCTAAATATTTTCTCCTAATTTCACAAATTTCTACATAAAACTTTAGTGTGTGACCCTAATCACACATTTGAATTACACTCAAAAGATTATGCTTAAGACCTTCTACATACAAAACATTTTTAATTTTAGTTCTACCATTATCCAAACTTACTGTATCTTTTTTGACAATTTTGGTAGTAGTATTATCTTTGAATTTCACTGTGCCACCATTGATCTTCTTCAAAATTATGAACTTGATTTTGTCTCCTGTCATGTGCCTCAAACATCCACTATCAATGAATAATGGATTTTCTTCATTTCTTGCATGCAAAGATGTCTATACTAACATAGATTTTTTAGGTTGTTTCTTCTACCATGAACTTGTCTAAATTTTCTTCTTGATGAATGGAGCTTTGAAACTCTGGTCCTTCTTGACTGACTTGAACATGCTTCTATAGTACCAGGCTATGTGTCTAAAGTTGTTGCACTTGTTACATATTATGGCCTCTTCATTAAAGCCTGATAGAGGAGCAAAAGATTTGTGGCTTCTACTTGACTCTGCATGACTTTCCATCTCATTATTTTTGAAATTATTAGCCTTTTTTTGACATTCTATCTTCTTATGACCATATCCATTACAATAAAAATAGTAATCATAAAAATAAGACCTGTTTGTATATCTCTGACCTGATTACCTTCTGTAGCTTTGTTTCCTCTAGCATTCTTTATTTGAGATGTCCTCTATATTCTTAACTTATTCCCTTTTTATTTCTTCTTTTGTAAGAGCTATAGCATAGCTCTTTCTTTTTTCCTTATCTGTGAAAGTAGTGGCCTCCCTTTTTTTTTCAAATCCAATATCTATCTTATTTGACATTGATCTTTGATTTTCTAATATCTTATTCAACATATTAGTGCTATTCTCAAATTTTGAATCACTGACTACTCTATCCTTGATTACATTATTTGTTTTCTCAAGATCTGATTTTAAAGAAACAATTTCAATAACATACATTTCACATTTTTTACTTACTATTTGCAATTGTGCCATTAGATCTTCTTAATTCTTCTTGGCTTCTTCCAAGTGTGCTTGTAGATCTTCAATTATTTCCTTTGAATCATTTTCATTTTTCTCGATCTAGAGCTTTAATCTTTGATTATTCTTTTCAAGAGCTTTTAACTCTTTTAAGGCACAAATGAGTTCTCCTTTCAGATTTACTTCGACTTCATCCTATTATTCTTCTTGATCAACTGTACTTTAACTTACAAAGGCATCTTCATATATGGCCATGAATAGAATCTCTTCTTCTTTTGAATCATTGACTCCACTATCTTCGACTGAGCTAAGATCTTTAGTATACAAACTCTTCTTCTCGAATCCCTTCTTAAATTTTCCTTTTAAATTATTTTTGTATGTAGACTTTCTTTCTTGATTTTCACCATTTCCCTTATCTAGACACTTAGTTTTAAAATGTCTAATCTTTCCATAATTAAAATATTTAAAAGGTAATTTTCTTTGATATTTACATGTACTTTTTTCGGCTTGTGAATGAATAGAGCTCCGTTGTCATTTTCATCATTGCTAGAACTATCACTTGATTCTTGAATCTTAGCCTTCTCTTTCTTTGATGTCTTAAAA
This sequence comes from Torreya grandis, assembly GCA_037957365.1. Lineage (NCBI taxonomy): Eukaryota > Viridiplantae > Streptophyta > Pinopsida > Cupressales > Taxaceae > Torreya > Torreya grandis. The sequence continues at coordinate 6,806,500 of JARHVA010000059.1, read as the reverse complement.
ATAGCTTCTTTTTTTGAGGATTTCTCTTATTCAGTCTGCATCTCATATACTGTAAGAATACCATATAGCTCATCCATCTTTAGCTTGGCTAAATTCTTCATCTCATCAATTCTCAAAACTTTTGCATCATATCTCAATGGTAGAAATCTCAATACTTTTTGAATTACAATTGATTCTTCTAACTTTTCTCCAAGACCTTGAATCTGGTTAACTATTTGATCAACCTGTAAAAGATAATTTGCTATATTTTCTTCCTCTTCCATCTTCAAACTCTCAAACTATCTTCTGAAAGTTTGAAACTTAGCTTATTGAATATTTTCATCACCTTTGTAAATATTCTCAAGTTTTACCCAAGTTTCATGAGCAAATTTACATTGCATAACTTTAAAAAAATTTAATTCACATAAACCACATAAAATAACATTTAAGGCTTGAGCATTATTTTCACTTGCCTTTTTTTCTACTGGAGTAGTTACAAGTGTCTGTGGCTCTTCATATTCCTCCATCATTACTTGCCAAATGTTGAATCCAAGGACCATCAAATAAGTCTTCATTCTTATGCTCCAAAAAACATAACTTTTTCAAAAATAACTTGCTGTAATACCAATTATTAAGCACAAAATATACTGAGAGGGGTGAATCAGTATATTATATATCTTATTTCTTAATCAAATTCTTTTTCTTTAACCCCTTAACCACACATTCAGGATATGCAATAAAATTGAAACAATAATAAGCACCACGAGAGAGAGAGAGAGAGAGAGAGAGAGAGAGAGAGAGAGAGAGAGAGAGAGAGAGAGAGAGAGACCATATTTTTATGTGGAAACCCAAAGTGGAAAAAACCATGGAGAATAATCTCAAGTATATGAATGAGCACCAACTCAAATTACAAAGTTTACAAGTACCAACTTGCTGGAGCACCAACCCCTTTGCCGAGCACCAACACAACAACTATTTGTGAGCACCAACCCACAAGAGCACCAACCCCTCTTGTGTATAAAACACAACTATCTCTCAATATTGCTTACTCAAAAAATAATAAAACTCTACAATATATCCTAAATTTCTCTCTTCAAAAATAAATACAAACCATGCACTCTCTTGCATGTTCCAAATGGCTTCTCAAGCCTTTTTTTTATAGCTTTCCAAATGACCTGTGACCCTTCAATCCTCATGGAAAATGGTGCCAAACTTGCATGACCCTTTGTATCCTTGCATTTAAAAAGTCATATGGTGACCCTATCCTTTCCTCTTTTGTCTTTATCTTGGTGATTTTTTGTATTCCTCAAAGTGTCCCTTCATAGAAAAATGTGATATACCCTCTTTTGTCTTCACATGGTGACTCTTGGAATTCCTCAAGATGACTCTTCATGAGAAAATGCATCCCATTCCTCTTTCGTCTTTTACCCTGTGACTCTTTGACTTCTCCATGGGCCCTCTTTTGATTTATATGTAACCAAAAATATATTCATTAATATTAAATAACTATTAACATACATTAGCCAATATATGAATATTAAAAACACCATTAAATGCAATGAGGCCTTTATTACCAATAATGCTAGACCTTTGACATCAATGAAAATATTTCCAACAAACTATGTGTTGAGTTATCTATCTGATAAAATAGATCTACACATATTTTATCCTCATGGTGAACATGATTTCATATAGAACCTTGATTTCTTCGGAAGAAGCAGTAAACCTACTACATATCTCATAATACACTGGATACCTAAATACAAAATTTTCCTCTAATTCTAATTTGTTATTACAAAGTTTACATATGTATTATGTTTTGGCTCAATGTAACATTAAGAGCATACTCATAATTGACATAAATAAATTCTCAAACTAAAAGAGGCCATGTTGTACTTCAAAATAATAATATGTTTATCTTTTATATGAAGTTAGTGCTCCAAGTAGTGTTTTTTTTATTGACAATGGTTATGATGTTTCTATCCAAGTTGATTTTATGTTAGGATTTATAGATATTAACCTTAATGCCTTTGTAAATATTTATTGTTAACATATAAGGAGAATTTATGGAAAAGGTATTAGGAGGTAGATAATTAATATCAATACTAATTGCTTGTAGGAAATATGTACATTGAGCATACCAAGTGTTCATGATCCCTTATTCACATAAATTCATAGATGATTGAATAACTTTAAATAGATATTTATAGATAATAAGGCTCAATATTTATAGCATCTCAATCTTGTACATTTGACAAATATCAATCAATGCTCTATCCTTCAGTTCTAGACCTCACTGTTATCAAAAGGCTCATATTTGCCATCTAGTTGTGCTTAAATATTTCTCTTAGTTTGATCCATATCATTTTTATGACCTAGGTCTCTTACACTACACATAATGATTAAAATATTATATACATCTTTCACTGTCAATTTTAGATCCATACCTATTTTCTAACTCTTTAGACACTACAACCACAGAGGGACACTACTGTCGACGGTAGTGTCCAGATCCTTATCTAGTGTCTAGTTGTCAAAAATAATCTAAATCACAAATATTTTGAAACCCATAGGTCAACCTATTTGTCTTAATTAACCCTACCATGAGATATTTTCAAAAGGTATGGTATAAATATAAGTCTAAGTCTTCTCATTCTTAATCTAATAAATACCAAGCAAACACTTATCAAAGCTCATTAAATCATTTGCACAATTGAGTTATTTTTATCTATTTATCCCTATTTATTTATCATTCATAAGAGCAATTATATAAAAGGTCTAAAGCATTTAAAAAGCAACTCATGAGCGATATTTGTCAAATTACAAGCTAGATCATTGCATACATCTTCATATAGTATATTGCATCCCTATGCACACACACTCCCCCACATAAAGGAAAACTATATGAGTTTGAGGACTTCCTTGGATTATTGGATATGTAGGTAGCACTCAGTGATAAAGGGGTCACTAATGTCAGCTCGACACCATGAGCTCACTAACCCAATTTTTTTACAAACTCGTTATAAGGGTGAAGAAGGGTGAAGGGTTAGGGTTTGATAAATTAGCAAAGAGCTATAGCCTATATCTTAAAACTGAATATATCTATAGAAATGTGAAAAAAAATCCATAATAATGAATTTAATTGCATCGAGATCGAGTCATTATTCCATATTAAACACTAGCATCTACAGTAGTTTCTAGATCCGACAATAATGTTTGTAGCTACATAAGTATAATTTCTATAATCTAATGACTGATCTAGAATACTGATCCTACATACTTTTCACATGTTTCCAATCCAATTATATTTACATGTAATAAACTGAGCTAAGTATCATTTCTCTTTAGTATTGCAATCAATTGAATATCTTTCTAATTTGGTACTTTCTATATTTAACATATCTCAGTATTATAATTTATAATATTCATTTATCTAAGTTTGCAATTAGGGTAAGTGCACAAACTTGGAGGATAATTTTGTGGACATTTTACATAGCATGATGACGCTATTAAATAACTCAATCACATTATTTAAATTATGACTCAGTAATTATCGATTCATAATGTGATCATTGTTTTAAATAACATGATCACATTAATAACATGATCATGTTTCATATGTAACCAAAATAAATAAAAACATAAACCAAATGCTAAATTCCTCATTTTGCTTTTGACTTGTCTTTCTTTCCTACGTATTTGCATTTTGTGATCATGTTTTGAGTCCTTGAGGCTAAACCTTGCCAGAATTTGTCCTAGAAAGTTGCTAATTGATGATGTTGACACATAAAATATGTAAGTGCTAAAAATCTACACTTGTTAACCCTAAATTTTAGTAAATTTTTATTATTTTTATTATTTAATTAGTAATTTATATGTTTTGAACAACCCATCCTACTAACCCTCCTGTTATTCTACCTAACCTTCCTAACCCTCCACAAAACCCTATTGTCCTCCCTCCTAACCCTCCTCCTAACCCTCCTATAGTTCCAAAAAATCCCCCAAGCAGTTAGGACAGTCTAGTTGACCACATTGTGGAAAATAAAATTGAAATTAAAGAATTAATTGGGAGAATGAGGGATTCCACTTGCACCAACACCCACTGCACCTATCTAGCCAATTGTCTAGAGACATTATTAGGTCAAATTGACTCTATAACGAGTCAAATTGATAGATGGACTTCATATTGAGATAGTTTTAGTGATTATTATGCTGATAAATTATCAGCACTTGAGGTCAAGAACAAAGACATATCAAAATCTTCCATTTGTGCCTTATTCATTGACCCAACCACCAATGCACCATTTTCAGTAGCTGCTAAATGTTTTCCAATCCATCGCTACTAACATAATTTAATCACAATAAATTGTTGGGATCGATGGTAGATGGCGTTTTATTATCTACCATGTAAAAACCATGAGGTCCCATTATATTTTGTAAGGAAAATAACTGTGAGTTTGTCCTCAATAAGATTCTAAACTATTTTAATTATAATGAGTTTTAGGGATGAGGGAGAGGCTCTACACATGATCAACCTAGTGTATATTATGCACCTAATTAGCTTGCAAGGATCCATATACAAAATCCACTTAAGCCCAAGATCCCCTCTATACTTCAACAAGTCATAGAGATCGACACTCTGCATGCACTTAGTTTTCTCATTGATATACTCGTTTAGCATATGAGTAGTGTTAGGGTGTGGAGCTAAAAGCTTCAACTGTTTGCAGACACGAAGAAGAGGTTACTAAAGAACTAGAAGAACTGGCATCGGCAGCATGACCGACGTCGGTCAGATGTAGTGCAGAAGGCAACCAGCGACGGCAGCTAGTCGGCCGACGTCGGCAGCACCAGGCAAGCGGGGACTGGCGTCGATCGCCTATGTGTTCCAAAACTGCTGTTGACAAACAGTCAGTTAAGTGAAGTGAGTGTTTGCATGTCAAATGACTAATTATAGTCACGAGCTATGTGTCTAATTATTGTAGTTAGATTTCTATTTTTGTAACCATGGGATTCTATTTAAAGACCCATGAGGCATGTATTGTAATTACCAAGAAGGCAAGTAAAAGCATTAAAGCAAGCAAGGTCAAGGAGATCTACAGGTGTAAGGTCAAGGAGATCAGCTGAAGCATTCAAGGAGGGATAATAACTCAGGCTATAGAGTTGTTGAGGTTGAGCAAGAGAGAGAGGGAAGAAGGTCTTGAGGTGTGGCAAGCCTTTGAGGTGGAGGAAGAAGTGGCATCTTCTTTATTGTATTTTCTTCTATTAATATCTAATACAAGAGTGTGTATTGTCTCTCAAATTCTTTGATGTCTCAAGTTTCTAGTTACTTTATCATTCTGGTATAATTTTGTGTTTAATTTCTTATAAGAAAGTAATCAATTGTGCTTCTGTTGGATAAGGGGTCACCTAACAAGTAGGCTCTCACAGACCGATGCTAGAGATACACCACTTAGTGTGCATACCCAACCCCACCCTTGTAGTTCTTATGGAGCTATATGCACTAGACCTTCTGATGATGATGGTGTTGGTGGTTTAGAGGGATTGGATAATATGCTTATGAGTGATGATTTTTTGGCATACACATTTGATGTGCAAACATCAGCCACTACACAAATGTAGGTATATTTTATATAAATGTCATGTTAAATTTAAGTTATATTTGTAAATTTAATTTAGCTAAAAAAATTTACATAGAAATTGGATGATATATATGTCATTTTTAATGTCCCAGGAGGTGACAGTGCCTTCATCATCACAGTCAACATTTACAATATTTGATTTGACCCAACTATTGTTTACATTTTTAGATCTAGTTATTGGCCCATCCACTACTACATCTATCTCTATTAGGATGACACCTTTTACTTATATAGAGTTAAAATTTTGAGTTAATCTTATGCTCTATGTACATTTAGTATATGTATATTTGCCTTGTAAGTTTAAGTTAAATTTATCTATCAAGGATCTCAAAATTTAAGTACAGTATTATCAAATACACTCTTGGTTTAATAAAGGAGAAAAACTTGCCACATGTATCTTTGATACTTTATAGAAATGTAAGTGAGACCTTGTTTACATTTAGTTGATGGATCAAGTAGACACTCCCCCATCACTATGAGTCAAGACAGACATAGACATTGTTACTGCAATGCCATTTGCATAGGCACTGATAGAGGTATATATTAACTTGTAATTTTGAATTGTAAAAATAGACTTGTTTTAATAATTTTACTACATACTTGGGAAAAATATAACTTATGCATGAATGTATTATGCATGCAAGGTTGTCTTATGGCATCTGATAGTCCCAGTCAGATGATTAGTAGGGTAACTTATAATTTTTTCCCCTATTTTAGACACTTATTCAAATAACCAAACCTTCCACTGACTTGTTTAAGCATCAAAAATAGATTGAGCAGGGCCATGAGCTTATAGTAAGTGCATGTTTAAATGATTTTTTATTGTAGTTTAAAATTAATTTCTTAACAATTAGTTGAATATATTTTATGTTAATTTTGTAATAATACTTGTATTTGAATAGGTTCAGTGACAAGCGAGCTACGAGCATAAGACCCACAGTCATGTCTTGGAGCAATCCAAGGCATTAGAGGGATCTCTATCTACCAATAGGGCATCCCAGGGAGAGTTTTATTTGAGGAAGGCAAAGAGAGGGAGGATATTTGATGATTAGGATGTCGTACATGAGAAGTGATTTTTTGTATTCTTATATGGTAGTTTACATATTTTTGACATTGTATATGCATATATGACATTCACCCAACATTAGATACTATGTTGGTAGATGCAATTTTTTGTATGCCTATCATGGCAATCTATGTATTATTGACATTGTACACATGTGCCTATATAATTTTTTTGAGTTTTCATCTGAATTATGTTAATCTATCTAATTTATATTTAATTTTAATTTAAAATGCTATTATGTAGTATTGTTTTGATCTTCCAAACTATTATCTATTGGATCTCATATTTAATGTTGTCCACAAATGAGGATTAAAAAAATATTCTTTTCAATGCTATAAATCTTGAATCTCCAATATTTTTTAAATTAAAGTTTTTATTTGATTATGTGTAGTAAAAATGACTAATGACACTCTTATCTATTTTGCATTTGTCACCACCCATTTACAACTTTTCAATTGATCATTAACACAATTTGATTTCACTTAAAGCTCATACCCAATAATGTTCAAACTTGTATAATGCAAAGACATAAAATCATTCATAAATCCCTAAAAATTTCTCACTCAGATACCTATACCTACAAGTTGCATGATCTTTTACCTTCAACTGGCTCTAATGCCTTTTTAAATATATTTTCTTGAAACTTGGCCTACTACTTGTATGCCTTCTATGATTCTTGTTCCTTTATATTTTCCCTCACCTATCGAGTAATCTCTATCAATACCTCTTCTACACTCAACTCATTTTGGTTACCATGTACATGGTCTATTTCTTCATCTCTGCAACTTTATCTTTGCTAAACTTGCAAGATGAACTTCTACCTGACCTTTACTATAATGTCTTTAATATGATAAAAGGAAACTTTACAGACTTAAAACAAAATATTCACTCATGAGACAATAATCCATCTTTGGCCAAAACCATTTATCATCCCCTAATACCACCTAATGCACAATTTGCTCTTCCATGTTTAAGAAGGATATGAAAGTCCTATTCATATGCTCTAAGATGATGAAGAATTCTAACCTCACTTATGCACTCTTATTCTCAACTAGATTTAAAATCCACTCTCAAATAATCTTCTTTGAAACTAATCAATTACTCATTAGGTCTGTTCTTAACTAGTCACCAATCTCTCATATCTACTCTCCTTATTTTGAAAAATATTATTTAAGACACTTTGGATACATCTTAAGAAAACACAAGGATTTATGTAAGTGTCAAAACTTACAATAAATCAACTAACTATAGGTCTCTAAGAGATTGATCTATCATTTTCAATTTCTATCTTTTTAAGTTTCTAGGTCTCTAGACCTAGTTATTGCTCCAATAGGTCAATTTATCAAAAAAGAGTTTGTAGCTCTTAAAAAATATATTTATAGTAGTCTTTTAGCAATTGTAACATGTTCTAACCCTTACCCAAGTTTATAGAACTCAAATCAACCAAAAACTCGTCTTACCTTATGCACAACTTTCTCAAAAATAGTCTTCTATAGGTGTACATAAAAATAGTCCTCTATACCCATAATTTAAAACCTATTATCAACCCAATGATACTTGGACTAAGTTTTAAGATCCATTCCCCAATTTCTCATAAAGGTTTAGACTTTATTGTTCAATGGTTTGAGTTTTAGAGGTGTTTTACTCATGAAACCCTTACTTCAGATTTACTCAATTTTTTTGTAGGCCAAGAGCTTAGATAAGACTATTGTCAATATAGATTCTATATGTAATTGGTTTCGAACCCTTCAACACTTCACTAATTTAGCACCTTCAACACCTCACTCCCAAAATTCTATTGCTTTCTAAGCCTATCCCTTAAGGGTGTTAGGCATCCCATAATTGATATTGACAAATCATATTTGAAAATATCATAAATCTATTCTAGCCTCCAAATCACCTTGAACACTTAAAATACACTTTCATGCAAAAGTGGGTGAGAAAAGGGAGAGAGGAGTGCATAAACACTGACAACAAATGTTGTCAAAGTTTAAGTTGTGGCTGCAGAGCTATTATTTTAATGTTTATTGACAAAAAAATGACATAAAACACATCTGGGGGGTGGATAATGTTTAGGACTAGGTTCTTGGCCTCCTATCAGGTCTGATCGATAAACCCACCACCTATTTTGGCCTAAAAATGCCCTTCCTAATACAAGAAAAATGTTAATTTTTAGCCTAAGTTGAAACATGCATAAAATAAAACCTGCAAGTCATTTTTGTGAACCATTAGATCCCTCACCTAATTATTTAATCCCTCTAATCTCATCTTGGAGCGCTTAGGTGGAACCTTTGAGAGTAATCCATTGGACAAGTTGCAGTGATATGTACAAAAATGCAACTTTTTGGCATTCAATAGGCAACTTCTTAAGCTCTAACTGCCATTTTTGCCTCTAAGACCTCCACATGAGAATATATTATTTGATCATGTCTATATATGCAAATTACAACTTATCACACTACCACAATGTTCAAATCCACCCAAAAGTGCATTTTCAATATCATTCAGGAGCATGAAAATACTGACAACAAATGTTATCAAAGTTTAAGTTATGGTTATAGAATTGTTGTTTCAATGCTTCTTGACTAAAAAATGACAATTTCAAGAAGTCCATAGGGTATATAATGTCTAGGATGAGGTTTTTGGCCTCCCATCAGGCCTGATCGATAAACCCACCACCCATTTTGACCTCAAGAATGCCCTTCCTAATACAAGAAAAATGTAATTTTTTAGCCTGAGTTTAAACATGCATAAAATGAAACCTGTAAGTCATTTCCATAAACCTTCAGATCCCTACCATGTCTATTTAATACCTTTAATCACACCTCATAACACTTAGGTGGAACCTTTGAGAGAAATCCGTTGGACAAGTTGCAATGATGGGTTAAAAAATGTAACTTTTTAGCATTTAATAGGCAACTTCTTGAGCTCCAACTACCATTTCTACCTATGGGATCTCCATATGAGAATATAGAACTTTTATCACATATAAATAGGAAAATTACACATTATTAGACAACCCTGACATTCAAATCTAACCTAAAGTGCATTTTCATTACCATTCAGGAGCACAAAAACACTGACAACAAATGTTATCAAAGTTTAAGTTGTGGTTGCAAAACTATGATTCTGATGCTTCCTGACAAAAAAATTGACATTAACAACACACTAATGGGGGAAAATAATGTCTAATACTATGTTCTTGGCCTTCCATCAGGCCTGATCAACAAACCCACCACCCATTCTGGCCTCAAGAACGCCCTTCCCAATACAAGAAAATTCCAATTTTTTAACCTAAGTTTAAACATGCATAAAATGAAAACTGCAAGCCATTTTTATGAACCATCAGATCCCTTCCCTAACTATTTAATCCCTATAATCTCACCTTATATCACTTAGGTGAATCCTTTGAGATGAATCTATTGGACAAGTTCTAGTGACGGGTCCAAAAATGTAATTTTTTGGCATTAAACAAGCAACTTCTTGAGCTCCATTTGCCATTTTTGACTTTGAAACTTCCAGTTGAGAATATATTACTTTGATCACATAGAGATAGGAAAATTACATGTTATCACACTACCATGATGTTTAAATCCACTTGAAATTGCATTTTCACTATTGTTCAAGAGCACAAAAACACTAACAATAAATGTTGTTCAAGTTTAAGTTATGGTTATAGAATTGTGGTTTTGATGTTTCCAGACCAAAAATTGACACTACCAACACATCCAAGGGGGATAAAATATATAATAGGTTCTTTTCCTCCCATCAGTCTCGATCGACAAACCCACCACCCATTTTGGCCTTAAGAACGTCCTTCCCAATACAAGAAAAATGCAAATTTTTAGACTAAGTTCAAACTTGTATAAAACAAAACTTGTAAGTCATTTTTGTGAATCATAAGCTCGCTCCCCTATTTCTTTAAGCCCTCTATCACACCAAATAACACTTAAGTGGAACCTTTGAGAGTATTCTATTGGACAAATTGTAGTGATAGGTCTAAAAATGTAAGTTTTTGGCATTGAACAAACAACTTCTTGAGCTCCAACTACTATTTTGCCTTTGGGACCTCCACCTGATAATTTATCACTTTAATCATATATATATAGGCAAATTACACATTATCACACCACCATGATGTTCAAATACACCTAAAAATGCATTTTCACTATCGTTTAAGAGCACAAAAACATTGATAATAAATACTGTCAAAGTTTAAATTATGGTTGTAGAACTATGGTTCCAATGCTTCTTAACTAAAAACTGACACTGCCAACACATTCAAGGGGGTGGATAACATCTAGGACCAGGTTCTTGGCCTCCCATCAATCCCAATCGAGAAATCCACCACCCTTTCTAGCCTCAATAATGCATTTTTACTACATTTCAGGAGCTTCTCTTAGCTTGAAGAATATAGAATTCTCTACTGACAGTTCCAACCATGTGAAAGTAAAAGCTTATCTGAACCACTAACCTACAAAAAATTATTAATAAGTAATTAAAAATGAAATTCATATATACTACCTAGAAAGTAAAAAACATTTGGTAAAATTGATTACATCTACATTTAAAAATTCAACATACCTACGTATTTCAATTCAACAAACCACTAGGATTTGTTCTAACCTTGATAGTATCAAGAATAACTTCATGTCATGACTCCCAAACTTTCTATAGTTTCCTATTTAATGGCCTCCCATGAAATTTTTGTAATTGAATATTTATTGCAAGAATCAAATTTGCATAATGCAGTATTTTCTTATGCATTTCAATCTCTTCAAACAACCATTGATATAAATTTTTTATAGGATATCATTGAAACCATGTTCTAGTGACTACCACTGACCTAGTGGGATAGTCATTATTTTTTCCATCTATATTTGGGGAAGTTAATTCTTTTATTTCTCTCCACACATTGACACAAGTAGTAATTAGTGCCCTCTTCATTATTCTCATATGCAATAATTGCAAAAACATGCCCTATATCACAAAAAATCATTTTTAGTGATAATATGAAGATACATAATGAGAATAAATTATACACAATGAAAAATATTCTACCTGGATGCACTAGATTAGATACATGGTCAAAGTCGTATGATGTTGTCATATTTATAAGTCACAATGCTATTGGAACCTAATATGTGTTGATTGGAATTAGAGGTTTTAAACTCCAATCATCCACCCACTCTTGTGACTCACACTCATTCCAAATAGAGTCCATGAATGTAGAACATAAACATGCCAAGTGTCTTGTATAAACACTATAAAAACTTGTATTTGAGCTATGAAATGAGTGGAGGTCACTTGAACCCATTAAAGTCATACAATCCTCATACTTTTTCAAGTGTTATTCCTCTATTAACTAAAAATGTCTAGGAATAGTAGAATTTGGTTGAGCACCATGACACATGTTCTCATTACACCATTCAACCAAGGTTTTTGTATTTGTCAAATGAATACCCTCTTCAAATTTCAACTCCTCCCTTGAAATAACTCTTTTTTCACATGCTCCGATACCATCATGCTCCCCTTTTCCATGGCCAGCCTTAGTGAAACTCTAAATGTGTTCTATTTTAGTTGTAATGTACATCCTGCTCAACCAATAAAACATCCGTACATTTTTGAATTTCAATGTGCAATTGTCTGACCAAATGTAATGTTGAATGAAAGTAATGTTTCTCTTACTCAACTATTCATAGAACTTCTAAAAATAACCTTGCACATACTCTGAATAAATAATTACTGATATAGAAATGGTACTCCCTTAATATTTTTTGTGGTTACCCTGTACTATCAGATACATGCATGAATGCTATATGCATGAATATGACAACTTGTGATGAGTTATAGTACTGTGATTGAACTTCCATATGGGGTTTGAATGTGTAGTTTTTAGCAAAGTCAACTACCAAAATAATTAAACCAAGTGGGAATGTATCTTTGCTTATCTTGAAATGTTCATCTAACCATCTCTCCTTATGTGTGTGCCTTGCATACTCATAAAAAAATTTCTCTCTAAATTTGACCAAAAATTCAAAAATAGGTATCTTTTTGTAAAAAGCTCAGACCTTTTATATTTTTTAACATATTTTACTTGATAAGTCACTAATTTATATTTGCTTAAACCAACTAATTCCTGTCCAATTGCACTTTTAATCTCCTTATGGATTTTTATTTAATTTTGATAGTCCACCACAAATGCTACAAATTCTATTTAAACATGATTTATTATAAAATAATTGTCCATCTGATCTTTTACAAAAGATGGTTAGAAGAAATTACCTAGCTAATTTTGGTGGAAATTCAATGCCACACTACTAAAAAATGTTGTCTGTATGCAAAATACAATGAATATGGCAAAAAAAATCACAATGCATTGAAAACTCAACATGTTGTCTACAAGAACAAGTGGTGTGCATGTAATTTATTTTTACATAAAAAGGTTTGGCCATCTCAAAATATCTTTGACAAATATAAATTTGTGGATCTTTCTCAAAAAACTTAGAGTACGATTCTGTTTGAGTCATATCTATTAAATGTTTTGGATGCAGTTCATGGTTATGAGAACTAACTCTTCTTTTCACTACATCTCTTGCATTGGGTGAAACTCTTGTATTATCTTTCCAAAATTGAGCAAGTAACTCTTTAAGAGTATCAGTTATAGCCTTGTCTTTTCATGGAGGTCTACTAGAGAATACCCAAAGCTCATTGGTATTAGGTTTATGAAGTCTTCCACATCTTTCAATTGCTTTCATTAATATTTTTCTGTTTATATTAAGTGTTTGGCTTATTTTTAAAACCATTTATTTTTTCCCTATTTGGTCACTTACAACAAAAGTTGTAAGTATACACCGGGTAACATTAAAATATTGGGTGCATGATTTTGGGCCTACGGTATGATATGAATCATGTAGATTTTCAAAAATAACATTGTTTTCATCATCCATGTTAGATATTTTTAGTCCTAATGTGTACATTATATGTCTCATCTTAATCAATTTTATCAATGAAATAAATAATTGACATTTTTGACTATCATAATCAAATTGTGAAATCAATTATCCAAAATTTGTTGAGCTAGTATTTTTGAATGGATATTAGACATAGTTTTATGCATTAGTTCTAACATATTTTCATCAACTTCAATTAAGTACTTGTCTTTTATACACACAATTCTTAGAGGTGTTGTTAATGGTGGAATTTGTTGAGAGGGTGTTTCAAAATTGTTATTACTTTCATTGTTTAGAGGTGGGATGAATTTTTATTTATTCATTATATGTTTCCATAAAAAAAATTTGATTGTTAATTTCATCGTTATTTGTTTCCATCAAATTTTCTTCATTCATGGGGGGTGAAGCATCATACACAGACTCATCATCAACAAAATCAAAAACTTAGAACTTTTAATGTAAACTTACAACATTATCTAATTAATTATTATTCATTTCATTATGGTCAATTTCATCATTATTCAGTTCATTATGGTTAATTTCATCATTATTTAATTCATTATTGTCAATTGGCTCATTATCTATGGCATTTAGTTCATTAGAATTAGGGTTTGTACCTTGTCTACCATAAAGTTTTTGCATTTGTATCTTGTGTTTCTCTTTCAAATCTTCTAATTCCTCCAGTTTTTTATTCTTCAACATCTTCTTCTTCCTCAAACGTGATCTGTCACCCATCAAGGACAATTGATAGCTTTTCAAAGGTGGGGTCAAAAGTACATAGGTCTCACAAAGAATGATTCTAGGGATATAATTCTCAATTTGGGTTAAAAATAGACATTGAAAAGTGAGCTTAGTATATATTAATAATAACATGATCACATTATCCAATAATGTGATCACATTATATAACATGATTGCATGATGAAATAATATGATCCCATTATTCTTAATACTAGGCTCTGCTTACACATAGACATTGAGAAGAAAGTTTTGTATATATTAAGAATAACATGATCGCGTTATTCTCAATACTTGGTTGGGGTTAAATATCAACATTGAGAAGTGAGTTTTGTCTATATTAAGAATAACATGATCATGTTATTTAATAACATGATCGCATTATATGTAATATAGATTAGGGATTAGGAATTATGGATTAAGGCATTAGTGCATAGGGTTTAGGGATTAAGGATTAGGGTATTAGGGCATAGGGATTAAATTTATGTTTTAGGGATTAGGGATTAGGACATGTAGGGTTTAGGTTTAAGGGTGTATATAAGGTATAATAGCTCTATGCCATGTGAACTTAATTCTTACTATAAAGGATGTTAATTGGGATAAAATTGATTGGTAAATAGGGAAAGTTTATGGTTTATAATTTCGAGTATATTATTTAGGGTTTAAGATATAGAGCTTAGGTTTAGGGTTCACAGATTCAATCACAAAGATAATTCTTAGTCTAAATGATGTTAATTTGGGCTAAAATGATTGGTTCAGGGTTTAAAGAGTTTATATTTATGGTTTAAAGTTTAGGGATTAGAAACTTTAATAATTAGGGATTAGGGTATAGGTTTTAGGGTATATTAGGTACAATTATGAAGGTAATTGGGGAAAATTTGATCTCATTGAGCCTAGATCTATGAGTAAAAAATGTGATTTTTGGCTCAATTAACCTCTACATCATCACAGATTGAGCCAATTAAGTCAAGTGTGGTTTAATGAGTGATGCAATTTTAACCAAGTTCATCCCTATGAACCTAATTCTGATTGTATATAAAGGATGTTAATTGGGGATAAATTTATTGATTTAGGGTTTAGGGTCTTCAATTTAAAGGGTTTGGGGTTTAGGGCTTATGGCTTATGGTTTAAGGTAAATGGTACAGGGTTTAAGTTAAATGGTACAGGTTTTAAGGTTTAAAATATCAGATATAGGGTCAAATCACTAAGGTAATTAAAGAAAATTTGAGCTATTTATTCACCTATTACTAATAATTACCTTTATGTTTGCATTTTTGATAAAAGTAGGGTTAGTTAAGCCATACATGTTGCATATATTATACAATCGATTGAGCCATAAATTTGGTTTAGGGGCTCGATTTTGCCTAAATCATGCCCCTAATTACATAAATTGACTAATTAGATCAATTCATGATAGAATAATTTTTTTAATTTTACCCCAAATCATATCTTGTTCTTGAAGGGGTTTAAATCGTCCTCAAATACCTCCTTGATTAAATGAATCAACTCTTTGGTTAATTATATATGACATGAAATTAGGGTTAATTTCATTTCAAATCACCTAATATACAATTTAAAATAGGTTAATGTGGCTCATTTTATCCCTAATTACCTTCATAATTTAACTAATCGACATTTGCATTCATTAGCTTATGACTTCAAGTTTATTGAGCTTGTAACCACATTCTATACATGTAAAACTTGTATATAAGTAAATAGTGTTTATTTGCTTTAATCGAGCTAATTAAATTAAAGTTGAACAACCCACAAATCACATTTTATAGTTATCTAATTAGGTTGAAGGGGCTCTAAATAGCCTCAATTTATTTGAGATGCATAGCTAGATTGGTACTCTAAAGGCTATGTTTTAGCCATAGGTGTAAAAAATGCATTTTATTACATCTCATGATAAAATCAATTATATCATAACGCATGTATGTTTGTGACATGTAGTGGGCATTAGGGCATAAGGCTTACAATTTATGTTTTATGGATTAGGGATTAGGGCATAGGGTTTAGGTTTAAGGGTGTATTTAATGTCTAATCACTCTATGACATGTGAACCTAATTATTACTATAAAGAATGTTAATTGGTACTCAATTGATTAGTAAATAGGGAAAGTTTATTATTTATAATTTAGGGTATAGTGTTTAGGGTTTAGGGTTTAGGGCTTAGGTTTTAATGTATATATGGTTTAGGGTACACAAGGTTAATCACAAAGATAATTGAGGATAATTTGAATCACGTGGACCGATTTGTGACTATAGAATGTGTTTTTAGGTTGTCATTATATCCCATGTCATCGTGAAGATTGACTGAATTAGTCAAATGTGGTAATCAATCATGTGATCTAGGCCAAACTATGCCTTGTGAACTTAATTCTTAGTCTACATGATGTTAATTTAGGCTAAAATGATTGGTTTAGGGTTTAAAGAGTTTATATTTATGGTTTAGAGTTTAAGGATTAGGGATTAGGGTATAGGTTTTAGGGTATATAAGGTACAATCATGATGCTTATTAGGGTAAATTTGAGCTCCTTGAACCTAGATCTATAAGTAAAAAATGTGATTTTGGGCTCAATTAGCCCCCACATCATCACAAATTGAGCCAGTTAATGATTAGGGCTAAATTTATTGGTTTAGGGTCTACAATTTAAAGATTTTGGAGTTTAGGGCTTATGGCTTAGGGTTTAAGGTAAATGGTATAGGGTTTAATTTAATGGTACATGGTTTAGGGTCTAAGATATCAGATATAGGGTCCAATCACTAAGGTAATTGAAGAAAATTTGAGCTTCTTGTTCACCTATTTATGATAATTACCTTCATGTTTACATTTTTGATAAAAATAGGGTTAGTTAATCCATACATGTTGCATACATTATGTAATTGATTGAGCCATAAATTTGGTTTAGGGGCTCAATTTTGCCCAAATCATTCCCCTAATTACATAAATTGACTAATTAGATCAATTTGTGATAGAATCAAACTTAATTTTTCTCCAAATCATATCTTGCTCTTGAAGGGGTTCCAATTGGCCTCAAATGCCTCCTCAATTAAATGAATCAACTCTTTGGTTAATTATATATGACATGACATTAGGGTTAATTTCACTCCAAATCACATTGAATATATAATTTAAAAAATGTTCATATAGCTCATTTTGACCCTAATTAGCTCTTTAATTGAACTAATCGACATTTGCATTCATTAGCTAATCACTTAAATTTTATTGAGCTCAAAAACACATTCTATACATGTATAACTTACGTATAAATAAATAATGTTTCTTTGATTCAATTGAGCTTAATGAAATTGGAGCTTATTAACCCCCAAATCACATTTTAAATTCCTGCAATTAATTTGAAAGGGATCAAAATAGCCCAAATTTACTTCAGATGCACAACTAGATTGGTATTCTAAAGGCTAAGTTTTGGCCATAGGTTTAAAAAATGTATTTTATGTCATCTCGTGATAAAACAAGTTATATCATAAAATGTATAATGAGTTACACCTTAAAACCAAGTAATTTTAAGTAGTTGAGTTAATATATTAAAATGCCCATGAATTTTTAAAGTCTAATGTGATACCACAACACCTTAATTCACTATCCAAGGTTATGGACATTTCTTGTATCACATGAAATAACACCACTATTAGGGAATCAAGAACATATAAGATCACATATAAAATTTGAGCTAAAGAGTAAATTTGGGTTTTTGGGTGTTATGAATATATAATGTGATTGTATTCTTAACTAACATGATCATGTTACTAACATGGTTATAACATGATCACATTAATAATGCAATCACATTATTAATATGATTGCACTATTTGAATTTAAAATAAAAAACCACACCTTTTGGTTCAAGAATGGCTTGGATTCTCAAGCCAAAGGCTTTGACCTATCAATCTATAACTGAGTCTGAGAGTTTTGATAAAAACAACAAAATTCAATTTTGATCACCAAATACACTATGAATTTCAATAGTAAAATTTAAAAATTAATACCATCATGACCAGCATGCTCTCCTCTTTCCAAAAATATGTTTTTTATAATTTTTTTACAAGGTTTCAAACTATGTTAATTTCTAACTATACCTTTTCATGCCACTACATGTCGTAAATATACATGCCTATACATGTTCATGGAAGTTGTTTTTAATTGATCCAAGTGAATTTTTTTTTATATGGTCAAAAATTAGGCCCAATTTTATACACATTCGAAAAAAAATGATTTTCATTTTTTTTGAGGTAGTTAGGTGCGTCACACAGATGACTCATGTTTTTGTCAATTTTTTGGATCTATTTACTTGAAAAATTCATTAAAAAAAGTATTCATTAAAAAAAATAAAAAAATATAGGTCATAAACTAAATATCTTATCTAAATTTTTCCCAAATGGTTTTAAATAATATTAAATGCTACTCAATAAATGGTGCACTGCATGACTATCTATTTACTCTATTTTCTTAAAAGAATATCAGTTCCTCTTTAAATTTTAGATATTTGACCTAGTTATACTTATCTATTTTTTAAAAAAATTAGTGTTTTGGAAACTAGACTCTAAATTCTACGTTTCATATTCTTAAACCATCTTCAAATTTGGAGTGTAGATATCTCAAATTATCTACAAAAGTTGAGATTTTTGAAATTTTAGGAAAACCATGTCTATGTGTAGGCCACTTTTTGTCCCCCAACTTTGTGCACTTACCCATTAATTTTCCTCCTATATATTTGTTTATCATTATTTAACTTGATTTATTTATATATTCTTAACCCTATCCCCACATATATCAATTTATAGTTTAAATTTTGGTGAACATGACCTTTGGTCTCCAAATCCTAGGTTGACCTAGAGTTTTTTGATTTAATATTTTTTTGATCTCTAATTTCTTATTTCAAAAATATTCAAAATTTAAAAATTATAATTTATTTTCCTAACATAATGTTTAATATGGATACATCTACTATTTAATTCATGACTAATATATGATAGTAGTTCTTACTTGTTATTCACCATACATTGTTGAATCAATAAAAAATATAATCAAATAGAATAACCAAATTGGACAATGTAAAGAAAGTGTTTTAGAACAAGATCAAACTTTAATATCTCTTTACAAAATTTTTTTGTAATAAAATAGAGATGATATCTAGATGATAATGTGTGTGGTGCCTATCCTTTGTTCCTCCTAGATCCTATTCAAGTGATAATTACCATCTCACTCCCATTATTTGCCCATAACTTATATTGTATTTTATGGTCCACGTTGTCATTATACGAAGAGGTAAAATACCCAACCTATCCCACCAAATATTAATATACAAGCTCCTCCTAAGCCTAAAATGATAATTAAAAATAAATGATATGATTTGGTCGACCAATTGAGCAATGCACATGCCAAGATTTCAATCCTCGAGCTTTTAAAATAATACATTATCTATAAGGATACCTTATATGAAGATCTATATGAAACACAAGTACCAAGTGATATATAACCAACTTACTTTATGGATATTATGCAAGATCTCAAAGACAATGCCAATATCATTACTTTTGATCCAAAAGATTTACCATCAAAAGGTATTATTAACTAGGACTTGCCTTTATGAATACAAGTTAGTATGCATAATAAATGAATAAAAAAGTGTTAGTCAACAATGGATCTAGCCTAAACATTTGTAGTATAAAATTCTTACCAATAACTGGCATTAGTACCAACCTTCTTTAAAAATTAGATGGACATATCAAAGGATTTTATAGCTCTTATAGCCCACAATGGTCAAATCACATTAGATGTGGCATTGGAACAAAAAATAGTATCAACTACACTCCAATAAATGTCTCAATCATTGCATTATAACTTAATCTTAGGTAGGCCCTGGATACACATGATTGAGGTTATCCCATTTACATTACATCTATGTGTCAAATCCATAGATGATAGGGTATTATGGACAATGCATGTTGATGATGAACCTTCAAATTTTGCCAAATGATACATTTTGATGCATAAGGGGCTCCTAAACTAATACTTCCAAAACAATATATTCTAATCGAAAGCATACCAACTTATGAGATGGGTGAATCAAGCAAAATAACTCATCTACCTCATGGTGCTTATAAGGCACTACCACTGAGGTGCACATGGATGCACACTTAGAATAAGAATCATTATCAAAGGAGCTAATGATACCAAAACAATAAGAAATCTAACATTTGAGATCCCTTTATTGGTTAACACCGAGTATTAAGATGGAAAAGTTTTAAATTACTATGAAAGTGATGAGGAACCTGTTCATACTATGACTAATGAAAAATAGTGAAAATCAAATTTTGATCCACTTGAGCATATTTCATATAACCTTTTCATATCTACAAGTCCTGGTACATACAAGTTAAATTCATCACCAAAAGATACAAAATCACATTCAGATAAGGACAAGACAACATTAGCAGGTGAACATGTGAATGCTTGTTATTCAATCCATCCCTCTTGGCTATAAACATTGAGTCAACCTTACAAGGGACAAATACAAATACATCATATGAATAATGTGGAGTTATCTCATAAAACTCCACAACATATTTCACATATCATATTAAGACAAGATGCTCTGAATATAATACTTTATGTGTTACTTGAGCATAAGATGATATCTTTACCTCCTAACAAACAAAAATTAGGCAATAGACTCATTCTTAAACATGGGTCACCATATTGTAACTATCATCAAATCATTGACCATAATACGAATTGATGTGAGGCATCACAAAACCAAATCTAAAAATACAATAATGAAGGATGTATAATGATCATACTAAACAAGTAGAAAAGACCTTAAATTTATAGTATTTCAAAATAAAAAAGTGTAATGGGGCATACTTATAAATGTCCATGCCTCGAAGATCTAACTATTACTTTAAATATTGATGGGGTCTATTATCAACACCTTTAGGTTGATAAAAACAATTGGGATATAATTTGTAGCACCACATTTTTCCAATAGTTGGCACATAATATCATTGAGTTAAATTACTCTCCATTGCTATCAAAATCTCTGGGGCACATCTTACTACCCATAGCATGTGGATGAAAAGTTATTTATACAATCATTTGGGTTGTGAATTTAGAACCAAACTTCGCCTACCATCTTGGCCAGTATTAGTTGATTGAGGTGAATACTACAAATATGTGCCTCACTTTCTAGTTTAAAGATGAATAAATTTATGTCCCACATGATGGATACAATTATAGGCTTGTAACAATAATTTTTGGCACTAAATTACCATAAAATATTAAAACATTGACAATGAAAAAGCATAAACAATGGTGGCAAAAAAAAAGGCCATGAGGACCACTAGATAGTCCTTTATCTTCTGAATGGGAGGACTCAACTCATTTCATTTCATCAAATTTCAAAAGTTCAAAAAAAGTAAAAAAAAAATTAAATAATCCTACAATAGAAAAAATAAAATATTTAAGAAAATATAAAAACATTTAAATAATTAAAAAATATAAACATATTACAAAAAATATTCAACATTCTCATGTTGTATTAGCTCCTTGGCATCTGTGGTGTTTACTATATGTTAGTAGATAGCATATCATTTCATTTATATATGCACATATGTTTCATGCATATTTGAGTGTGACACAGGCATACCTAGACACAAGATATATGTACTTACAAATGTTGAACCTCTCCTCTACTCACATAATATAGTACATTAGGGACATCTACATTTTTGATCATGATTGATATAAGTTACATATCATTTATGATCATTTGTACATTATCATGTTTGAGATTATCTACTAATGCTTACACATGTTTATACCCATGATCATATTTTTTACAGTGTATTTGATATGCTATGTTGCATAACATTTTTTGCTAACACATATATGCAAGAACTAGTATGATATGCATATGTTAGTTGTTTATGATTAATCTATTTTTAAATTGCTTGAGTGTATTCCATTGCTTTTTATTGTCTTGTTTATGAAACATTTGAATATGTTCCTTTATTTTTGGACCCTATGCCATTGTATGTTAATTGGACATTTGAATATGTCATTCTATGTTGGTTGGGCATATAAATATGACATTCCTTTCAACCATGTGCAATTTGAACATGCCCCTTGATTGAAGTCTCCTTGGAGCATTATTTTTAATTACATTGAGTGCTCTTGTGTGTGTGATTAATTGTTTGTTGAGCTTGTAATGTTACTCTCTAGATGTTGTGATGATCCACATCATGTATCTTTGGACTTGATATGATCTCATACTTTAACATTCATTGATATATCTACTTAGACATGTTATCCCTATATGTTACATGATTCATACAGAGATTATACAATTACCTTGTCCTTTAAAGGTAAGGCACATATC
The DNA here is from genome assembly GCA_037957365.1 of Torreya grandis. Taxonomy (NCBI): domain Eukaryota; kingdom Viridiplantae; phylum Streptophyta; class Pinopsida; order Cupressales; family Taxaceae; genus Torreya; species Torreya grandis. The sequence continues at coordinate 6,783,723 of JARHVA010000059.1, read as the reverse complement.
AGATTGTATTTCCCTCACCTCATAAGGGAGGCATGTCATAGAAACATGACCTCCACATTTTTAAAGTTTCCATATTTTAGTAGGGGTATGTCATAGAAGAATGACCTCCACATTTTCATAGCTTATAGATTTCAATAGGGGCATGTCATAGAAGCATGACCTCCATATTTTCATAGTTTCTAGATTTTAGTGTGGGAATGTCACAAAGACATGACCTCCACACTTACACAATCTCCAATTTAGTTTCATGATTTAGGTATACACTTGGATCATAATCGTGTACATTGCACTGATTTTATATAGATTTTTAAAAAAACATTTTTTAGATTTATGACACATATATTCCAGATAATAAATATTAAAGGTACATATGCCATGTTATTTTACCCAAAAAATTTACAAATTTACCAAGTATACTATTCACCAAGATGCACCAATTACACCAGGATGTACTATTATCCAGCCTTTTTTTGCTACAACACTTGGTTAAAAATTTATAGGTTGAAGTGATTAAATCATTTAACCTCATCATATTTATAGGTTAGAGTGATTAAATCATATAATATCACTAGATTTATAGGATGAATTGATTAAATCACTCATCCTCACTAGGATACATATTCACACTTGAGTTGTGTGATTGAGATATAATGACCTCAATGGTCACGTCACAACTCATCCTTACATCAAATTAGAGGCATAATTCCTTCCAATATCTCTCTTTAAATCTCCAAGGTTTAGTTTTGAACCTCTTCCAACTCCAATGCTTTATAAGGAAGCATATTTACCAAGTCAAATCATTAAGGGGAAACATGGTTACATCAACACATAGGTGTCCTTCTTCCTTACTCTCTTTCTTTTCAAGCATTCAAGTATTCAAATTTTAGATTATATACATTGATTTATAGTATAGTATGCTCTTAGTTATACGTTATACACTAACAAATAACTCAAATTGGGCTTATTTCTTTCCTTTAAACTAGTAATTTTAACCTTATGCATTACTAGTAATATCACATTTGTCATCTCATTATGTTTAAATGCTTATCTCTTAGCTCAATCCATATCATTATAATGACTCAGGTCTTCTACACTACACAACAATCTTAAAATATGATATACATCCTTCATTGTCAATTTAATATCCATACCTATTTTTTATCCCTCTAGACACTACCAGCTATAGAGGGACACTACCATCTAGATCCTTATCTAGTGTCGAGTTGCTAAAAGTCATCCAAATTATAAATGTTTTTAAACCCATAGGTTGCATAGTTGTCTTAAGTAACCCTATCATGAGATATTTTTAAAAAGTGTGGTATAAATATAAGCCCAAGCCTTCTCATTCATAATCTAGTAAATAACAAGAAAGCACATACCAAGGCTTATTCAATCACTTGCACAACTGAGTTATTCTACCCTATTTGTCTCTATTTATTTATTATTTATAGAAGTAACCATACAAAAGGTTTAAAATGTTTAGAGAGTACCCCATGAATGATATTTGTCAAATTACATGCTATATCACTACATATATCTTTGTATGGTATATTTCACCCTTGTGCACATAAAATCCCACACATTGGGGAGAGCTACATAAGTTTGAGGCCCTTATTAGAGTGTTAGATATGTAGGTAAAACTCTATGACAAAGGGGTCATTAATTCTAGCTTGACACTATGAGCCCACTAACCCATTTTTGGGTAAACTCATTCTAAGGGTGAATAAGGGTGAAGAGATAGGGTTTGATCAATTAAAAAAGAGTGACAACATGTATCCAAAATCTGAATATATCAGCAGAAAGGTGACAAAAAATTAGAATAAAAAAGTTTGTTGCATTTATATCTATTAAATATTTCATAATGGATACTTGTGTCATAGTTAGACACCAATGTTGATGGTAATGTCAGTAGCTACATAAGTATAATTTGCATAAATTGACGACTAATCTAGAATATCGATCCTACATATTTTCCACTTGTTTTCAGTCCATATTTTCTTAGGCATAGTAAACCCAACTAAGTATCATTTCTCTTTGGTATCGCAATTAATTGAACATCATTCATATTTGGTACTTTCTATATTTAACATTGTATCTTAGGAATCTGAAGAGCACACAAATGTTGATTATTTCCTTATTAGTGAGTCAAGTAAAAATCTAAGTATAACAATCCAATGAAACTAAAGACTTTTACTTAAGTACTAGGAGGAACATAACATAATGGATAAAACCATAAATAAGAGATAAAAACACACAACAATTTTATCCCCCTTATCAAAATCAGTGTCCACTAGTTGGCATAGTAGATGTTCTTTCTTGGTCGATGACATTATATGATTTGATCAATGATTTTATCCATCTCTATATCACTTCTCCAATGGCCACATGTGGCTTTGCTTGGGTAGAGTGAGGGCACTTGTATTTATAGGTCTCAAAACTAACTCTAACCCCAGGGAGGTTAGGTTTAGTTTTAACTTTGGTTGAGTCTAAAATAACCTAGGTTGAGTTAGGTTAACTTGGGTTGGGTCAAAGCACTCATGAAGGCTTGAAAACTCACATTAGATATTTATGAGCCATGACAGCTTAATTTAGATATTTATGAGGTTGTGACTCACCTTTTCTTGAATTTTATGAATTAATAAATCACTTTATTAGCTCCCTTGACTTTATCTTCATATTTGTTGAAAAAAATCTTTTTAGATAAATGTAATTCACTAATTCAACTTAGAATTTTTGTTTAAACAAGGTAATTGAGATTTGATTTTTAATTAATCTTGCTTAGTGATTTTTTTGATTTTATAAATTGTTTCTAAATGTTTTGCATTAATAGCTCGATGAGCCAAGAATGTCAATTTGCTATGTCATAACTTGACTAGGGTTGAATCCAAGCTAGGTTATTGGTACATATATGGCAATACCCTAAATAAGTAAGCCTTACCATGATTTTGAGTAATTAAATCCATTATGTGGACAAATTTAGGTGATTTTTAGGGTTAAATTATGTTGTTTGCTAGAAATTGATTTGAATCCTAGTTTAGGCATAAAAGTGGCAAAAAATGAGTGTCTATAGTTTGTCTCTATTTGAGAAGGTGTTGCAAGACACTGGTGCTATAACGTATTTAAAAAAAATAAAAAATCCATTAAGATGAAAGGTTCCTGCCTCAAAAGGTGGTTGAGTAGCCTTGGATGCCCCCTTGAGAGAGCGAGTGGAAAAATAGAGTCATCAAACGTTCCCTCAAAATAAATAAAATAACATGATCTATTGATAATAGGGGTAAAATTATTGATTTTCCCAAAGGTGATTATAAATAATAATGACAGTAGAATCACTAATTTTTCCAAAGACATTTATAATCGATAACAAAGGGGGGACATTGATTTGCCCAAAGGCAATTATAATCAATGGCACATGCATTTACCTTGGTAGGGTGGAAGGGTTGAAAATAATGATTTTTCCAAAGGTAATTATAATCATTAAATTGGTTGAAAAAGAATGATTTGCCCAAAGGCAATTATAATCATTAAATTGATCAAAAAAGAATGATTTGCCCAAAGGTGGTTATAATTATTTACATATTAAATTACATGATTTAAAATGAGTTTTAACCCAAAATGATAAAATACATCATTTATCGATCAAAACATATTTTTTCGCTTCTAGGCAAATTGACAAGGGGAGCGTATACAAAAATCCCATAAAATAGATTCACACTGAGTTGGAAAAGAATAATAACACATTTTTAGCCTCAGTGTGAGTAAGAAGATGCATGCTTGAACAAACATATTGGATAGGTAGAAAAATAATGTTGTTAAATGGGTCACGTAAGAGGCCCAATAAGTTAGTTTGGCTATGAAATGATCAAGAAATAAGGCATATAAGATTAAATGACACACAAAACAGACCATAATGCAAAAAATACACTTCCTAAAGTGAGTGAAATGAACTTTAGGCCTAAGGAGGGGTAAAAATTCAAAATTTTAGGCTATATATTCACCCTTGGGGTGAAAAACAATTCATTTTTACCCTATCCCCTTTGTGATTTGAGCTTTAGATTTATGCACAAACCAGCTACAAGAAATGGCATTTGGATGAATATAATGACACATCAACGATGGGGTGAGAGAGCACATGCGACTGCCACATGACAAGCCACTGGTATTTAGTGTTACTTTCACAATTTACATCATTTATTACTATTCCTAGGGTAAAAAACAATGAAGTCATCATTTGCATTTTAGGTAAAATTATAGCTTCGCTAAGGAAATCAATAACTTCGTATGAAGTCATTATTCCTAAAAATGCCAGTTTCATCCAAAATGTTTAAAAATCATTGAAATAATGATTTCACCAATTTTTAGTCAAAGTCATCAGTTTTATGAAAAATAAAAATGGTGATTTTGCTCAAAAAGATGCAAAAATGCCAAAATGACAACTTCACCATTTGGGAAAATGACAACTTTTCCTAGTAGGTAAAAATAACTAGATTAGGGACCTAACAATGGTTTAACCTCTAGGAGAGAGGGTCAAATAGGTTTGATAGGGTAGGTATAAGCTAAAATAACAACATAGATCTAGGCTAATGTTAATCTATCTTTGATTTTAGGGGATTCTAGTAGTTTTGATAGCATGAGAGTGATGTTCCCACTATTTGTACACCCCACAAATCTAGAGGTTTAAGATGACTGGATTATTATAGGATTTAGAATTATACAATATGGCATGGTTGCTAGTTATTTATATATATAAAGTGTATTTAAGCGTGTTGGTAGAGAACTGACATTGTGAAATGTCAATATTTCATCTACCCACTAAAGAGGCGACTATCACACTTGAGGATTCCTAACATATCCTTAAGCTACTAATGAGGGGACACCAACTCTTTTGAACTAATCCAACATAGCAATATGATGTGCTAGATGATTTGATTAGTTATCAAGGAATTCCCATGGATCATGGAAAGGTAGATGTCAATCTACTTGAGACTTATATAGATATACAACCTAACAACCTAGCTCCTAGAGATCCTTCACTGCCAGCACTCATTGATAAGAAGGTCATAGTTTTGATGGCTATTTTCAGTAGCATAGTGATGCCTGATAAGAGTGATAAATCTTTCTATATGGGACTGGGAGGTGTCATTCACATTATGATGGGTGAGGCTACATGATTTTCATGGGGGCCAACTATCTTGACACAACTATATAGGGATCTTCATATGGTGGCATATCATGGAGGACATAACATTAGAGTGTTAACACTATTGATGGTCTGGGGTTGGGATCATATCTTTACCAGGAGGCTAATAGGTTAGAGATGGGTCCAAACCTAGAGGAGCCACTAGCATATGGTTGGACATAGACTGGGGTAGGATGGTGAGGACATCAAGGAGAGATTTATTTCTACTACTACATGTTCAATGAACTCACATCACAGTTCTTCATCTAGAGGCCATACCTTCTATATCAATTTTAGTGGTTCTAGGATGGTTAGTATATGACCTATATGACATATAAGTGTTTTTTGACTTGTAGGCAATCACATATCATCAAGGAGTACTGATTATATTGGGTACTTTGGTAGTTTGGAATGACATGGGTTGTGATAGAGAGGCCTAGTTGGTTTGCTCATGTTACAAGAGAGAGCAATCGAAATACCCTATATATTCAAAGTGTAGCTACTACCAGTTATTTGAGTATTTCAAAAATATCATGGTCATATGCAAAGGACTGAAAAATGTAGGAGTTACACCTAAATACCTTCACTAGTGGGTATAGGTATGCCCTTAGAGGTTAACCTTTATAAGTTAGGTAGGTGGTCAAATACCTATGGATATAGATGATGTTAAGGTTGAGACATATAATAGGGCTAGTGATAGTGGTAGTAGCTAAAGAGTAGTGGAGGTGATGAGGGTGATGATGATGATGAGTTGGATGGTGGGGATGGTAAGGATGATGGCTTAGATGGTGGAAGGGATGATGGCAGAGATGATGGTTAAACCATGATGGTGCTGGACCCTAGCATGATAATTATAGTAGGTACACATGGTGATTTAGGCCAAATAGGGCCTTATGGTATGACTGAGGCAAATAAGGATGATGACATGCTCAAGGAGGAGATCACCACTAGGGTGGGGGAGATAACATGGTTAAAGTGGTGAATGGTAGATCTACAGACTACGTTGGACATCTATGATGAGGACATGACTCACCTTTAGTCATAAATTACCTGGGTGAAGGTTGAGGTGGCTAGGATGGTCCAAATATAGGCCTAGATCATAACATAAAGAGACCAGGTGATCATAGGTAAGGACTAGGCATTAACAAATGTTTAGAGGCTCTAACATGAGTGTGATGAGGCTCGAAGAGCTAGTATGCAAGAATTTTTTTTACAAATGCTTCTTGAGAGACTTCAAGCTAAGGACAAGGCCTTATACTACTGTAGAGCATATCAGACAACTATTCTCATGGACTAGCAAATTACCACTTTTGAAGTATGGGATGCTTAGAGAGTAGATAGTATATTAGGTCGATTAAGGACCATGACATATGTTACAAGAGCTTTAGGGAAATATATTCATCAACCACAATTACCACCACCATGACTACCAAGGCCACCTGTAGTTACAGTTCTCATGAATACTCAGAGCTATAGTTGATCATTGGCATTTATTGGAATTTTGGCATATTGGTGCATTTCACTTATTGTATTGGCATATTGTTGTACGTTTATACACCATGATGATATGCATATATCCTTGATGTATGTGACATTTGAGATACATTAACATTCCATTTTGTGTCCTTCGAGGCCGGTGTACATGTACAACTTATTCTTTTGATATATATGATGGCTCTGTTTATGTTGATCTCATTATTTAGTGCATGTGTTTGGAATTATGGATGTGTAGCATTATTGATGTGTATGTTCATGTTTGCTCTTTTTTATCTGCTTATGTTATGATCTACTAATGTTGTATGACTTATATGTATGTTTATTCATAGATGCACATCTATATTAACATATAATAAATCATATTTGATCAAATTTTACTTCTTGATTTAGGCATGTGTTTAGGTATTTGGTTGGTTTTGATCTTATAGAAGTACTGCCATTACATTGATCTAATAGTCTTGTTTGGCTTGATTTTTATTATAGCTTGTGATATTATGCATCATAGTTATGAACAACTATAATAACAATATATACTTCAAGCATGGAAAACTTAGTTTAATTGAAAATATAAACAACCTAGGAATAAGTATGAACAATCAAATCACAAATGTAAATATAAAACAATGAAACCAAGTGTAGGACTAGATACAAAAATTCACAACCTAAGTACAAGATATGAATAATCCAAACTCAAGTGTAAATAAAATGTAATAGACCTATGGCAATCGAGAAACTCAAAAAGGTAAAAAGGCAAATAAAAACAAACAAATAAATATGAACCAATCAAACAAATATAATATAATAAAACAAAACAAACAAAATAAATAAATAAACAAACAAACAAAATAAACAAACACAACCTTAAAAATTAAAACTATTCTAAAACACACAAAAGTCAAACAAAAAAAATAAGATAAAACAAATGAAAATATACAAACAATGTTAGTCACAATGTTAGTAACAAACAAGATATAAGAAATAAATTATTTGTCATGTGTAATAGAGGTGTTACTCTCAGTGACAAGGTTGTCCCTAAGATAGGTAGCAATGACATAGGTAAAACAACATAAGAACAAATGACATAAAAGTTTCCCCTAGGCTACGGGGAGCAACAACACAAATAAGATGACAAATGTTACCCCTAGGCTATAGGGGACAATGACACAAATAAGATGACAAACATTGACCCTAGGCTATAGGGGAAAATGACACAAACAAACAAAATGGGGAGAATAGAATAAATAAGAAGGGGTAACCGAGATGACTCCATATGCACTAGGCAAGTGGACATTGCCTACATAGTTTTATGGACACTAGGTCCAACGTGAACTTCAGGCCAAATGTAGTTCTCCCAGGATATGGGATAGAAGAAAAATAATGATAACAAAACATGATTATAGAATAATATTGGAATGGTCTCATAAAATAGTGAGTACATGGGAAAAGAGGGGGGTGACATTCATAATTAAGAAAGCATAAACACAAACGGATCATGAAAGCACAAGATCATGGTTTAGGCTAAAACCACACTAAAAGAGAAGAGACAAGTATGATACTAATGAACATAATTGGTAATTCATAGTGTTTACTACATATATGGCTTGGAATGATAATGAGATCATAGAATGACAAAAGTGTTGGCAAAGATTACTCACAAAATGGTGAGAACATTGGCTAAGGTTGCTCGCAAAATGATGAGAGCATTGGCTAAGGTTACTCACAAAATGCTGAGAGTGTAAGAGAACAATAAGGATGGGGAAACTAAAAGACAAGTGATTACTTATGAAATATATATAGGACCCAATTAAGGCAAATAAGTGATCATGGCTGAGTTAACTCAAGATACCCCATGTATCTAAGTGCTGCTTACATAGTCCATGCAGAGCTTAGACTGATGTAGATCACCCAAAAATGGGAAGAAAATGGCAAAGGTAATATAGAAATGAAGTTGGATCAATAAGAGACTCCATCCTATAAAAATTTGATGACTTTATATCTCGCATGGAAATTCTAAGCCAATTTTCATGATTTTGAGAATTTTAGGATTTTCCTAGGTCTTTTCAAATGTTTAGTGGTTTTTAAATGTTGCAATTGTTTTTAAAAATTTCTAGGCAACTTATCTCAATGGAGAATTAAAAGATACAAAATGGTCCAACTCATAAAATAGTGAGAGTGTTCAAACTTAAATTTCTCTCAAAATGGTGAGAGCGTTCAGACAAGGGTGGTTGAGCTAGCTTCAGAAAACATTGAGCACTACCTACATAGTCCAAATGGACCTCAAGCTATTATAATTATATCTATAATGGTGAGAGATGGGAAATGATTCTAATGTTTTAATTTTTTCTTGGATAATTATGAGCTATAACATGATCCAAACTCATAAAATGACAAGAGCGTGGCTTAACAATGCTCACAAAATGATGAGAGTGTGGGTTAAAAATACTCACAAAATGATAAGAGTTTGGATTTAAAATGATTGTAAAATGGCGAGAACTTAGAAAATGGGTGACTAAATTGACCTCAATCTAAATTTAATGCTACCTACATATTCATTAAGGACCTCAAGTCAATGCAGTTCTACCTACAATAATGAAAGCTTGGGAAATGTTTCCCAATGTTTTTTTTACTATCTCAACTCAATGAAGGATCACAAGATACAAAATGGTCCAACTCAAAAAATAGTGAGAGTTTGGCTTATAAATTCTCATAAAATGGTGAGAGTATGGAAAAAGGGTGACTAAGCTGACCTCAATATAAATTGGGTGTTGCCTACTTAGTCCCATAGGACCTCAAGTCACTATAGTTCTACCTACAGTGGTGAAAGCTTGGGAAATGTTTCGCAATGTTTTATTTTTTTGGTACCTCAACTCAACGGAGTATTATGATATACAAAATGGTCCAACTCACAAAATGGCAAGAGAGTGGATTAGAAATACTCAAAAAATGATGAAAGCATGGAAAAGGGGTGACTGAGCTGACCTCAATGTAAATTGAGCACTGCCTACATAGTCCTACAGGACCTCAAGTCATTATAGTTTCACTTAAAATAGAGGCATTTGACTAAGTACCAACAAGTTCAAGAATATACAAATGGTAAGGTATGGTACAATAATGGCAAAGTGATGTGGTAATGCATGGTAAAGGGGTTGTTCCTAATTTGCCCAAGGCAGTTATAATTAGGAAAGAATGGCAAAGGTTAATGGTACTAATTTTCTCACAATTGGTTATAATTAGTAGCACAAGTAATGATATAGAACTTAATAACAAATGAAGGATGCAATTACCAAGACAATGATCATATTGTTTTCATATATTTCCATTCAAAAGTTTGATTTTGAACAAACTATTAGAACTGCATTTGATATCAACCACTAAATGTGCCTAAATTACAAATGAATTTAAACCAAGGCCAAACATGATAGGTGGGGGTTAGGTAACAAAAACTGTTTGGCAATAGGCTAAGGTATGGTGGAAATGGTATAGGGTATGGTATAAAGAATAGGTATATTATGGTATAACTTAAATGATCCTTGTAGATAATAATTCAATTCCCTGAAGTGTAAAAATGTTTGAGGTGCATTATGTTAATAGGTTCATCAAGTTCATCTCTGTTTGTGAGCCTGTATGCTATAGAACCATAGTTAGTAATAACCAAATAAGGCCCTAACTAGTTAGGTTGAAACTTTCCCTTCTTCTTTATCTTGATATTGACATTCTTCTGATTTTATTTTAATACAAGGTCACCAAGCTCAAATTCTCAATGCTTAATGCACTGATTGTATTGGCCACATAATTTTTTATAGTAATACTGAAGGTTATTCAAAGTGACCATACACTTTCCATCTAACAAGTATAGCTCTTTCAAATGAGTTACTATGTAGTCCTCATCATCAATGATGTTCTGAAGTGAAATATGGAGAGAAGGCAACTCAACCTCGATAGGAAGAATGGCCTCAGTGTCATAAATAAGGGAATATGGAGTAGCTCCTATTATAGTATGAAAAGTGGTATGGTAGGCCTAGAGGGAATTAAATAGCTACAAGTACCAATTATGACTAGCATCATTGACAATCTTCTTTAGAATATTGATAATGGTTTTGTTATAAGCCTCAACTTGGTTGTTTCTTTGTGGGTAATAGGTGATAGAAAAATATTGTTTGATATGGTATTAGGTATAAAGTGCTTTCACATCTTTGTTTTTAAATGATCTTCCATTATTAGATATAATGTCAAAGGGCATACCATAGTAGCAATTGAGATGATTAACTATGAATTTATATATCTACTTACCTGTTATGTAAGGGGAATGGCTTCCACCCACTTCGTAAAATATTCAATAGTAGTAAGGACATGTTTGTGGCCATCTGAGGATGTAGGATTTATCTTGCCTATGAGGTCGAGTCCCCACATTGAGAATGGATATGGTGTTGTCAGTGGTTTGAGCATTTTGGATAGATAATGAATTATATTAGCATGATTCTGACACTTCACACACTTTTTAACATATGTAGCTATGTCCATTTTCATAGTTAGCTAGTAATAACTAGTAAACAATAATTTATTAGCAAGGATTGCCCTACTGGTGTGAGCTTCACACACTCCTTCATGAACTTTCCTCAACACAAATTTAGATTTTACTGAAGATAAACAATGAAGTAGAGTTTCATCATAGCTTCTATGATATAGGGTAGATCTAAGTAGGGTATATCGAGAGGATTTATAGATGAAAGATTTTTATTTATTATGTGAAAGGTCATGTGGAATAATTTGGTCTTAGAGATAGGAGTATATGTTATAATACCAAGGAGACATGGGACCAATAATATTGCAAACCATCTCAATGGTTGTTTATTTATGTGCTAGTGCTAGGAGATGTTCTACAAGAAAATGATAGTCTCTAGCTTGATCTATAATCTGAATCATGAAACTATTGGTGGCTATGACATCAACTATTTTGTTATTAGCTATAGGTATCTATTTAAACTGAATGTTGGCAATTTGTTCTTTAAGAGTGTCGGCCATGTCTTTATATGGTACCAAATTTTCATCCTTTATCTAGTATTGGTCTATGACCTAATTGATGATAATATGTGAATTACCATGAACCAATAAATGTTGGATGTTTTACTATACTACTTGGCAAATCCCTACAATGAGTGCTTCATATTTGACCATGTTATTAGTATAGAGAAAACCAATGTAAAAGGACTTATGAATAAGATCCCCTTATGGTGTGATAAATAATATCTCAACACCTGACCTATATGCACTGAATGGATCATCAAAGTATAGTTTTCATTATTCTACCTTAGGAGGTGCTTCCGCTTATACATCAATCATGATTTCCTCATCCAAAAATCTAAATGTAAGAGGTTGAGTATCCAAAAGAGGAAATTCTATAAGTTTATCTATGATCACTATCCCTAAATAGACTTTTTATTGGCATATTTGATCTCAAACTCATTTAAAATCATGATCCACTTTGCCATGTGATCTTTTAAAGCTGTTTGAGAAAGTAGATACTTGAGTGGATCTCCTTTGGTAATGACAACATCTTATTATTCAACATGTAGTGATGTAACTTTTAGATTGTGAAAAACATAGCTGAATAGGCTTTTTCAATCAACATATAATTATGCTTATACATGACTGATGAATGACATGCTCTTTACCCTATTCATTATGTTGTGTCAAATGTGCCCATAGGGTATTTTCAATCACTTACAAGTAAAGTAACAATAGCTTGTTTGGCATAGGTGATAATAAAATAGGTGGATTGGCCAGGTATTCCTTAAGATGTTCAAATACTGTATGGAAATCTTCTTTCCATGAGAAAGTAATGCCCTTCTTTAGAAAGTGTGTAAATGGATGGCATTTATCAACTAACTGTGACATGAAGCATTGGATTAATTGTATCTTGCCCTGTAAACTATGGAGTTGCTTCAAGGTAGATGGCGGTGGCATCTCGGTAATAGTTCAAACTTTGGCTAGATTAACTTAAATTCCCCTATGAGAGATAATGAAGCCTAATAATTTGCTTGAAATTACACCAAATACACACTTATTAATGTTGAGCCTAATTTTCTACTCTCAAAGTCCCTCAAATATTATATGAAGTACATTTGGATGGTAAACATGGGTATTTTGTTTACCTAGGATGTCATTGACATAGTCATTAATGATATCGTGCATTGTATCATGAAAAATCACTATCATGGCTCATTGGTAAGTGGATCTTGCATTCTTGAGTCCAAATGACATCTCTTGATAATAAAATGTTCCCCACAAAGTGGTGAACATTGTCTTGTGCTGGTCTTTTGGTGTAATTATGATTTGGTTATAGCTTGAAAATCCATCCATAAGGGAAAGTATTTCATATCTAGCCATATAATCAACAATCATGTTAATGTTTGGTAGAGGAAAGTCATCCTTTAGGTAGAATTTATTAATATCCTATAAATCAGTGTACACTTTGATGCCTTTTGTCTTCTTGCTCACTGGTTCAATGTTGGAAATCCACTCTTAGTAATCAATCAGCTCAATGCATCTCATGTCTAAGAGTTTATTCAACTATCTCTTGACTAACATAATAATACAAGGATGCATTTTTAGTAGCTTTTGTTTAATTAGTTTGGCATCGAGATGTATAATAAAATGGTGTACAACCAAGGCAGGGTCAAAACATAGCATATCTGAATAGGCCCATGTAAATATGTCAATGAACTCCCTTAGAAATGTTGTAAAGACTTCAAGTTCCTCCTTAGTGAGGGATGCACCTAGTTTGATCCATTTTAGGTCCTCTAGATTCCCAATATTAACTTCAAAAATGTCCTCTACAAGAAGTGTAGAACCATATTATAAAATAGTTGGCAAGGAGGTAAATTGGTTGATAATGATAAAATCCTCTAGTTAGATTGTCTCGTCTAATTCTCCCAAACATGATGAATCAGAATCTCCTAATGCTGGTAAAGGCCATGTGATAAATACCTCTAGTCACTTTTATATAGTTTGTGTAAAAACTTATCACTCTCGAGTACTAATTTTAGATCATAAATAAACCTCAGACTATTAGTCTCTTGTGCTTCATGAAAAGAGGAGTGAACATCCTGTCTAATGGCATATGAAATATGTTTTCACCAAGAGACTTGCCTTTTTATTTACTTTTACCCTGGTCTGAAAGTACCTCAAAGAGATTTTCACTTTTAAACCTCAATGTTTGATTTTATTTTTGTTTTTGACTAAGGAAGTTCACCCACTCTATGAAATATGCATTAGGATCCAATCTAATAGGAAATCCCTGCTTGTGATCTCCTAGATGAATGTGATCTCTCAAACCTAGAAAGTCGTAGATGGCTTCATCATTTTCAAACTCATATAATGATACTGTCGACTCTTGTTGGTCCCATTCTATTAACTATGGGTGCTAAAGGGTAAGTGATAAAGGGTGATAAATAGGCTTAATGATACATATGGCATAGGGGTTAAACAAATTTGTGTTGGTGAGGTCATCATAGATGCTATAATCAAACCCTGCATTACTGGCAACATTGTCTTTATTTGTTGATGGTGTAGGAACTCAAATAAGGTATGTGGGTCATCCCCAAGTAGTTTAAATCTAATACCATGGGTTCTTTTGTACTTGGTCCTTAACACTAGTTCAATCATTTCTTGTTGATGTATACTCATGCCTTTGTCTTAGTAAGCTAGGTGATTCATAAATCTAGTTTGGAATAAGATACTTGGTACTTTGGTAATAGTCAACTAGTGTATCAATATAGATCCATGAATCATCTTCAGTTAAGGGGTCTTGTTCTAGGCTAGATGATGATTTGAAAATAATGGGTTTATTGAGATAATATTTTCCCTTGGTCTGTCACTCCATGCAAGTGATCTTAGCTTTGGGTCTCCCTTAGGCTTTTAGGTTTTGTGGTAACTTGGAAATATGAAAGGAATCATGGAATTGTACTCTACGATACCTTTGTCAGATATATAAAAGTGATTGGCAATGTCTAGTAGAGGTGCAAATGAGGTAGAAACTAGGTTATCAGGGTCAGTGTAATTGGATTTTGGTCCCAATTCAATTGATTTAGCTTTATCAGCTTGTCCTTTGTCAAATTTAGGCATAAGATTTAAGATAAAATGATAATTATAGTTCTTGTACTCCACCTTAAGACATTTACAATACTAATATGGTTGGAAATCAATTAGTATAGTCACTTTCATCCCTAAATGGGGAAATTTAATACATTGATGCAACGTGGAAGGTATAACATTGATTTCATGGATTCAAGATTAGCCTAATAGCAATTTGTAAGATAATTCCATGTCTAAAACATGTCATAGAGTGTCATGGGTTAAAGGCCCAATGACCACTAACAAGCTGATAATACCTTATGATTCCCATTCCTTGTTATCATATGCTTTGATAATTATGGTATGTAGCTGTAGGTTGGCTATTGTACATCCAAGATGTTTTACCAACTTTAGAGATATAATGTTTAGGTCTAAACCATTGTTTACAAGTACACACTTAACCTTATTGTTTATTATACCAACCTTGATGTACAATAGGTTATTATACAATGGGCCCAAGGATGACATGTCACTTTGGTCAAAGGTAATTCATTGGCCAAGGGCCAAATGTCCTACCATGGCTTGAAATTTATTAGGCATGATGTCATCAGGTATGAGGGATTAGTTCATGTATTCAATTAGTATATATTTGTGGATGATAGATGTACATAACAAATCCATGATGGATATTTGTGCAGGTGTTTTCTGTAGATGCTTCATAATGTCATAGGTCTATCCTTCAATTTTAGCAATTGACTTGTTGTTTATAGGCATGCAGGTTTGAATGGTCTCATACATGGAATTTGGTTGTGGTCTTTTGATGGTGATATTGGCTTGTTGAGTTATGATTGTGCAATATTGATCTGGTATATGACATTAGTAATTGGTTAGAGAGGTAATAGGGCCTAGAATGGTAATTCTTGGGTAGTGTTGAGCTAGGATCCTAACATAGTCCGAAGGAGAATTACCAACATAAGGAGTTTGGTAGGCATTGTTTGGATGATAGACATTATTAAGTGTAGGTCTTGATCTATTAGTATTTGGTTGGGGCTTAATGGTAATGGTGGCAACATGAACACCTAAGACATGTCTTACAACATTGTTGTAGGTATATGTAATGACATGATGGCCTCCTTGGTTGGTTTTGTCATTTTTCCCTTGGTTCCAAACATTCTACTATTGTTGTTGTTACTAGAATTATTGTTATTGATGTTGCAATGGTGTTCTCTATTATCGTTGTTATTGTTATTAGTGTTGTTGGTTTTTATGTTGAGGAAATGGATTTTGATAAATGCCCAAGTTATGATTAGTTATAAGAGCATGGGTATCTCATTGTATATCTCCATTCTCTAACATATTCTCAATTAGATGCCTTAGATGTATACACTGGTGTATAGAATGTCCCTTGAATCGATGTCACTCACAAATTTGCATTCTTTATATTGGCTAAGAAAAAGAATTCCTTCGGGGAAGGGCTTTGGAACCAGCTAGATAATCATATTTTACTAAACTAATTTATGAAATACAAACTCAATAGGCTCCCTAAGGTCACTGAATTGTCTAAAAATGGGTGGTCTTCTCTTTAGATGAGGTAATTGCAATTGGCTTTGCTTTTGTGGCTAGTTTTGGGGAGGCCTTGGCTAAATCAATGGAGGTGGTGGTTGTTAAATGGGAAGAGATAAATGTACAACTAGTGTTTACACCCTTTATACATGGCACGATTCATTTGACCCCATTGCCAAAAACATTCTTGTTGTAGTTGTAAACTTTTAGTCTTTCATTATTATTAGCCTAAGTTGGTGTTGAAGATGCTATTTGGATACAATTTTGATTAGGGTTATGGCTTTGGTTCTAGTTTTGTTGGCCTTGATGTTAGTTTTGGCCCTAGTTAGAAGAAGATAACTTGATGATTCATTTATTGACAAGGTCCTTTTCAATCTGTATCCCTTTCTCAATAACGTCTTCAAATGTATGAGCACATTGTAGCTTGAGATGATAAGATATCTCAATGTGTAGGCTCTTGGTAAATAACATGGCCAATGGCTTGTTTGGTAAATTATGAGTGAACATGCTTGCAAGTGCTCTCCACCATTACAAATAAGCAATGAAGCTTTAACCATTCTTACATTTTTCTTGGCCCAAGTCCACCACCATAATCTCATGTTTGATATTATATGAGAAATGATGTACAAACTTCTTAGAGAGGTCATCAAAGTATAGTACAAAATTATTTGGTAATTTCAAAAGCCATTTTAAGGCTTGTTCAACTAGACTTCTTAAAAATAGGAGAAGTAAATATATGTCATTGTATACCATTGGTTGCCAAGTAATAAAGAATTATTTTAGATGTTCTTTGGGGTTGCCTTTGCCATTATATTTATCAAATTTGGGCAGCTCATAACTTGAATGAAATGGTATTTGAAGATAATCCATGTTGAATGGATATGAATATATTTAATCTAGCTTGAACTTATTTATATTCTTTCTAGTATGAGTAGCTTGAATTACATCCTTCACTTATCATAGTTTTTGAGCTAGGAAGTTAGATGGTGTGGCATGTTGCTATTGGGGTTGTATAATCAAAGGTGGATTACCTTGATCAGGGTATAAAGAAATGACATACTATGGAATGTTTATCTTATTGGTCAGATGAATAGGTATATGTTTCCATGCATTGGGATTGTACTATTGATACATAATACATTTTAGGTGGTAATTTTTTTAGCTAGGGTTGAAAACATAGCCTTGGTTGGTGATTTGCAGCTGTGGTAGTGATATTTGGCTGGGTGGAATATGTTTATATTGTTGGGTTTGGGTGGTAACTTGATGTATACTCATCAAACCTCATTATATAAATAGAACACATTGTTGGCTAAAACCTTCTATTGAAGGTGTTGAAATTTAGATTCTTGTTGTATGTGAGACACCCATTAGGTGAAAGGAAACTATTGCCTAACACCTGGTACATATTGTACATTAGAAACTTATTGTTGATTAAGCACCTATTGTTGGTTGGGCACTTGTTGAGGGTTTGGCATTTGTTATTTTTGACCAACTGACACTTATTATTGACTAATAGAAAGACATTATGGATTAGGTAATGTTTGTGATGTTTATGGTATATTGGTATGTGCTTGTTATGATGAATTTTTTTTAGCACCTATTGAGATGGTGTAGTGTTTTGCACTTATTGAGGTGGTATGTTAGTTTTTTGTTTTTGGCTAGTTTCCCCTTAGTTCGTACTTGAAGAAGTAGCTAGTTGAGGAATGGAGGTTGCTTGTTGTGCTTGGTAACTAGGCATACATGTTATTTATTATTATGAACCACTCATGGTATTGGTTATATGAATTTATTATGTGTTTCTCAGAGGTATATTAGACCCACTTTGGTTCAAATTGGAATGTACTTGCATGATATCCACAATGTTTTATGTGAGGTCTTCTATTTGAGTGGTAGTTTCTTCTATCATTATTGGGACATTATACATGTCTCCTACTAGCGTTCTTTGGCTAAAGGGATCTACATTCTAATTTTCATAGCTCAACAATTTTTTTTTTGTGGCCCTATTGAAGGAACTGACTCTATAAGTGGCATGTTTGAAACAACCATAACATTAAAATTTTGAGCTAGGTTAAGGTAATTTGGTACACTTGTTGTACATATTCTAATTGATCATCCATATGATCTTTCTATTTCATAAGTACACTTTGGCTCTATTGAAGTATTTAAACTAAAACTTGATTATAATTGGTTGACGCCTATTCAAACTATTGATTTTGAGGCACGTTATTAGGTGTTCTAATCAAATTAATCATACTTTCATGAGGGATGTCTGGTAGGAGTTTGGCTCCTAATTATACTACCTTCATTAGGATTTCATCTTTATTTTCTAGAAAATAGAGATAAAAAAAGTATGGATCATAACTTGTCAATGTAGGTGTTATTATGTAGCAGGGTTATTTTTCTTGTCTTTATTCGATAATAGGCATCACTTGAGTAATGTACTGTGCCATTTGATTTTACTCTTGGCCTAGATAAGATGGTACACTCACCAAGTACTATGCTAGTGGGTTCAAATTTTTTTCAACACATGGTATATTATAAGATGGATATGTATCTATCTCATATACTATATCATCACCATACAAATCTTGAACAAAGGGGTCACTAGTAGTAAAGTTCTCATAGTCTAGATTTTACATAGTCCTGCTATGTGTATAACAAGGCATATCTAGATATATGATTAGGTCTCTTGAAAAACAAAGGTCTAAAATAGAAAATAACTGAGGTTCAAAACAAACAAAATTTATCTCTATAAAAGAGGTACAAAGGGTAAAAAAACTAAACTATGTCTAAGGCAAGGGTAAAATAAAAACATGAAATCGATCTAATAAAGGTACTGATTTGCCCAAAGGTGGTTAAAATCACTGGTAAAGGTGAAAAAAATAATAAAAATAGTCTAACAAAGGTACCGATTTAACCAAAGGTGGTTATAATTAGTGACAAATCTATATAGACAAGGTAAAACAAATATGAACTAGGTAAAAAAGAATAATGTTTGCCCAAAGGTAATTATAATCATTACTTGGAAAACACTGCTAGACTTCAAAAACAAAGGTTGATCTAAAAAAAAAACTCAAAATCAATCAAAATATAAGGTAATTACCTTGGATAAACTTAGTAAATGTCTTAAAAAACAATTTAATGCTAAGGTAATTGAATTAGAATAACACTCGATGATTGGCTCATAAAAGACTTGATAATTGGCTCACAAAAGATACTTTGACAATGAAACTAGGATAGTTTGTAACTCAACACAACAAACTCTAAACAAGGATCATGATAAAAAACTCAACACAAAGGATGCTAAACAAGGTACAAAATAATAAACAACCACTAAGTCTAGGCAAGGGGTCTTTAAACCAAATAAGAAATCAATCCAAGTAACATAATCCATACGCAAGAGGTTGACCACCTAAGCCCAAATTAGATGAGGCTTTGGCATGAACCTAATTAATTTAGGATTTGTACTTAAAAATATTAAATTTCAAATTTAATGTAAAGGACTTAGGTTTTCTAAGGCAAATAGGCTAGACTAAAATGGGCAGCATAACTATGCATTTTGAAATAAAAAGTATGAACAATTTTGGAACTTGGTTTCAAAATAATACAAGGTTTTGGAATAATTTAGGAAGTGTAACAAATCTCCTTCAAATAATTAGTAAATAATGGTTTTGGACTAAAATTCAAGGTGATTTTTTAAAACAAAATGGGCAGCATAACAATGGCCCATTAACAAATGGCACAATAAGAGTTTTAAAATAAAATCTAAGGCAAATACAAAAATAAATGGATAGAATAATATATCTTAGATTAAAGTGGTGTAAAAACATGTGAAGGTTTTGACTCACTTCAATTTTTAAATACAAACAAATAATTTTAGACCCAAACACACGTGCTAATAAAAGAAAATAGAAATAACACTAAATGCATATCCTATCCCCAAAAATGACAAGGTGTACTAGCCTCTATCAAAGTTTCCACCGATATACCAATGCTCAAAAGAAATTAAGTATTAATCCAAAAATTAAATAGCATATGTAGGTAGATTTTTTAAGTCCCCATATGTCTCTCAAGCATTGGTACGTGACATGAACTTAGAGTGCGAAGCACTTGACATTCAATAAGATATTCCATGGTAAGTAAGGTTGACTAAAATATATAAGTTTCAAAACTCACTAAATGGTAACAAGTGTGGATAAAAAAAGGGCACATCATGTCAATTTGATTCCAACTCACTAACTTACTATGAAAAGGTCTAGTCCTTTGCATAACAACTTCAACTATGTACTGCTTAGTAAAGTTTGATGTTTAGTGTGAATTGATCCAAGTTTTTGTTAAAATTAGTAGGATAACCACTCAACCACTATTCAATCCCAATATCATGTACATAATTTATATTTCCCACCATAGAGTGGGCTTGATAGATGCTGGGAGATAAAACCCCATGTCAACACACCCCTAAAGAACTTGTGAGGAGGTGAAGAAAAACCGCCCATACGCCAATACATAAAAATAAACAAATGAAAATAAGAAAATTTTTAGAGGTTGTTTCTAGGTCACCCAAGTCACTCAGAACTTGGGGAGAGCATACACGATCTTTATTCCATTCTGGGCTAAATAAATAAGGCAATAAACAAAGCACTTTTGGTCACCCTAGTTTCCTATAGGGGATGGAGGGAGAACATACACACAACATTTAGTTTTCCATAAACAAAGATTAATCTAGGAACTTTGAAACTAAATTAAAAAAAGAACAAACAAAAAGAGAAAATCTCTTAAGAGCTCTAAGCTAAAGTGGATGTTCATTTTAAAAATGCCAAATCAACCCTGAATGAAGTTTTGACCCCTTGGCCTTGTTTGCTCTTGTAAAATTAAAATGCGAAAAGATAAGTCTGGTTAGGTCAATTTTAAGCACTAAAATGAAAGTGTGTATGAGAATTAGAAGTGGTTGGCATTGGTTCTTATAAAAATGTTAGGGGGTTCTCTTATCTTTAGGCAAAAAAGTAAAGCAACAAACAACTTCCATTTTTAGCTCTCAGGTTTTTGTTTACACAGGGAGAAGTCACTGATTCTAAAACAAAGCAAAACCATCGATTCTAGTGATATAATTATTTGATTTTGGAATAGATAAACAAAAATAGGCTTCTAGTGAAGTCACCGTTAGTGGCTAAGTCACCAATTAGTCTAGGTGAAGCCATCAAATATAGCTCAAAAGTAGGTGAAGTCACTAAAATCAAGTATAAATATACCTATAAAATCCACCAAATAGTAGGGTCAATGTCACCATTACACAAGGCAAAGTCATTGATTTAAAGTAATTGATTTTATAAGATAAAAGATCACAAATAGATACCAATGCAAAGTCATTGTTACACATGGTGAAGTCATCGATCATAAATAGAATATTAAAAACAAAACTCTAAACTTGAAGATTTAAGTGATATTTGAAAGAATTCTAAAAGGTTCCACATAATTTATGTAGTCCATATAGGATGCATGGTCCCACTGAGTGTGTCATTATGTATCTTAATCCAAAGAGCACACAAATGTTGATTAATTCCTTGTTAGTGAATCAAGTAAAATTCTAACTATAAAAATGCAATAAAACTAAACACTCTTACCTAAGTACAAGGGGGAACATAAAATAATAGATAAAGCCAAAAATAAGAGATAAAAAAACACAATAATTTTAACTCCTTTATCAAAATTAGTGTCAACCTATTGGCATAGTAGATGTTCTTGCTTGGTCTATAGCATTAGAGAATTTGATCAATGCTTTTATCCATCTCGGTAGAACTTATCCAATGGCTACACATGGATTTGATTAGCTTGGCTTGATGTGAAGTTTGATATCAATTTGGAATTATAATATTACTTTGATGGATTCTTAAGGCATTCTTGCATAATAACCTTACACACAAAAGCTTATTTCGATAGAGTGAGGGCACTTATATTTATAGGCCTCAAAACTAACTCTAACCTTAAGAAGGTTAGGTTTAGTTTTGACTTTGGTTTAGTCTAAAATAACCTAGGTTGAGTTAGGTTAACATTGGGTTGGGTCAAAACACTCATGAAGGCTTGACAACTCACTTTAAATATTTATGAGCCATGACAACTCACTTTAAATATTTATTAGGTTTTGACTCATCTTTTATTGAATTTTAAGAATTAATAAATCAATTTATTAGCTCCCTTAAATTTGAATTTATATTTATTGAAAAATTCCTTTTTAGATAAATGTAATTCACTAATTTTGTTACATCTCGATTCTCTCACTAAACTGATTTACCTAATTATCTGTGAGTTATTATGGTTGTTAAATTGATTTGTTACTTTTTACCTAAATTGTAAGTCATATACTATTATGTGATAAATGTATATTACTTAAATTTCATGATTTCATTATTATGAGTTGTCTAATTATGAATCATATACATAATGATTATGTTACATTTAATATTAATAGTATAGTTTTATGATATATGCATCATGATGTCTTTGACTAACTACCTTATTGTCGTGAGTTGGATGCAGGAGATTTCATCCTTCAAATCATGATAAAGGGAGAGCATCATCAGAGAGGGTGGTGTAGATGGAGATGGTGAAGGATGATAGAGGAATTTCTAAGACCCATGCACACGCCACATTAGATTTCAAATGTTAAATGCATTGTGTGTTTGGATTGTTAGAGTCGGTATGTTTCAAAAGTTAATTATATATAGACATTAAAGGTTGTGTGTTTTATGTTAGTACATATATATGGGATAAATATTTTATGAATTTACATTTTGTATATTATAATTATATATAGTGTTTAATGTTTTAGTGTGATAATATTACTTTAATCACGTTTGTGTATGATTATAGGAACAATCTAATAGAGGATATCTAATTACTATTTTATATAGATTAGAAAAATGTCTTTATAATGTTTTAGAATGTTAAACTTTCTATGATTAATATTTGAGAATATCAATATATGCCAAGCTATTAAAATAACAAAAGACATATAAAGCCTATATACACTAGTAATGACTTAATCAATTACCTTTCCATAATTACTAATTGATGGATGTATCTTTTTGATAAAAAGATATTTACCTTTATTTATTGACAGAGGAGGTTAAATTATCCTAAATACTATCCTAAAAATATAAGCCTAGTTTTTGGTTTTCATGCATAGACTACATTGAGATTTAAAAGTATTAGTTATCATTTTGAATAATGATTAAAGTGAACTTGTTTAGTGGAAATAGTCAGGTATGTAACATAGTTGAACATGCAAAGTTTTAAATAAAGTTAATGCTAAATAAAATTGAGGAAGTTCAAGTAAGATAAATATTAGGGATTTTTGGTAGGTTTAATGGAAGTTAATGTGGATTAGTTGAGTTTAAAGGAAAATTTAGGATTATGTATGGACTGTGAACTAGAGTGAACAGTGGCATGCAAATTTTGAATGGAAAAAGGTCAGAGAGGAGAATAGGATAAGAGAGAGTCATAAAAGATAAGAATACACACAAAATAGGATAAAAAAGTATAGATTAAGGAAAATAAAAAAATCACATTCATTCAGTTTCAATTTGGAAACAAAATAGAGTTGGTAATGTTATTTACTATTCTATTGTATGAGAAATTTTGTGTATGGTTTGATGTAAGAGGGTTAGAAAATGATTATTTTGTATTTGAATAAGGGTAACATGCTTATCCCTATAGATGGCTCGACCATCCATAGAACTAATTCATCATCCTCTAAATCCTAAGAATTCAAACTAGACTTACTTGTTTGTTCAATAATAAGGGTTAAATAAAGTTGTTATAGGTAGCAAATTAATGCCCTAGCTCAAGAGAAATTATAACTTGAGAAATAGTTTGTTATTCATACATAAATTGAGATTCATTATTGTCAAAACATATTGTATACATACATAGTTAGTAGGGTAACCAAACTTCTAAGTATATAGACATAATACAAAAATACTGTGTATACCAACACAATGTTTGAATACCTTATGTTGCAGATAGCGTATCATATAGGATGACTGTCAATTTAGGGTTATTGTGTAGGAAAGTTGAATGCAACCATTTAACATAAAACAATGTATATATAAATGTGACTTGGGTAAATTTGTAACAGGGCACAATTATCTATATGACTCTGAGTATTATTATATAAACCTTAGAGAATACTTATTCGATTCCACAAAGGATTTTGATGTAATGTTTTGTTATGAATCTATTAGGGTTAATATACCTGATAATAACTATGGTACAAAGACCAACATATATTCTTATGTTGTAGTGAGTTTGAGACATTTTGGGCAATGAATATATATGAATATGTCAACTATATATTATCAATTAAACATAATTTAGACACTATGTATATATATGAATAAATTATAATGTTAGGACTATGTAATATGAAGATTGGAATAGAGTATATATAAATGTATATATAAGTGAGTGTTTTAGGAAAATACACAACACACACACACACACACACACACACACACACACACACACACACACACACACACACACACACACACACACACACACAAACACACACACACACACACACACATTGTGAGTATATTTAACATACAAAACTATATATATATATATATATATATATATATATATATATATATATATATATATATAACATACAAAATATATATATATATATATATATATATATATATATATATATATATTTTGTATGTTATATATATATATATATATATATATATATATGAGTGGACTATACATAAACCACAATGAGAGTATACTAACATCACGAACTATGCAAATCTGGATAAGATATTGTGAGTATATATATATATAAAATATTGTGTAAAATTGTTATAAAACTATGAGTGAGATGTGTTTGAACAAAATATATGGACTGTGTGTTTTGGTAGGGTAGTTTATATAGTGAAATTGACTTCTAAAAATAAGAACTGGTGAATTCAAATAAGTCATATGCTGGAAATCATATATGTGAGTAATTGACTTATTTTTGAAAACATAAAACACTGTGTTAAGGATTCTTGATTTTATCCTCTGTTCACAAAAAAACTCAGATTAATGTAATAATGGGAAAATTGAATTAAGAATGAAATTTGATCCCAAATTTTAAATTATATATCTTTGATATTAATTAAATAAAATAGGGGTTATCGATTTATTAAAGACCCTATTTGATTTCTCAAGCCTTTCTCATGAAAGTTATCACCTTTAAAACTTTGAAAAGAAAATTGTAAGGTAATGTTAGTGGTTTAGAACAATAATTGTATTTTAAACAATATATATATTATGGGGTATGTAAAATGTACAATACATATATATACAAAATACACCTATAGGAGAACTTAGGTTCTCATATATGTGTATATATTATATTTATGGAATGAGATGCATGCCTATAATTGTAGTTGGTGGCTAGCAAATTTAGGTCATGTAATCCTGACAATTAGGAAACTATAATTATATGCATAAGGCCTCCTAAATCATATTGAGTTTCATAAATGCATGAATGTATATTTTTTAATGAGTTATGGATCTTTTGATTATTAAGATTGTTGTTTGTAAATGAGTAAAATGAACAATATACTAAGATATTGTTAATTTTAAAATAATTGAATTTACTCAAATATTTTAGTAATGCATTCCATGTTTATATTTTACCCATTTGGTAATTAAACTTAATTGTTATGCTTGTTATTTTTGTGTAAAATAATATAGTAGATATTTATTCATATGCTTGATGGACTAAATGTATGTATAATGATTATTTATTTAATTAGCATGTTATACCTATTGATATAAATAATCCATATAAATCTATTGGTTAAAATATTGTTAACCAAATCTTGCATTGTTGATAATAACTAAGTAGTGAGATGGACTTCACTATATTACTAGCACCACCAATGCTAGATGAAGGTAATCTGATCAAGTGGTGTGTATGAATTTGATTGATTCTTAAGATCATATGTTATTTGAAAACTTTGGCCAAATTATTATTTAGATAGACATTGTCATTTCATATGTATGATTTACATGCTTGTGCAATATCATGTTAGAATGTATTTTTCTTATGTTACGAATCATGTAGTACAAATCTTATAGCACACAAGTACTAACACGTCTCTTTAGATTCTCGCACTGTCACTATCTACCCATATGTGAAGGGAGGGCCATTCCCAATTTGAGGGATTACGTAAGGGATCGATGATCTATGGTTGGTGTGAAAAAGTATTTAGATGATGCTCTCCCACCCCCAACCCCCCTGCCATTGTAGTACTTACTTGGAGACTACATTGTGATTATCAAAGATACAAGAGTTCGAGTGACTTGAGATCCATGGAACATTGGATCTATTTATTATATTAAGTCGTAATGCCTATTGGAAATATAATTTATTTATTATAATACATTGACAACAATGGCTATATTATTGTACTATCCATTGTGAGATTGACATATAATTACTTTCCTTATGGAGCTATGTTATGTTACATAAGATGCTAGTGATCAGTAACTATTATTGCTACATGTTTACTTGTGTTTAATATACTTATTTAGTATGTTAAAGTCACTAATTAGATTCTTGTGGTGTTATATAATGAAAGATTAAGTGTTGTGTAAATATTTAAAAAAAATTACAACATTATTCTAGTAAATCCTTTTGGGGATGTTACATTGTGGCATCAGAGTTGAAGCTTGAACTCTAGGACTTAATGAGTCCGCTAACATTTTCATATTCTTCTATTATTAGAATGAAGAATGGTGAGAGCAAGAAAATTAGGTGAGGGTCATTTTAATGTCAATGATAATAACCTTCTATTTGTTCCTAACCAATTTATCGCTAAACAAGTAACAAAGTTAGATCAAATTTTTACAACCGTGAATGAGACTAGGGACATAATTGTACCCCTAAAATAAGAAATTCATGGAGTTAATGAGGAAGCACATCAGGATGAGCCTGAAGAGCATCTTACTAATCAAAAAATTTATCAAGAGTAGAGACATGAGGAAGTGCCTCATGATGTGAGAGCACTTGTAGCCATATAATTGGTAAGGGATATGAAAAAGGTGAGTCCACCTAAGTTTAACGAAACCATTATGAGAGATAGAGCTGAAGCATGGTTGATTAAAATGGAGAAGTGTTTCAGGATTATAAACTACTTTGAGGTCACCAAAGCTTTTTGGGGAACATATCAATTAGCTAGAGAAGTAGCTATGTGACAGGCTAACAAGAAGTTAGAAATGAATATGAACTTGACCAACACTACGTGTGAGTAGTTTGTGACACTATTTAGATTATGATGGCTTCCACACTTATATTTTGATCAAAAGTTGATAGATTTTCAAAATCTAAATCAAGGAGACTTGTTGGTAAATGAGTATTGAGAATAGTTCACCAAACTTTTGAAATATGTACCTTAGTATCAGGTAGATGAGAGGATCAAGATTATTAAGTTCATCATGGGATTAAAACCCTATATTGGTAGAAAAGTGAACATTCATGGACCATCTAACATGGACCAAGTCTTTGAGAAAGCAGTCAAGTAGGAGCAAAAGTTGAAATCTCTTGCTCAAGTCAGGGGCAAATTTAAGATTTTTTTTGGAAGTTTAAACCAATTTTCAAGAAAAAGAACTAGAAGCAGAGGAGTGGAGACTCCAATAGTTAGAATTATAGATTCAATAGTGGTTCAAGTAGTAAGAAACTTGGTAATGATTCTAAAGGTAGTTTCAATGAAAACCAACAATCTGATAGGAAGGGACCACTAAGAAGTTGCTTCATTTGTGGAGGTGACCATTTTTTGCATGAACAAGATAAGTTGAGGAAAACAAGTTTTACCCCTTAGTAAAAAACTTTCTAACAATGTATTTATGTGATGGTTGATAATCAGTAAGCTAAATTCCAAGCTTCACCCATAGAAATATCAAGTATTTTGTTTGAACATCCAGTTTCCATTTTGATAGATACAAGGGCTAAAAAATGTTTTATAGCTCCCAGAACTCAAAATAAAATTTATATAAAAGCTAGTGTAATGGCAAATGCATGGTCGGTATAATATGGAAATGATTCTAAAGTCCAAGTTGACAAGTGCTTAGTTAAAGTGAAAATTAGGTTATTAAAATTCACAATGGTTGTGGATATGTATGTAGCACCACTAGTGTCATATGATGTGATCCTAAGAGTCAACTGGATTACAAAGCATAAGGACAAGATTGATAGCTATCTAAAAAGGTTTGAGTGTCTTGCTGATTCTAGAAATTGTATACTAATTTAGGGTGAGAAAAGGGAGTTAAGGATTAGGTAGATTTCTACAATGTAACTTAGGAAGGCCCAATGAAAAGGATGTCAAGCATTTATTGTCAAGATAAATGAAATGAAGGAAACTAAAGAACCATTAATTGAAGATTATCCTTAGGAATTTTCATGATGCATTTTTGGAAAAATTTCTAGGATTACATCCTAAATGGGAATTTGATTTCTCTGTTGATATCAAACCAGGATCAAAACCTCAGTCTAAGGCTCTGTATAGAATGACAACCACTAAATTAATAAAATTAAAAGCACAAATTCAAGAATTATTATCCAAAGGGTTGATTAGACTAAGTGTGTCACCATGGGGTACACCATTTATCTTCATTAATAATAAGGTTGGTACTCTTTGACTTTACATTGATTATAGAATGTTGAATAAGGAGACCATCAAGAAAATGTATCCACTACGTCAAATAGATGATCTTTTTGATCAGATGTAAGGAGAAACAATCTTTTCTAAGATTGATCTTAAAGCTAGATATTATCAATTAAGAATAAAAGATGAGGATATTCCAAAGATAACATTTATAACTCGTTATGGGCATTACGAGTTTATAATGTTACCATTTGGGTTGAAGAATGCACCTACAACATTTATGAATCTCATGAATAATGTGTTCAAAGATTACTCAAATCATTTTATTTTGGTATTTTTATATGAAATACTTATATATTCAAAGGATGAATAAGATCATCTTCAACATCTAAAGCTAGTTTTACAATGTCTACAAAAGCACAAACTGTATGGAAAATTGTCCAAGTGTACATTTTTCCAAAATAAAGTGTAATATCTAAGCCATATTATCTCAGTAGATAGAATTTCTATCACTTTTACTAAGATAAGAGCCATCATGGAGTGGCTAGCACCAAGGAATGTCCACGAGGTAAGGAGTTTCATGGGATTAATAGGTTACTATAGGAAATTAATTTTGAATTTTTCCAAGATAGCTAATCTATTTACCTCTCTATAACATAAGAATCAAAGTTTTATTTGGTTATATAAGTTTGAAGTAGATTTTTAAGAATTTAAAAGAAGACTTTCTTCTACACTAGTGTTAAGATTTCTTGATCCCAATGGTCAAATTTTAGTGATCACATAAGTAGTTGGGGATGGACTAGGAGGAGTCCTTATGCAAGAGGGTAGAGTAGTAGCTTATGAGTCAAGAAAGGTGAAGCCTTATGAGGTGAATTACACCCCTCATGATCTTAAACTTGTAGTAATTATTCATGCTTTACAATTTTGGAGACATTATTTATTGGGAAAAATGTTTGAGCTCAAGACTAATACCTTGGGACTCAAATACATCTTCACCCAACAAAATTTAAATGCTCGTTAGAGGTGATAGAGTTTGTATCTGATTCTAACTTTAATATCAGTTATATCAAAGATAAAAAGAACAAATTAGTTAATACCTTGAGTTTTAGAAGATACATAACAATTGTGGATACTATAAGGAGTACTTTTAGGTATCATGTGATCGAGTTATCATCAAGAGATAAATTTTATGATCAGTTCAGGAAAGATTTGATTGAGAATGCTTAGAATCCTAGATATAAAGGGTGCAACTTAGAGAGTGATAGTCTTTTATGATATAACAAAAAGATGTATGTGTCATATTGGGAGAATATAAGGAGCATAGTGCTAAAAGAACTACACAACTCCCCATATTCAAGACAACCAAAATTAATCAAGCTAATGGCAAGGTTTAGACCACTTTATTTCTAGAAAGGAATCAAGAAAGATGCAACAAATTTTATGTCACATTGTTTGGAATGTCAGCAAATGAAAGTTGAACATGTGCATCCAAATGGGTTGTTACATCCACATGACATATCAGAGTGTAAATGATAGGTGATTAGTATGGACTTTATCTAATGATTACCATTATCATAGAACATGCACGACATGATCTTGGTTATAATTGATAAACTAATAAGGGTAGCACATTTAATACCAGATAATTTGATAGATAATACACCAAATCTTGTGAAGAGATTTGTGAAAGAAGTGTATCAATTACATGGATTTCCAAATAAGATCATATCAGATCATGATCTGAGAATAACTTCTAGATTTTGGTTAACCTTAAATTCAACTTTGGGTACATAATTAAACTTCAGTAATACATATCACCCATAGAATGAGGGTTAAATTGAGCAATTTAATCAGGTATTAGAGGATATTTTTCATATAGATTGGATAGATTAGTGATATAAATGGGAAGAATACCTTCCATTGGTTGAGTTTACATACAATAACTCATACCAATTTGCTTTGAAAATGGCACTGTTTGAAGCACTTTATGAAAGAAGGTGAAGGACATTGATCAATTGGGATAGGTTGAAAGATAGGGTAGTCTTTGGATCTATGATGCTTTCAAAAATGGAAGATCAAGTTAAAAAAATTAGGTAGAGATTGGTAGAGGCCAATAATAGGTAGAAGAACTATGCTGATCTAAAGAGAATAGCTATATAGTTTTTAGTAGGTGATAAAGTATTTTTGTAGGTTAAGCCACAAAAGAGCTCAATTAAATTTGGGAAGTCAACAAAAATTTTACCATGATATGTGGAACCCTTTAAGGTTTTAGAATTAGTTAATCCTATACTGTGTAGGCTTGCATTACCACCAACCCTAGATCTATTACATAATGTATTTCATGTATCTTATCTTAAAAATTATATATTTGATCCTTTACATGTGTTGGATTGGAATGCTTTGTAGGCTCTGGATCCTGGGGTGGTCATGGTAGAACCAATCAGAGTAATTGACACTCACAAACTTCATTTGTGTAATAGAGAAGTGTCATAGTACAAGGTTTTGTGGGACCAATACTCTGAGGATAGTGCTACTTGGGAGGACTATGATGAGTTCTAAAAGCTATTTTCCCATTTATTTACTTGACTTGATGCTAGCTAATGTGTTATTTTTTTATTAAACTCTATTTTTTATTTAGAACTATTATTTGAATAAGTGTCATTGGGATGATGATGATGATGAGCAAAATATTTATTATATTTAGCTAAAAAAGAAATGCTTACATAGGTTAATATTTTTCCAAGGGAATAACCTTAACAACCTCCTACAAGATAGGAAGGTTTACAAACAAGAAACCTATAATGGAGTTCACAGGTATAACAATACAAACAATTTAAACAATAAATATTCCTATGGTGAATTAATCACCAAATTAATAATCTAATATTCTCCCCCTTAATTCAACATAACTTGAAGTGAATATGAGAGAAATTCTCTAAATACCTCAAATTTGTCATGTGCAAGTGACTTGGTGAAGACATCTACACATTTTTCTGTAGGGAAATATTGGAGCCAGATATTGTGTTGCTATTTATGTTTGTGAATTAAATGAACTTGTACCTCAATGTGTTTTTTGCATTCATGAAAGACTGGATTACAAATAATTTCGAGAATACCCTCATTGTCATAATACAAGATGGTAGGTGTCTTTTATGGTATTCTCAATCCTTCCAGTATGTGACGTAACCATACCACTTCATAGATAGCTCCTCTTATAGCACGATATTCTATTTTAGTGGAAGATCAAGAAACAAAGTTCTATTTCTTGCTCCCCCAAGATATTGGACCAGATCCTAAAAATAACACATATCTAGAAGTGGATTTTCTAGCATCAATATTTCCTGCATGATCTGAGTTTGAATATCCTATCAAGAATAAATTATCATTCTTGTTATATTCTAGGCTGAAGTCCATTGTACCCTTGATATATCTTAGTATTCACTTTGCTACTTTCTAGTGAGACATCTTTGGCTCCTACATGAACTTTGAAAGATAGATAACTACATGCTGATGTTTGGCCTAGTATATGCTAAGTAAATAAGGCTCCCAAACAACTACTGATAGAGAGTTGTATTTACTTATGGTGATGGATTTGTATGAGACAACTAAAGCTTTGTCTCCATAGGTGTAGAAATTGGATTACTATCCATCATCTAAGAGACAAAGATGTGGTATTCCTTTTTCCATACTTCTAATCCAAGATAATAGTGTAGAAGCTCAATATTTGTCATGTCAAATGATCAATTAAGATATTTTTTGGTTGCATCTATCATCTCCACTAAAATATCAGTGATGACTAGATCATCAACATATACCATAATAGTTATAGTTTCTCCCCCTTATTTTTTTAGGTAGATATTTAGGTTATAGGGACATCTCTAGAATCCATGTTAGATGAGATGTTTATTGATCTTTATGTACTAGGCTCAGGGATCTTGTTTGAGACCATACCAAAATTTTATGAGCTTACACACTTTTCCTTCATTACCAAGTGAGACAAAACCTTTTGGTTATGTCATGTAAACTTCATATAGATCTCCATTGAGAAAGGAAATTTTTACATCTATTTGGTGGATCTTCCATCCAAATTGTTCAACCAGAGCAAATATCATTCTGATTGTCTTGATTTTGGCCGTAGGAGCACATGTCTCCTCATAAGCTATGCCTTCCTTTTGTGCATAACCCTTTGCTACAAGTTATGCCTTGTGCTTGCCAATACTACCATCTATTTTATATTTTGTTTTGTAAACCTATTTACAGTTGATCAACTTCTTCCCTAGTGGAAGATCTTCAAACTACCATGTTTTGTGTTTCACCAATGATTGATATTCTATATCATGGCATCCTTCCAAGGTTTAGACTCTAGGGTTTCCTAAACTATTAAGGGCTCTACTAATTCTATAATTGTGCTCATTAGGGCCAAATTGACCTCATCTTGAGTCATGCCATGACTCCTTGGTCCAGTAGTTGATGTGTCTAGAATTTTATCAAGTTTAGCATCTCTTAATGTACTTATATACCATTTAGGCATGCATGGCAGTATTCTTATGGGTTGATCTACATTAACTGCCTGATCATCCTCATCATCATTGTCACCTTTAGTGTGGTTATGATATTTTAAATTATCTATAGGTTTGCTTACTAAATTATGTGAGTTTGTGGAAGGCAAACTAGTTTTATTTTTTTCATCAAATTCTACATCCTTGCTAATAGAGATCTTCTTTGTTTTGGGGTCCATCAGTCTATAGGCTAATGAATCTTCACTGTACCCTAAGAAGATAAAGGCATGGGTCTGGTATCCAATTTCTTTCTCTTCTTTTTAGGAACATGCATATAAGCCTTATATCCAAAAATTTGAAGATGAACAATGGAAGGTTTATGCCCTATCTAGGCTTCATGTGGAGTCATATTATGAAGAGCTATAATGGGTGACCTATTTAATAAATAAATTAATATTTTTTATACTTTGCCCAATATGTGCATGCCAAACTTGAATCTTCAATCATGCTACGTACCATTTCCATGATAGTGTGGTTTCACCATTTTGCAACACCATTCTACTATGGAGTGTATGGTGGAGTCATTTGTCGATGAATGCCATGTTCTTTCAAATAAGTAGAAAAAGATTTATTGGCAAATTTTCCCCCTTGATCTAAGTGAAGAGCCTTGGTTTTTTGACCAATTTTAGATTCAACTATGGCTTTGAACTCTTTGAAAGTATTGTAGGCTTGGTCTTTGGTCTTTAGACAATATACCCACATCTTGCATGAGTAGTCATCAATAGAGCATGAGATATTGAAACCCATAGTGATTGGATCTCATTAGGCCGCATAGATTGGTATGCACCAGATCAAGCTTACCAAATGCTCTTGAGGAGCTTTGACCAAGATGTCTGATGTTGTTTCCTTCCTAGACAACTAGTATAAAGATCTGTATTTTTATTCAATTGAAGAAGTTCATGGACCATGTTCTGATTGTTGATTGCTTTGAGGTATCCAAAACTAACATGACCATATCTATGATGCCACATATTTATAGATTCTAAGTCCTAAGTTACAAGTGCTTGATTGTTTGATTAAACAAAGTCAAATTGGAACATTTTGCCAACTCTTGAGGCTTGTACAATAATTTTTGATTGTTTTGGCTTATCTTTGATCAAACACATCTTTTTGCCACTTTTACAATCAAAGTCAACCTTAAAGTTGTGGTCAAGTAGTTGACTAAATAAGAGAATATTCTTTATGAGTCCTGGGACATACAAGACATCTAAGATTTTATAATCATATCATCCAAGTGGTAAGGAAATATTACCAATGTCTTGAACTTGGTAGGATGAGTCATTACCCAAAGAGACATGATTTTTCAAGGAAGTCTCATTCATGCTGTAGAACCAATCTTGTCTTCTAGTCATATGTCAAGTTATACCCGAGTTGACATACTAGATAGAACTTTGTGATGTTGATTCATCATGATACTATGTAGCATATAAGCAGTCCTCATCCAAGTAGGTGTCTTCTTGTTCAACAATATTGCCTTGCTGATTGGATTTCTTCTTCTAATGCCCTTTTTATTGTCCTTGTCCTTTATGTTGATGAGATGATTATTGGTGACTGGGCTTCTTATTTCTTGAAGAGCCTTGTGTAAATAAGTTATACCAATAATTCTCTAGATAATGGCCTTTTTTTTCACATATAAGGAAAAATTTATATTGTTTATCCCCCTATGAATGACACTATTGACCTTGATTTGGTTTAGAAGATTTGATCTGCTTCTTTCCTTTCTATTGATTAGAGGCAAATTTTTTTTTTTGATTCTTATTCTTCTATATGAATAGACTCTTCTTGTTGTAACATGTTTACCAACTTGTCAAAAGATAGTTTCTATTATGTGACTATTAAAGTAGTCACAAATATCATATAGGAGGGTGGTAGTGCTCTCAGGACAATAAGTACAAGAGATGCATCTAACATTGTTTCACTTAATTCTTAGAGCGAAGCCCTCAGGGTTGTAACATAGCGAAGAAAAGCTTCCTCTTTTTTAATGGACTTCAATTTGAGAGAATGAAGTTGACTTTACAAATGAAGAATGGTTCCTTCATTTTTGGCCTCATAGACTATCTAGAGCTTATCCTAAGTGTCTTTTACTATTGTGGCCTCACGAATATGAGGTTATACCTCATCTGATACTCTAAACATGTTTATCAACTTTACCTTCTAATTAGCTTTGTTGAACTTATTTTGATGATCAACATTAATAGCATGTCGAGTAAGAGTACCATTAAAAATAGGCCATATGTCTTTAAATTTCAAATGTGTCCTAATTTTAGTTTTCCAAGCAACATAGTTGTCATTACAAAGAAGCTGTGAATCTAACAAAAAGAATTTTGGCCAATTTTTGGCCATTATGTAAAATTTGACAAAAAAATAAGATAAAGTTATCATTTTTAGTTGGTGTGAGTTCATAAGAGATTAAAATTGGTCAAGGGCATGATGGGGTACCATATTCAATTTGGGTAGTTTACTTGATAAACATAACATATCCATCTTGGAAATGATATGGTGTGTTATGTAAATAGGAAATTTGATTTGTTTTAAGGTCAATACTAGTGATGAAGTTATGGAAATAAGGGGATTTCTTTTGAAATTCCTAAGTTTGTGGTGCTGCCAAGGTAGTTGAGGTTCTCAAACATGAAGTAATTCAAGAATGGATTCATCACTAGACAATGTGGGAAGAGGACAATAATAATCAACATATACTTTGAGATAAATAATTTTGTTACCATGGTGATCATATTTAGAGTGTACTTGATGCACATCTATGGCCTTAACATCTAATGAAATCTTAGGAGTAGGTGGAGCAGGGGAATAAAATTGATCAGAGTTGTTAGTGTTATTAGTAGGGAAAGAATTAGATGTAATGATTGGTTTTATAGATGGTATAGAAGATGCATAAAATTTTGGAGGTTCAAAAGGTAAGATTTATTTGACCACCCAAGGGGTGTCAAGGAGTGGAGATTAGTAGGAGGTACATGACCTTTAGGTGTTAACTCAAATTTAGTGGAAATGGTATGAACATCAAGACTATAATCATGTATTTGAGCTATGGTTTCCTAGTAATATTGAACATCCAAGTATGATGATTGAGCTTTGGCCATGATGTAATTATCATCATAGGTTGGAAAAATTGTACATGCTTGAGATTCAGGAGGAATTTTGGAAGGGGAAATGCCTAAATCTTTGAATTTATTTAGAGACATGATTTAAGGATATTTAAATAATTTGTCCACTCTATAATCATTGTATTTGAAGGTATATTTTATATAAGAGGCTTCTTGAGCATTGCATAGAGGGGGAAAATCAATGATCTCATCAATGAGGGGGATGGTGTGATCATGAGGCAATAAAGAAGGGGGAAGCCACTCCAATATGTAAAGAGGTAGCTTAGTAGTGTTTAAAATATTTTACAAGTCATTAGGTTCATCATCATCTAAATCAATAAGAATGACTGGTAAATCTAGATTCATGTTGATGAATTTGGGTAAGGGAGCACTATTGATCATTGGAATGGTGGGAATGTGATATTGAGATTTAAGATTTGGAAGTTGAATACTCCAAGGGTTGGGATCGAACTCATGTTTATAACTTTTATCATTATGAAGGAACTTGATACATTATCTACCAGAAGAGGTAATAGCCCTACTTCTATGAGTCATCCTAGGAGTATGTGGTAAGATAAGGGTAAATTAAGGACCATAAGCTTAGTTCAAATAGTCTTAGGTCCGATTATAAGAGGGATCCAAATATAACCAAGTTGATTTTTATTAGTTTTGTCAAATCCATGATATGTTAGTTGGGTTTTCTTGATATGATGTTTA
Organism: Torreya grandis; assembly: GCA_037957365.1. Classification (NCBI taxonomy): domain Eukaryota; kingdom Viridiplantae; phylum Streptophyta; class Pinopsida; order Cupressales; family Taxaceae; genus Torreya; species Torreya grandis. The sequence goes on along the minus strand of JARHVA010000059.1, from coordinate 6,746,381 downwards.
TTATAACCAAGTTGTTGAATGAGCCACAAATACGTCACATTAATACTGGACCCTTTGTCTACTAATAATTTACAAATGAGGGTGGTATTAATGGCTATTTTAATGAATATGGGTGGATCATTTGTGCAAAAAAGGATCTCATCAGTAACCATGAATTCTTTGAGGAATTTTATGGAAGGTTTCAAACAAGGACAAATGGATTCAATAGTATGCACATTAGTTAGTTGAGGATCATGAGAAGGTGGTTCTTCTTCGACAGAAGATAGTTCTTCAATTTATTGTAATTATTGTATGAGGAATATGTGATGATAAGGGGAGGTATGAACTAACTCCATAAGAGGAATATTATAAGGCATGGAGTTGATCTCTTCTAATAAAATCTAATGGTTTTATAAGAAGAACTAACACTCAGTTTAAAAGGTAAATTTGATTTGGAGGAATATAAGTGGTTGGCTATTCATAAGAAGGATATGGTTCTGTATTAGCTTTTGAAACTAAGTGAGTGGTTGTTGTATCTTTGAGGACTTGTTCTTCCAAAGATGATTTCTTAGGTTGAGTGACATGGTCTTTGTGAGCTATTTTTTGATGATAATTGCCCTTAGCCACATTAACATATTGAAAATTATTGTAATATTGGTCATAGTCAACATCAATGGAAAAAACATCCTTGTTATCTTATTGAGAATTTGATGTGGAAAGATATTTTTGGTTATTAGAAGAAGAAGCTTTGGGAGCTTTTTTTTGTGAGAAGTGGTGTTGTACTCTTGACGATAAAATTGAATCATGGCTTCATGATTGAATGAATCACCAAGTATATAGGAGACAATAAATTTGGTAAACCCTTTACAAGTTTTATAGGAGTGATCAATGTTAGTGTGGCACCAAAAAAAATTATTAGGGTCATACCATTTAGGAGGATTATTGGGATAAGTAAATGGTTTAGAGGGTGCTAAAAAATGTTTCATTTGCTGTAAAGTTAAAGGTGTGTGAAAAGATGGGGGATTTTTAGCTTTGGAAACTCCTGGCTTGGTTTGAGTAGTATTGATAGTGATTACATTAGTGGAGTGTTGAAAAGACCCTTTGAGGAATTTGGTATTGGGTTCAAAATATTTCATTAAGAAGTCTTGACACTTGGCTTTGTCAAGAGCTTCGTTAAGCATTCGGGGGGCAAAATTTTGAACCTTATATTTAAGAGGAGTTAAGGTAGTTATAAAGAGTTTAAATATATTATCATTAGTCATGTTATGATCATTTTTGTGGGATAAATATTTACATCACTTGATAAAATCATGAGCTAATTTAGTGGGAGATTTCTTAGCATTGATGAAATGGCTAAGACAGTTTTTAGGAAGATCATTGTGTTGAAACTCTTTAACTAAAGGAATGACTAAATCCTCTAGTTGCCATATAAAATGTTGGGGAAGTTGATTTTACCATTTAAATACATCACTAGTGAAGGTTTTAATGAGAATTTTAGTTGTGGTGAGAGTATGAGTTTGGATCCATTCCTTGTAAATATTTCTGAATGCCTTAATAAAAGATGCAGGGTCTTTAGTCCTATCATACTTCATAATTGGAGATATGTTACAAATATTAATGGAAATAATGAAAGAGGTTAAAGGTTAATTTTGTGTGTTTTGAAGCATATTATTATTCATGATAGGTTAGGGAATGAAATTTCCTATGACATCTCTTAGAGGTGGGGGAATAAACTTTTAGTTATTTTGAGGGAGGAGAACAAGAGGTTGAGTAGCCATCTTTATCAAGTGATTTTGTGGTTGCATCATTTGGGAGGTGTTTCATGTTTGCATTATGTTCATTTGTTACACTATATGTCCAAGAATTTAGGTTGTATCAATTGGTGGGTTGATGTTTATAGGAAGATTCCCTGAATTGGAATTAGGGAGAGGGTTTTTAGGAGGTAGATTACCAGTGGGGTTGTTAGATATACTTGTGTCAATATCTCCCACATTATGATGATATGATTGAAGATGGGAATTATCTTGATAGGTAAAAAAAGGATATGATCCATTTACATCATCTTGAGGTGTAATTTGAACTATGTTGCAATCGAAAGATGAGGGAGAGGAAGAAGTACTCTAAGAGTGAGGATTCTCTTAGGAGATAAAGAATGGAATAAAATAACAACCCATATAATGTTTAAATGGATTTAGGTTGTCCAAAAAGATTATGATATATAATTTCATGATGCTTGATGACAGAAAGAGAATTTAGGAAATAAAAAGGAGAATTAGGTATAGAATCAACTAGACAAAGAACAAAGTTGGCTAGACAAAGAATAGGCTCAACTAATAGGTACAAAATATAATAATTTGATAGAGTACTACTAAGATATAGGATAAAAAGAATACATAATTATATAGGTCGATTGTTCACTATTGGATAGGGGATACAGAGATAGGAAGACACAATCATGAAGGTTGAATGTGTATTGTTGCTAGGAAGGTGAAATAGTCTATTAGAGATTGTATCAACTAATATGACAATGTCTTCAATTTTTTTTCAAGATAATTGGAAGTAAGAATGAAAGCAAACACATAAATAATTGGATCAATGTGATTGATCTAATTAGGGCACACAACATAAACATTACATCAATGTTATCCAATGTAGGTTTTGTAGTACAACACACAATAATAAAAGAGTAAGCAATCAACTGAAAGTAAATGCTAACTAATTGACCACAATAAGAGTTATTAGATATTTAAAAAGTTTTGACTTTAATGTGATAGGAAATTTGGTTGAAATAGGGAACTAGAATGTTGTCTAAAGTTTGTTTTAGGTGTTTTATAATTATTAATGATGTCATGGTGTTGTCATGAAGGTGTCCAAGTGAGCAGATGAAGTGCCTTGATAGTCTAAGTGACAATGACAAAGTGTGCAATGTGCTTGTCCTAGTATGCTTGAAAGAGGCTTAGTTGATCTTCAGTTTTGACATGGCTAGAGATGTTCAGTGATGAGTATGGAGTATTGAAAATGTGTAAGGGGTCTTATAAGATGTTTTATATGCTTTGATTTTTTGTGTGCATGAGTGGATTTCATCTAGTTGATCATTATTTTCATTTAGACATTTTGGGTCTAGTGGTAAAAAATCTAAGTAGGTAGTTTGTTGACATCACCATTACCATGTGTGGATGAGTTAGGGGGAGGTGGTAATATGGTTGTGATCAAAATAGTCCTAAGTTTTTATGTGATAAATATTAGGTCATGAAACTAAATGTGTCAAAAGATATGCAAGTCCAAATTTGGGCTCCCAAGCAGTTTGACAGTGTTTTCCCATAGCCAAATTTGCAATATGACAAGAAAAGCTAAGTAGGCATTTTGATGTTATTATATTTCATATATGTGACGGTGTGAGGAGAAAATGTTGATATGGGTTTGTTTAGTTTTGCACCTAGTTGATTTAAGCTAGATTTTAGATCATGCGATGAAGTGCACCAAAAGATATGTATGTTCAAAGTCGGCCTCCTAGGTAGTTGATTGACATAGTTAGCTCTATGGTAGAACAAATCTAAGTGAGTAGATTAATGGAGTTATATATCACATGTGCAAAGGTTTAAGAAGAAATTTGACACATGGTTGGATTTTCCTATGTGAAGAGATCATATGGTCTAAATTTTAGATCATGCGTCTAAGCGCAACAAAAGTTATGAAGGTTTAAAGTTGGATTTCTAGGTAGATAAGCAAGAGTCCTCATACTTAGTCATTTTTGCACGATGTTAAAGATCAGGACCAGATGGAGATCCAACAGTTCATGGGAGTTCATACATATAGATTTATAGTGTAAAAAAAGTTAAATGAGTCAAAGGGTTCATTGGTTAATGAATTTAAATATTGATTTCCTTATAAAAGGATCAATGGAGTGCGTTCATTCCAAAATGTTTAAAAGCAATGAGATGAGGACAAGTGTTAGAAGTTTCAACATTAAGCAGAGATAAAGATTGAGCTTCTTCTAAGATATAATGATGAGTACATGTTCATACATATATAGATAAATGGTGCATATTGATTGAGATGTTTTTGAAGTGTCCAATGTATAACATAAATAAAGACTGAGATATGTAAAGAAGATCAACGATGTGTATGTGGTCAAGATTTCAAGATTGCATGAGATGAGGTCAACTATTTGAAGTTTAACATTTGTATTTGACACACTATGTGTTAAAGTTTAAATAATATTGATGGTGTGCATTTAATCTAAGTAGCAAGGACATGAGATGATAGCATTGTGTTCAAGGTTTAAATGTGACTGTTAGAATTCAAATATTTGAGTTTAACAAAGGAAAAACTAGTGATCAGTTTTTGGGCCATATCTTTCGATCTATGTAGAATTTTCTCACGGTGTAAAAATATAACTTGTATAAGACTCCAATGCACATATTAAAATATAAATTTTAAGATTTGAAAGTGTGTATAATCAAATATATTAAGGTTAAAAGTTGATTGTGATTTTGTGTATATTCTACAACTGACCTGAGAAGGAAAATTGAGCTTATATTGATGTTGCTTTGATGTTTCAGGATGATTTAGCTATTTAAGAGTGTTTTGGACTCCCTGAGGATCATAATTATGGACTTTGGAGGTTTTATCAATCTATCTTGTATATGAACAATGCTTAATAAGTTGACTATGTGTTCATTCATGGTGACTGTGTGCACAAAATGTTGTTTGAGCAAATGATGCTCTAGAAGAAGAATGTATTGGAAAATATGATCATTTGAGGATGTCAAAGGGGTCATGTGGATTGTTTCCATGCATTTTTAAGTGTTAATATGTTCTTATTTTATTTAGATAAGTTTTAAAGAGGTGAATGGGTCTTCATAGGACCTAAAAGGTGACTTAAGCCTATTTAAAAGTGTGTTGTGCTTAAGTGTGACCCATGTAAGGATGATAAGGAAATATTATGGGCTTGAAAATTTATGAATGCTATATAAATAGTGAAACCAAATGTGATGGTTTCTATACTAGTGAGACTTGTGTAAGACTTGAGAGAGAAGAGTGAGAGGAATACGTGATAGTTATGGAGCAAAAGAGAGGTAGTGTGCCCAATGGATGGGTTGATGAGAAGATTAGATTAAGGACTATGTGTATGAATTATGAGTCATGTTTTTAATGTTATAATAGTGCTCTCATAGATTGTGGATGAGCAAAGAGGTCTATTGTGATCCAAAAGTTGGCTTTGGATGCATTGAGTGTGCAGAGTTGAAGAGAGCTAATATACTTTGTATCTCCATTAGATTGACAAGAAATCAGTGTTTAGGATATGTTGTGTGCATAGGTGTTTTTTTTAGCTCAACATATAGGGGGTTGTAGCCTCCTTTTAAGGTGAAACTTTCTAAAATTCTAGTTATTGTGGTTGCTCATCTAGATAGGTGTTGTAGCACCTTGTGGGATTGTAGTCTCATGAAATAAGGGATTGTAGTTATTTGATAAATTACTGCTAGTCTAAATTGGTTTTTGTTATTATAGGATAGTAATCCAATTACATGTTCCAATGGGTTTTCTCCCCCAACAGGGTTTCCCACATATGTCATGTGTTATGTACTTGATCTTGCATTGCCTCTCTTGTTCATTGTTATGAATGATATGTATGCTTCATAAAATGCTTTTGGTAATTTATTAAGAGTTTAAAAGGAGTGAAATTGAAGTAGAATTATCTGGGCTCACTAATTCACCCCCCTTAGTGATTTTACCTTTAATAATTGGTATCAGAGTAGGTCCTTTGGTAAAGGCTTGACAACTTGAAGGTGATCCAAGGTACAATATGGGTAGTCATCAAGGAGGTTTCTATAATAAGCAAGCACCGATGTTCAATGTATCCAATTATGATTTTTGGAGTACAATAATGAGGACATACATTATATCCCTAGGGTTTGATGTATGTTAATTTGTTGTGGATGGTTATGTTGTTCCTACTACTCCTCCATCTAGTGCTACAAACAAGAAGATATTTAAGAATAATTATAAGGAAATGAACACCATCACTTGTGGTCTTATAGAGACTGAGTTCACCAAGGTAATCCATTGCAATTATGCTAAAGAGATATGGGATAAAATGTATATCATTTATGAAGGAGATTCAAAGGTTAAACTTTGCTAAGTTGAAAACTCACAGAAGGTAAATTGAAAGTCTCAAGATGAAAATAGAAGATTTTGTGGCATCCTTTCTACAGAGAGTTGATGAGATTGTGAACATCATCAAAGGTCTTAGATAGAACCTTAAAGAGGATACTATAGTTCAAAAGGTATTAAGGTATTTATCCCTTAAGTTTGATACAAAAGTATCTTTTATAGAAGAAAGTCATGATCTTACTCAGCTGAAATTGGATGAATTGCATGGCATCCTTAATGCCTATGAGATGAGAAAGAATGATGATTACCACCAAAGAAGGAAGCAACATTCAAGATAGAGATGAAACCTAAGAATGAGTTCCAAGATAAGAAACCCAAGGAGGATGACATATCTAACATTAATGAGGATGAACTAATTACTTTATTTACAAGGAAATTGAAAATAGGTTCAGGCAAGTATAAGAGTAAACTACCCTTCAAATGCTTCAATTGTGGAGAGATATGACATTTTGATAGAAAGATCCCTCATAAGAATGATGATGAAGAACATGTTGAAGGTCAAGATGAAGATAAGAAGACATACAAGTCTAATAAGAGGAAAAAAGGCTTAAAAAAATTTGACAACAAAAAGTACTTCAAGGACAAGTAGAGTCTCTACACCAAAGAAGATTATAGCTCATCAGATGAGAGTGAAGATAGTGACTTAGAGTATGATCATGAATATGATGGTCCTATTGAAGATGAATCCATATTCATGGCTGAGAAAGGAAGTTGATCACATCAAAAGGAGTATACTTGGAGTGATTTAGATGATGATGAAGATGAGGTGGACTATGAGACTACATTAACAAATGCTTTTAAAGAACTAAATATTGAGAAGAAGATTAAAAAAAAGATGAAGTCTCAACTCAAAGACTACGAGGAATAATTTAGTGTGTATGAGGCAAGAATGAATAAAGACACTAAGAAACATGAAGATTTTGTCAAGAATCTCAGCTGTCAATTGGAAATCCTCTCTACAATCCTGAAAGCTAAAGAAGATGAATGTTCAAGGTATGTAATTGAAAATGAGTCATTTTAATATGAGTTAGAGAAGAAATATAGTAAGGTGAAGTCATTTGTGATATTTGAAAAGAGCTCAAGTTATCTAGATAATATTATAAGTGGTCAAAAGTATAAGTGATAGAACTGGTCTTGGATATGAAGAAGAACAAAAGAATGCAACTCAAGACAAGATGAAGACTAATGTGAACAATAACAATCTAACTTTGAAGATAAATCATTAGACAATAAATGAAGGTACTGGTAAAATAAAGACAAATCAGATTAGATAGCCAAATGCCATGAGGTATGCAAGTTTTAATAGTTACTATTATACATGTAATCAATTTGGGCATATAGATAGAGAATGCAAGAGACCTATTATAAATGAGTTTGCATGGAACTATGATGGCGGTAATCAGTCAAAAGGTGTGAACAAAGTTAAGTGCTTCAACTGTCTTGATGTGGGATACTTTATAAACCATTTTCCATATAAGGTTAGACAAGGTAAGTCCTCTTCAAAAAGAGGAGGTTATTTCATTTGCCATGACATAGGACACATTGCAAGTTTCTTTCTAAACAAAGTAAGAAAAAATATGTTTTCATCAAGGAGTATTATTTGCTATAACTATGAGAAGATTGGTCATATTACTAGATTCTACAATCAAAGTTCATCAAGTCAAAATGAGTTCAATTAGGCTCCTAGAGTGCAAGGAAGAAGGCAAGTTAACTCATGGAAACCAAAGGTGGTAAGTATGCATCAGGATGAGACTACAAGACCAAGTAATCTATTTTCTATGGTGGAGAATGCTACAAAAGGAGAAGAGTGCCAAGGGCTCTCATTGTCTGTTCATGTTGAGAATGAAGAGACCAAGCGCAAGGAGAAGACCAAGGTATTGATTGAGGCTAGTTATGAGGTAAGTATAGATCCAAGTGAACATATTGCCATTTATGATCATGTATCATACATAAAACATCAATTATCATTGCCTAGTGATGAGGTTCCTAACTGTAAGGTGGATTTTTTAGATGAAAAGGTATGCCATGAATCTATGTTGTCTCCATTTTTTGTCAATCCAATCCTAGAAGAGAAGGGGAGTGATTTAGAAAAGGAACCAATTGTCTTAGTTGAAAATGAGAAGAAGAAGAAAAAAATCAAGAATTCTTATAACTATAAGAGGATTCTAATGGTTACTGAGGAGATGTGGGCCACTCCTGGATTCACTTTGTTTAGAGCTTGTGGTGCAGAGGATGTCTCTATGTATGCTTATTAAGAGACTCATTTTAGTGGAAAAGTGTTGTTGTGGTGTTATTTATATGGTTATATAAGGCTAGATATGAGTGTTTTCAGTTGGATTAGGTATGTTTAGGTGGAAGATATGCTGTGGTAATGTTAGAGTGATGTTATAGCTGTATATGGTCAGTCTGCAGGGTCAGATTGAAGGTTTTTAAGTGGAAAAAGAGGATTTATGTTTTGTTAAGATGATATTTTTGCATATAAAGGTAGTTGACCTTATTATAATCATGATCTGGGTGGTTTTATGGTCTGGAGGTATGTTGAAATCAGATTAGAGATTTTTGTTTGCTCTCAGGTTTTCTAATTTGTGCTTAAGAGTATGCAAGTCCTAAAATGGGTTATAAGATGTATGGGTTCCCAAATATGTGTAAGATCAAATCTTTGTCCAAAATTATGTAATGATTGTCTCTAGGGGTACTATAGTTTTTAGAGGTGGACATTGATGAGAATGAGGTTTGGTTGACTCTATTTGTTTTAAGATTCTAGGGTTTTGGGCTCTACTAGAAAAGTGGTTTGACTTATGAGTTGAGGTTTGAGGATTTTTAATATATTTAATGGGACAAATGGGTTTTCAAATCAATATTCATAGAGATTTGAAGGTTTGTGGTTTTCAAATTGTTCTTGTTTTTATCAAGATGGAGGCCTAATTGGTAAGTTGGTTTGTGAAAGAAGTATGTTACAGATGTTGATATAGGTGTTTAAAATTGGTTCAATTTAGGGGGAATATGAGTGTGCTCTAGATATGAATTTTTAGGTCTTGATGATGTGTTTATTGAAAGTTGTGGGCTCTATAAGTTCTAGGTAGAGTTATAAAGAGTCTAAATAGGCCTAGTATGAAGATTTGATGTTTTTGTTTAGTTTATCCAAAAGATAAAGGTATAAGTATTAAAGGTGAGTTATTATGTTGGTTTAGTGCATGTTTCATATTTTTTGAGTGGCATGAAGTTATTTTGGTGGTCCTTGAGGTGGTTTGAGAGAGAAGGCTAGTAAGCTTATATAGTGGTTTTTCATGGTGTGTAGAGATCTGAAGATGATCAAGAGGTGAAATGGATAATAAATATTAGGGGGGAGTCCCTCTTATATGTTTCTTCATGAGTTCCATCAATATTTTAGTGTTTTGTGTTATCTTTCTTCATTACTTGTAGTGCTTGGTTGAAGAGAGTGTTGGCATGGTACAAGAGGAATTTGTCAAGGTAAGAAGAGGTAGACTCAAGGTAAGGGGAGTTTTTACTATATTTCTAAGATGATATACTCATTTCAGTAGCCTTTTTAGGTCCTTAAGATCAGTTGGTGCCCACTTTTTCATTTTTTCAAAGGGGGAGAAAGTTTCTGTTGTAAGAGTGCTTGAAGAGAGAGAAGGAAGGTGAGATGTATATTGTTATATGATGTGTGTTAACATCAATGAAAAAGGGGGAGATTATTGGAGAATTGTCAATGATGTCATGGTGTTGTCATGGAGGTGTCCAAGTGAGTGGATGAAGTGCCTTGATAGTCTAAGTGATAATGAAAAAGTGTGCAATGTACTTGTCCTAGTATGCTTGAAAGAGGCTTGGTTGATCTTCAATTTTGACATGGCTAGAGATGTTTAGTGATGAGTATGGAGTATTGAGAATGTGTAAGGGGTCCTCTAATAGGTTTTATATATTTTGAGTTCTTGTTTTCATGAGTGTATTTCATCTAGGTTATCATTGTTTTCATCTAGACATTTTGGGTCTAGTCACAAAAAATCTGAGTAGGTAGTTTGCTGATGTCACCATTACCACATATGGATGAGTCAGGGGGAGTTAATCATATGGTTGTGATAAAATTAGTCCCTAGTTTCTATGCACTAAATTTTAGGTCATGTTATTAAGAATGCCAAAATATATGTAAGTATAAAGTTGGGATCCCAAGTAGTTTGATAGTGCTTTCCCATACTTAGCCAAATTTGCAATATGACAAGAAAAACTAGGTCAGCATTTTGATGCTATTATATTTTACATATGTGAAGGTGTGAGGAGAACATGTTAATATGGTTTTGTTTAATTTTATTCCTAGCTAATTTATGATAAATTTTATATCATGTGATGAAGTGCATCAAAAGATATGCATATTCAGAGTTGGACTCCCAGACAGTTGATTGACATAGTTGGCTCTGTGATAGAAGAAATTTGAGTGAACAAATTAATGGACTTATATATCACACATGTGATGGTTTTAAGAGTATTTTGATACATGGTTGGATTTTAATATGTGAGGATATCATATGGTTAAAATTTTAGATCATGCATCGAAGTGAAATAAAAGTTATGAAGGTCCAACGTTGGCTTTCTAGGCAAATAAGCACTGGTCCCCATACTTAGTCATTTTTGCATGATGTTAAAGATTAGGACTAGATGGAGATCCAATGGTTCATAGGAGTTTGTACATATAGATTTAAGGAATGTAGTAAGTCAAATGAGTCAAAGGGTTCATTGGTTAATGATGTTAAAGATTGATTTCCTTACAAAAGGATCAACATAGCATGTTCATTTCAAAATGTCTGAAAGCAACAAGATGAGGACAAGTGTTTGAAGTTTAAACATCAATCAAAGATAAATATCAAACTTATTATAAGATTTAGAAGTGAGTGCATGTTCATACATATACAAATTAATATTGTGTATTTATTGAGATGTTTTTAAAGTGTCTAACGATTAACATAAATAAATATCAAGCTATGTACACAAGATCGATGGTGCATATATGGTCAAGATTTAAAGATTGCACAAGATAAGGTCAATTTTTCAAAGTTTAACATTTGGATTTGGTGCATTATGTGTTAAGTTTTGAAGAAGATTGATGTTGACCATTTAATTTAAGTATCAAGGACATGAGATGATAACATTGTGTTCAAGGTTTAACTATGACCATTTGAATTCAAATATTTGAATTTTACAAAGGAAAAAACTAGTGATTAGTTTTTGGGCCATATCTTTCAATCTATGAATTTTTTTTATGGTGTAAAAATAAAACTTGTAGAGGAATCTAAGATTCATATGGAAATATAAATTTGAAGATATGAAAGTGTGTATAGTCAAATATATTGAGGTTCAAAGTTGACTATGTTTTTTCTTATGTTTTGCAAGTGATCTGAAAAGGAAAATTGAGCTTGTATTGATGCTATTTCAATGTTTCATGATGAATTAAATATTGGAGAGTGTTGTAGACTCCATGAGGATCATTTTTATGGATGTTTTAGGTGTGATAAATCTATCTTGAGTATGAATAATGCTTAATAAGTTGACTGTGCATTCATTCATGGTGACTGTGTGCACATAATGTTATTTGAGAAAATTATGCTATAGCAGAAGAATGTATTGGAAACTATGATCATTTGAGGATGTCAAAGGGGTCATGTAGATTGGGTATATGCATTTGGAAGTGGTCCTATGTTCTTATTTTGTTCAAATAAGTGTCAAAGAGGTGAATGAGTCTTCATAGGACCTCAAAGGTGACTTAGGCCTATTTGCAAGTATGTTGTGCTTAAGTGTGAGCCATGTAAGATGCCTAAAGGGTGAAAGCATGTATTATGGTAGATAGGAAATATTTTGGAATTGATAATTCATGAATGATATATAAATATTGAAACCAAAAGTGATGGTTTCTAGACTGGTGAAACTTGTGCAAGACTTGAGAGAGACAAGTGAGAGGTGTATGTGAGAGTTTTGGAACGAAGGAGAGGTAGTGTGCCAAGTGGATGGGTTGATGAGTAGAGTAGATTGAAGAATATGTGTATGACCTATAGGTCATGTTTCTAATGTTATAATAGTGATTTTGTAGATTGTGGATGAGCGAAGAGGTCTAGGTTGATCTAAAAGGTGGCTTTGGATGCATTGAGTATGTAGAGTTAAAGAGAACTAATATACTTTGTATCTCCATCAAATTGATAGGAAATAAATATTCAAGAGATGTTATGTTCATAGGTGTTATTGTATAAGCTCAACATCTAGGGGTTTCAGCCTCTTTACAAGGTGAAACTTGATAAAAGTTTAGTTGTTGTGGTTGCTCAGATAGACAGGTGTTGTAGCACCTTGTGGGATTGTAGTCTCACTAAATAAGGGATTGTAGTTCCTTAATCAATTATTTTTGATTAAAATTAGTTCTTGTTATTATATGATAGTACTCTAATTATAGGTTCTAGTGACTTTTCTCCCCCAAAAGGGTTTCCCACATAAATCATGTGTTATGTGCTTGATCTTGCATTATCTCTCTTGTTCATTGCTATGAATGATATGTATGCTTCATGAAATGCTTGTGGTAATTGATTAAGAGTTTAAAAGGATTAAAATTGAGTATGGTATTGGGGCCTACCCCTTCACTTCACAATCCCAAAATGATAAGGGTGTTGAGTGCTTTACCAATATATACCATTAATCACATATTTATACTTGGATATAAAACCAAGTCAGCTTCCCCCTTGGTGATGAAATCCAAGTAGGTAGGCCTTGGAAATTCAAATGTTTAAATGTATTTTGAAATATTAACTGATTTGGTAGTGTGTGCAAAAGAGTGAAGTAGTGTAGCTAAAATGGTAATTTTAAAAACCACCTATTTAGACTATGTGAGTTACTCTAGGAATGCAAATAAATGAAAAGGAAATGTGAATTAATTACTAGCAAATAGATGTTAATTCCTTGATTAAGAATATTGCAAAGTTAGTTTGAGTGACACTATATGCAAATAGTACAAAATAGAGTCGACTAGGTCACTTCTATTCTATAAAATTAGGATCTTTAAGAATAAATTTCAACAAGTTAACTATGTCTCTCAAATAGAAGATAAACTATAGAACTAGGTCGACTAGGTCAACTTAATTAGCTATAGGGTTGTCATTTGGAAGGTGCCAACTTGTTAAAAATATAACTAAAGGAATTACTACAATGATCGAGAGAAAATAAAGGAAATTTAGTAGGCTTTAATATGATTTAGATTACAAATTTTAAGCTATATTACTTTAGTTTCTGCTTTCAAATTCCATAAACTAGGTTGACTGGTTTGACCAAGTTCTACAAAACCCTATATGCTGAAGAAGAATAAGGAATAGGGTTGACCTATTTGATAGCATTCATTGACTTGTATGTTGGAATAAAGAATTCATGGACAAAGTCAACTTGTTCAAAAGTGTATGCTAATATATAACTAGAGAATAATATTGTGTCAAACTATTTGATCTAGTAACCTGTAGTTGATGAAGACCTACACAGATATCACATAGTTATTTTGAAGCAACCGTGTGTTAAACCTACACACAAAAAGTTAGAACTATATCGATTGGTTTCATATAATACTATAAATATGGAAAAATATAATAAATGATAGAAATGATGGCATGAAAGAAAACCTACAAGGGTTAGATTCACATTAGGTTCACCAGAATGTATGTAAAAGGAAATGCAATTGATCTATAAATTAATACTAGCTCAAAGAAGATAAATCCCACTTACACTTCTGATTGTCAATACATTAGATATTCAAGGTCATGAACAATATGGATTTGCTAGACCTAGCCAAGGGATTTTTTAGCATAATGATATCACTAGGGAGGGTTACAAAGCCTCCAATAAAGCAAAACTATGCAATAACCTGAACTAGGTCCTATGTTTTCATATTCACTAAACTAATAAAAAGTAAATTAAAGTCTAATCTAGTGCTCACCAAAGATCATGGCACAAAGTGGGGTAATAAACATTAAAATTAAACATGCATGGGGGAATCCTATTTAAGCTATGTATAGGTAAAACCTTAATGCATGGAGAGAGCAATATATTCAAAAGCCATTACTTATGCTACTTCTATATACTAAAAGAGAGGAGCAAAGTTAGAGATACTTACCTTTAAGATAAACCCATCAAGATTCAATCTCTCCCTTAGCCAAAGGTACATTGTAAAAGGTTGTTGTAGTTTTTAAGGAGCATTAAGAAAGGCCAAAGCATCCAAAACTTTTCCACAAGACTAGATTCTTCTCCAAGTATAAACCCTAAGCTAAGACTCTTTAAGTAGAATGGTGGAAGAATAAATTGTAAAGAAGTGTAAATGAATAATTAACTCTTGTTGTCTCTCTAAAAATGGTGAAATGGATGTGTTTATATAACTAGATCATACCCTAGTCTTTTCCAAAAGTTTAGCTAACAGTGTTAGCCTAATCGACTCTTTATCATTATTGACAAAAATAAATTAGGTCCTGGTCTATGTTGGCCAAGGGCCGACCTAGACCTTGAATGAGTTTTGTTAACTAGAGTATAGGGTCAATGGGTTTAACAATGTATCATAAATTTATAAAAAGGATTTTAGGCTAGGGAAGGGCTAATGAAGGTGTAAAATGACTAGGTGAGGGTGAGAAATAGGAGGAAAAGCTTAGGGAAATGCTTTTAGGAAATGGTTGGATTGATAATAATTGGTATTAAAGGGACAACAATCCTATAAAGCATTAATGGTCTACCCACCCTTTTATTGGTGTACCATTTAAGGCATGCACTCAGAGAAATCGAGACTCAATGGGATCTAACAAGATATAAAACATCATTAATTGATAAAGTTTTAAAATATTATGTGTATACAAACTTATTTTAGAGGAAGTAGCACTAGAAGAC
Organism: Torreya grandis; assembly: GCA_037957365.1. NCBI lineage: Eukaryota > Viridiplantae > Streptophyta > Pinopsida > Cupressales > Taxaceae > Torreya > Torreya grandis. The sequence goes on along the minus strand of JARHVA010000059.1, from coordinate 6,731,339 downwards.
TACTCAACCCTTAAAGGCTTCATCACCTTAGACTTCAGATAAAGGCAAGAAGAAGTTTGATGATAAGTGGTGCCATCGCCATCATTAATCCACTCATGATGATTTTGAATGTCATGTGTAACAATCCCTATTTGCATAATATACATCAAGACTTATATCAATGGATGACACTAATCTAGATGACTCTTATCTAAGTACTAACACTACTATAATCAACATTTCTGAGGAGTTCAAACTTATCTTTCACACCCAATTATAGGTGAAGGGTTAGCCTCTCTATGTCATCATCAACCATGGTAACCAAAATGACATCATCATGTAATAAAAAAATCAACACCTTGATATTACCACTATTATGCATCCAAATCCATACTCTATAGGGTGGCTGTAGTAGGAAAACATATATAAGTTTGATGGTAATGAATTTTTCAATATAAATTCAAGCCTATGGAGGAAAACATCATTTAATAAATTGCACCTCTATAGGTGTACAACATCTTACTAGGGAGATTGTACTTATATGACCATTAATCTACATATCAAACCAAGCCATAATGTTGGACTATTCACATATAAGATCACTTATACAACCTTTTTGAGTCAACACCTATGACCAAAGTCACATTGGTCACTACCAATAAATATCACAAGCTCATATTATACACATTTAAGTTATTGTTCCTCATGGTCCACCTTAATACACTTGTGTAGTCAAAGCCAAAGGACACCCTAACAGTGTACATGACTTTCCCATCATCATAATAAAAACAAATCAATAAGTTACTAGAGTAGACTAGTGAAATATTCACCAAAACTAAAGGTCTTCCAATATAATGTGTAGTAAAACACCACATCGATTTGGTCCCTAGATCTCCTCTTTAGAATAGTCCCCTATATCATAGATCAGTTTAGGAGAATGATGAAGTCTTGCACTAGATTCAAGAGCTTCTTGATTAAGGCAAGATCAAGCCTAGATCTTTGCCTTGTGAGAGTCTTATAGTCCTCACACCTAATAAAGATGGGTCTTAGTGACTCTATATAGACTATCACACACTCAAAAAAATCATACTAAAGAATTGGTATCCACTACTATGCATGCATGACCTCCTAGACTAGATCTGAGGTGCACACTATTTTACTAAGATGGACTTGAAGTTAGGTTACCATTAGGTTCCAGTCCATCTTGAAGATGTCTAAAAGAGAACATTCAAGACTCATAAAGGATTGTATGAATGGTTGGTTAGGCCTTTCAACCTTACCAATGCACTATCCAGTTTCATGCACTTAATAGATGATCTACTCAGGCCATTCCTAAACTCCTTCATCATCATCTACTTGGATGAAAATTTCATCTTCAACAAGACTTGGGAGGAGCATATGGAACACATCTCACACATTTTAGACACTTTATGCCAACATAAGTTGTAATCTAACTTAGTGAATTGTACATTTAACACTACATAAATCTAATATCTAGGCTACATAATTTATTTCAACAACATCAGAGTAGATCTAAAGAAGATCAAAGTGATCCAAAATTAGCCTAATCCATGCAATCTCATGAAATTGAGGAGTTTTCTTGGACTTGCTAACTTCTACTACAGGTTTGTCCTAGGTTTATCACACATATCCTAGGATCTAAACCAACTCACATTCACCAAAACTAAGTTTTATTGGACTTATGCACAATAAAATATTTTGAGGCACTCTAGCAACACCTATTCTTATAATTCTTAACATTATGCAAAACTTTGAAATACACACTGATGTACTTGGTGTAGTGCTCATATAACATGGACATCTAATAAATACCAATCTAAGACATTGAATGACATGGTGCAATGTTATTCCACCTATGAGAAGGAACTATATACTATTATATAATAATTTGATCAATAGTGACACTATATTCTTAGGAAGGAGACAATTGTTCATTTAGACCATAAACTGCTTCAATTTTTACAGTCATAAAATAAGATGAAAAATGGTCACCACACAAAATAGATGACTTACCTACAGTAGTTCCATCTCGTGATCAAGAAAAAGAAAAGGAATGATAACAATGAGGTATATTTCCTTAGTTGACTACTAGTTCATGCACTCATCATAGTACTAGACATGCACAACCATAATTTTATAGACTAGGTTCCTCTCTACGTAACTGATCAAGACTTCATAGCAAATTAAACTAGCCTCGTACAAGGTAACTAAGTGAAAGAGTTATATTTATTTTACTAACTTATATATATGTTTAGACATCTCTATTCTCGCTCTGGTGCACCTTGATAATGACTTATCTAGAAGGCACACTATGCCAAGACCTCAGGATATTTTGGCATGACAAAGATTCTAGCTACATTGAAATCATACTTTTAGCCACACATTCACATAGATGTGGAGAGCCATATAAAGTATTACATTTTCAAGCCCATGAATAGGAATCTAGGACTTTACACAACACTATTGGTTCCATCCAGGTCATATCAACATGGATTTCATGACTAGATTGCTTATAACAAGATGAGAACATGATTTTATGTTTATTATAGTGCATTGGTTTTCTAAGATGGATATCATGGCTGCATATAGAAAACACATTGATGCAAATAAAATACACATGCATTATTCAACCATGTTTGGGTTAAGCACATCGATCATCTCTAAATGTAATCCATGCCTTATGAGTCATTTTTTGCAAGCTTTATCAGAATTGATGGGTACATAACTAGATCGATTGATGGTTTATCATCCTCAGACATATGGGAAAATCAAAATGGTCAATTTCACACTTGTTCATCTTATATAAATGTAAAACCATGTACATTCATGCACCTGGGATGACAATCTTTTATACATTCAACATGCCTATAATAGGGCCATGGTCTATTCTAGACATGTCTTAGGTTTCAACCTTTGGTACTTCTAAACATATTCTACTACACACCATCAGGAAATGAGTCCAATGCATAAGAATGGGAAATGGACAAAGCTATGAAGTTTTTGCACCACATCTAGTCTATTTAACAGATTCTCTCTCGCACTCAAGTTAAGTACAAGGAGTGCCATGATATACATCACACTCCTCATGTATTCCAAGTTAGAAATAAAGTTTGGTTGTAACTTTAAAAGGAATGCTTCAAAGGTCCACACCAGAAGATCAAGGCTTTGTGCTATGGTCTTTACACCATTTTGTATGTAGTTGGTGAGAATTCCTTCATTCTTGATCTGCCTCAGAACTTGGGCATGCATCTAGTCTTTAACATGGAACTTATCAAGCCTTAAACTTTATCACTTATTAAGCCAAAAGTGACACAACATCCTTCTAATTTAGAGTCTAAGAACTTATGACTCATAGATAAGGACCCAATCATCAAAATGATTGACACATATACCTACCATGGTACACATCAACTTTTTTGAGTGGTCAGGGTTGGGCAATATGCTGATCAAGATAAGTGGTTCACTTCACAACAAATTTAGGTGTAGTTTCCATAATTGGCACTAATGTAATGGATACCATTTCTCTTTAATGAAGGGTAAATGATCTATGTATAACTCTTACATAATCGAGCTTAGTCCTCATTCACTCTACTATATAGGTCACACACCTCTCACCCAATCTTACACACTCCTTGACTAATGTTTTCTCATAATCATACATAGAAGACTCATGCCATATCATATACTTGTAAACACTAAACCTTGCACACTACACACTATGCACTCTTAACTACATACTTGACATCTCATAAACTCATGCACTACACATGTTTCATGCCATCTCACTAACTTTTGTGCTCTTTATAGCTTGCATCCCTGTGCACCTCAAAATCATGTGATATAGCTCATAACCCTACATGTTTAGCCAAATGTTGGACTCTAAAACATATCCATGTGTTTACTTACCTCAACCATGTGATTTAAAGGGTTTACCAACTATCATCTAGCCTGGAAGATAAACTAACACAACCATCTTCTTGGTAACTAATCACTGACACAACTATCTTCTTGGTAAATGATAATGGTTATAACCTCTCTTATATTCTAAATGTATAATTATGTAACATACACATCCATCCTAAGGTTGATGGTCCACACAGTCATATCATAGGTAACATGCTCTATGCATCTATTCTATAAAACATGCATTATCACACATTGTACTAGTTTTCCTTATTCTCTTTTAATGAATAAAATTTGCATTCCTAAAAATAAGACTTCTACTCCATTGAATGTGTTTAGTTTTATTTTTGAGGTATTTTATCCTGTTCACTTTGCACAACCAAAACTTAGTTGTCATCCACACACTTTGTCTTAGGCCCCATAGTGTAGATCATTGTATCTATGACATCATGCATCCCACACTCCATATGTAGATTTAAATGGTCAAGTTATGGCTCTGATTGATCAAAAATAGTGCCCTCATCAACTTGTTATATGACCTTTTTATTTCCCTTTTAGATCTATTCCCTTTGTGCATGGTCTAGTTGAGATTTAAACTCTAACTAAACCATGGTAAGAGTATTAGGTTCTTAAGGGAGAGCCAATTTATCCTTAGTTTTTCCATGCATGTGCCATATTCAATCTTTAAATTGTGATTGATCACCCACAACTACTTGAAAAATTGCTTAAATAGAGAATTCAAATCCATCCATGGTGAAGAAAAGGTTAATATGCCAAGTAGACTATGTTTGATGCATTTTCAAGTATCTGTGTCTCTACACATTTCTTGGTAAATATACCATCCCCTAGCTTAGGCATGTAGAGTACTATTAAATGCATGTACTTGTATTACTGGTAAAAATGTTTTGTCAACACTCTAAAGGATTTCACATTGTGTTATATGTTATTCTGGTGAAGTAATACCACTTTAACTTAGGGTGGTGTGGACATGGTTATCATTATAGAAATGATTATGCTTGGCTACATGTACTTGTTCTCATGTATTCAATTGGTATCAATGAGTATAACACCATCAATTAATTATCCCTTGAAATAGAAAGGTGATCGCACAAAAAATTTCATCCTCATTAACATAGTAAGCCTCTAACTACTATAAGTATTCTTGAACCTCCATCTGACCATGAAACCTAGGTGCTTGGTCTAAATATACAGGTGGTCCAACCATCATGCATCCACCAATTAGGTGAATTTTTTTGTGATGTTGAATTATCTTTGGAGCAAAGCTTATGTAACTATCTAGGACACCACATGCATGCCTTGTTAAATCATAAGCACCTTAATCCCAATGGTCACACATGATACTAGTAGTGTCATAAATAGATTGTGCTTATTCCTAATGTAAGATGCCATAAGGGGTAGGATCCACAATTTCATTTCCTTGAGTAGTGATGTTATAAATTATGTTGTCATCCTCATGAACATCAATATGTTCTACAAATGGGGGTCCTTGGTTGTTATATAGAGGGATGAATACACACTGAGTGTCATTCTCAAAGTTGATATACCACTTCTTGTAATACAAGTTGGAATTATTTGCATAACACCAATATCGAACAAAAAGATTTAGAAAATTAGAAGCTTCAAAAGACTCAATCACCTCGAAGTCAACCTTGAATGGGACAGCCAAGATGTTGACGACGACATATTTAAGAATGCTTATGGGCAATGGACAAGTACTATTAGACTTGAACAAAAGATGTGGGGAGGGCTATAAAGTATGGCTCCCCATTTTATCCAAGCATCTTTAGTTAAAACATTAACCTCTACATAAGTATCCACTAGGATATCACATATCATCTAGCCATAAATGGATGCATTGACAAGGACCTCTTTATAATATTTAGGATTTATTTGAATATGATCCTCTTTTTATCATGCATGGTTCAAATGATGATCCTCCAAGGATTTAGTCATTTATTGATGCAACCAAATATTAATGAGGGGAATGACATCTTAACTAAGGATTATATTACATAGTTCATGAAATTCATCATGCACTACATTTATGGGTACCATCACTTTTTACATTTTGACATGCATGGTAGCATCCTTATCTTTCAAGAAATTAATTTCAACATGCAGATCCCACACTAAAGCCATTGTGTCATGCAACACATATTTCTATTATTGAGCATTTAGATAGTGTTGTGTATGAGGTTATTCACATCGAACCTTTTTGATAGGTGGATTTGAAATTAGTTAGGAATGAACACTAATCATTGTAGTAATATTTACCTAAGGTCTAGTTGGTGGAGTGGTAGGGTGTAGTCTCCACTTAGCACTTAGATTTTTTGAAACATGAATCATACTAATGCCTTTCTTATTCCATTATTTGGTCATGGATATATACAAATCAGGTCATTTTTCCAAGTGATGTTCATTTTTATAAAAAGCACAGGTGGGATAGACTGTGCAGTCACACTAGTAGTGGTTCAAAGATCCACATTTATAATGGTTACTAGGTAGAAAATGACCACCTCCACATTCAATACCACATCCTTGACCCTTGAAAGATCAACCTCCATCAGCCTCCTAGTTATGATCAATATAAGTTTGGCAAGTTTCTCTCATGTGTGCTTCATGAATCTCATTGATAACATGATAGTCATTGCTATCATGTGTGTATATGTCACATATTTTATAGTATAGTGACACTTTAGCCTAGGTGGCATGGTATAGTAAGGGAAAAAATTATTATGGCATTATCCTCTTAGTATATCTCATAAGACTAATTTTTTACAAAATGAACATTCATCTAAGGATAATTATTCCTATTATGGCATTCTACTTCATAGTCAACACACTAAAGGTCACTACACATATCATGAGCATTATTATATGCAAGATTTTCCATTTGAGAAGACATCATAGAAATCTGAGCCTCCATAAAAGATTTGATCCTTGTATCTATACTTTTTATAGCTTTGGTATAGAGGGTGGATTTTAGTGCCTCACGTAGTTCAACAAAGTCTTATGAGATAAAGTTCATCGAAATGAAAATAATAAACCTACCATAAACCATTGAATATGTTGTGCTGGGTTAATCTCAAATTATTGCTTTGAAAGAATCATTTTAAAATGTGCATCATATGTGTACATACTCTCAGTGATATATTTTTTAATATCTTTTAAGGTTACAATACTTTGCTATTCAAATTTGGGGATATCAAATTCTTGTAGAAAATCAGCCTTTAATAATTCACAATTCACAACTACTTGTTGAGAATCAAATTTATGGTACCATTTATGTGTGCGGTGTAATAAAGTAATGGAAAATTGAGTTGCCTTTTGATTTGAATAAGTGATACCCCATGATCGACAAATGAGTTCACACTTGTGAACATGTTCTACTATATTTTCAACACCTTGATATTTAGGTAAGTGAAGTGTCATCTCATAATCGATTGTCAGTGCACTGGGTGGTTGTAGTGGACCTTGCTATGACACTCTTCTAGTTCCTCTTGAACCCTAAGGTGGTAGTCTACCAATGCCTCCTACACCATTTCCTAATCCTCTAGCTCCAGTAGAACCACTACCATTACTACCTTATGTACCTCCTATAATAATAGGTACACTAAATATAATGGGTGCTAGGGGAGGCTGATTAGTTATTATTGGTCAATAGGATGCCCACTAGTTATATTTGGTCCACTGAACATTCTAAGGTGAGCCATAGATCATTCTTGTAATAGAAAGGTAGAAATTAATGGTAAATTATTAGCTTGATCTTGTACTTCTAGAGATTCCTCTATGGTATCAGTTTTAGATTTAAATTTAGATTCTCTGCTATCAGTATCCCAATTTGTAAAAATAATTCTATCAAACTCAAATGCATGAGCATGGGCCATGATGGGGGAATTGGGTCTATTTAGATTGGGTCCCACTATCAATGTTTGCTTTATTTATTTCCTGCATACCTATGTTAATGAAGGGCATGAAGCCATGGTTAGGGGGTACTAACCATGCCTTTTCACCCTCCTATAGATTCTCACAACACTTCTAGTATCCTCCCATCTTCCTCTGAGATCACTACCTTTCATAATTTTATGCTTGGCTTCATCATACGTATGATTCCATAATTCTTGCTATCTGACTTCCATGCTAGACTACCAATCCTATACCGATGCTTACGCTTTCATTTTCCAACTAGTCACACTACTCATGCATGAGAGAGTTTAGCCATTCATGGGAAAGTTCTCAAGTCCAAATTCAATTGTAATCTTTTTAATCTCTAAAGGAAATTGTTTGATATACCTTCCTCAAAATTCCTTCAAGATTTTAAACTACACTTCTTCTGGACAAGAATACATAGAGACCATGTATTCCAAAATATAGCTATGAAGTGTTCCCTTTAACCATATGTCTACCACTCATGTTCAAGTAGATTTTAACGTTGTTTAGGCCATTTGACATTCTATTGACTAGGAAGCCTTCCATCTATAATTTATTGAGTGGTCTTGTGTATATGCTAAAAGCCAAACATGTAAATGAGCATGTAATTCTATAAAGAATGTTTCATATAGAGAATCATATATGTGATACTCTACCCATATGTATGTAGAAACTCCTAGTTCAAGATACTAAAGCGCAAAGTTCTATTCTATGGTAGCAACCCAGTGCTTGACATTTTATTAAGATAGCCACTCGATCATTTTTCTATCATCGTGCCAATAATTTCAATAGGTCCCAATAACGAAACCAAAAATGTTGGGTCTTTTCCCTTAAATTCACATAACTAAGTATCAGTTACATGCCCAATAGGAATAATTTACCAACAAGCTTGCACTTTGGAATATCATGCTAAGAGTAACCTCATGCACTCACCCAATGCATGTAGCCTAGACCAGTCCTCATTGATTCTACCATACCATGGTGGTTTAGAAAACTCTTACTTGGGTGATTGAGTTACTAAGTTAATAATTGTTACTACCAACATTAGTTTGGAGTTATTCATTTGAGGCATTCTTACAATGCATATAACTAATATCATAAAAACAAAGTTAACACTATAGAATAAAACACATCATGATTTGCAATCAAAAGATTCTATCACCTTAATCTAATGTGATTACAAGGTGCTTCCTTCATTATACTCTCTCTTTAAGTCTATATTTATAATAAATTTACAATTCCATCTAATGATATCAAAAACATATCTATCAATTTAAACCATGGAAAAAACACTTCCTTTATTGAGGCTAAGGGGTATTTATGCACTAGTAAACCCCTCACCTTTGGTTACATCATTAATACCAAAGTGATGACTAACCAATGACCATTAAAAAAAATGAGTCATGGAGAGCCATTACAAATAATTCTTATTGACTTAGGCCTAATTACTCCTATATACCTCTTTATGCTAGATCTTTGTGTTTACATTCCACATCTTTCATGGATCAGTGCTATATTTTTGCTCTCATTAATCTCTACTGCTTCTATGAACTGCTTTGTAATAACCTTTACTCCCTATGCTCTTATCCTAGTCTTGCTCTTTTATGAGTCCTATGTCTTCTGCTCATTCTCTACTTCCTTATCTTTTGTGACTCACCCTTCTCTACCAAGGTCTTCCACAACATTCCCTTATGTTTCTCTCTTTATGTCATGGTCTTGTACACTTTCTCTTGCACCCTTATTATTTTACACTTATGACTCCAAAATACTTATAATTTATTATAAAAAAATTTGGGGTCCAACACCACTCTCTTTCTTAAGTTTTTAATAGGATGAATTACATAAGTAAGATCTAGTATGAATCTATGAATAATCCCTAACTCTCCTAAGAATGATCTGATCCCTGATTCATCAATAGGGAGTAGAATGTGTAAGATTACATGAATCTAAGTAAGGTCAATTTTTATTTTACATTGGGAAATTATGTAATCAAGGATTTTTGTGCAAATAACTCCAAATACACAGTTTTTTGGATTGAGGGTGACACCTTACTCAATGAGGGGCATGAGTATGGTACACAAGACCTCTAAGTGATCAACCCTTATTTTCGCCTTTCTAAGAAGATCATCAATATAAACTTATACTATACTATGGATAAGGTCATGCAAAATATGGATCATAGCTCTATAATAATTTTCTCATGTTTTTAAGGTTGAAAGGCATGAATAAATAGTAAAATATTCTTATGGTGTAGAAAATGAGGTTTTATTTTGATCCCCTTTTTAGATTCAAATTTGGTTATATCACAAGAAACCATCCATGAGGTAAAACAACTCATATATTTTTGTATCATCAAAAATAACATCAATGGATGAAAGTGGGAAATCATCTTTAGGACATGCCTTATTAATGTCACAAAAGTCTATGCATATCCCAATTTTTTATTTTTTGAGAACAAGGACAATATTAGACATTCACATAGAATAGTCCATGAGTTTTATGAACCTATTTTCAACATTTTAATGACCTCTTATTTAACCATTAATGCAATCTTTGGGATTATGAGGCATGGGATTTTATTTAATAGGTTTTGTGTTAGGCATGGTGACTAAATTGTGAACTACTATGTTTTGCTGAATACCTATCATGTTTATATAACAAAAGGCAAAGGATTTGGAAAAATTAGTAAACAACCTCATATGGTCCTCCAAACCCTAATATGATAATGAAGACCTATAGATGATATTTATGGACTATATATCACTTCAATATTTTTCACTTTGCAAACTCAGTCCTTGGCTATTCCTCTAAGTTTTGAACCTTTCTTTCTTCTGCAAGTCTCGCATTTACTCTACCTTTTACCCATTTACATATATATCTTAGTATGACTAGTATTATGTTGATGACCCAAGAATTATATCTTTCCAAAAATGTTTAAAATGTACTTATCTTTCATCTCTACAAGTTTTCAACCTGTACCTAATTTCCTGCTCCCTAAACACTAACTTCTAGGATAGACACTGACATCGACATTAGTGTCTTGACCTGATGCAATTGTCCAGTTCCCTAAAGTCATCCAATTGCAAATGAAATGTATCATAATGGTTGTCCTTGTTAGTGTAGTGTTTTTTCCCATTGGGTTTTGCCTACACAACCTTATGGCCATTCTATGTCAATTAAGCTTCCTTAGGTTAGTTATAAAAAGGTCACATAGGTTAATTTCATTTTAATACAATTATCTAATTAATAAAATTAGAGGCTTCTTCATGTTGCCCTAATTTTCAATATATGTACCCCACTTTTCTACTTTGGAAGGTTAGACAGGTTAATGTGATTTTATGCAAGCAGGGCATATTTTAGAATATTATTGTGTGAAGATAAGCTTCTTCCTCCTTTATAATTTATCTATGATTTCATTGCTTCATACGTAGATTTGCTAAATTTTATATGTAAGGATCCAATATCATGGTCAATATAACATGGTATCAGAGCCACTTTTACCATTATTGTAGTAACCTTTATGGTGAAATCTTGCATACATTCACTATTCTAGCATAAAGAAGGGTTTGGTAGGATTTCTTAGATAATTCATGTAAAACTTTCTACTAGAACTTTAGATCTACAAAATGACTATGCCATTGGTTTGAGAAGGTGTCAAAAACCTTAGATCGATTGTAAATAAGACCTAGTTCTAGAATAGTCATTTTTCTTTTCTTTTTGGCATCCCAAGGCCCCATTTTTTATTTTTTGCAAAAATCTGTCTTGTGTTGTTGTGTAAAAATGCCTTTTGGGTTTTATTTTTTAGGTCAAAATCTCAAATGGGTCTCTTGAAAAATTTCCATCATTAAAGTATTTTGGGAATTTTTTGGCTTGCCTCAATTTCCATGCCTTCATTCCAATCGTACCTCTATGTTACTTAGATCTGTAGGTGGTCATTACTTTGGCTCTACATTTTATCTACCTCACATTGCATGCATTGGAGAGTCCATAGACTAATCTATACTTTTAAAGGGCTGTTACTTAACTAACAGACCAAATCAGACTTTCAATGGTGAGCAACTTTACTTTTCTAAGTTGAGTTATTTAATAAGTCCGTTTACTTACCCATTGAAGAAATTAGACTTGTGGAGTTGCTTTACTTGAAAATTTATGAAGTTAAGTAAGTAGGGTGCCAAAACCCAAATTACACTACTATAGATATCCTCAGACATATAAGGGGTCATTACTTGTAACTTTGCCTACCTCAAGCAAAACAGGTCCAAAAATCTATATAACACTTCACTCAACCAACTCAAACTTTTAAGGGTCTATTGATTACTTGGGTTTTCAAAGGGCGATTACTTTTGGAATTCAAGTAGATTAGGTCTGAAACTCTAGTGTACACTATGAAAGACCAACTCAAAATTTTGGGGTACCACTATGTGATTTTTTTTTTCCATTTTTGGAAAGGGTTTGTGAATGTGTAAAAGTAAGAACTTGTAAGTGCCATAACTTTCAATTTATAGCTCTGTTTTGAGTTTTTTTTTGAAAGTGCATATTTTTTCAATCTCTATGAATTGGTGGTATTGTTTTAGGCCTTTGTAACATACATTTTATTCATGGTGTAATGAATTAAAACTCAATGTAAACCTTTTATACCTTTCTTAGATGCACTATTGATTGTGCCTGATGTCCTTCTTGTACTCTCTCACACTAATTGATCATATATGCATTCTCAATAGTGCCTGATGTCCAATATTGAGCATGTGTTACATTATAATTTAAGTGGGGGGTATTGTTGATAGTTCAAGGGAGTACTTGTATTATCTCAATATATTCTTTGCTTTCATCTCAATTTTATAAATTATCTCAATCTAATCTACACTAATAGATCTAAACTTGATTGAACCACTCATACCATTTAACTATTTTGACTATAAGTTTAAAATACAACTAGCCTTGAGAGGTAAAAGACTCTATCAGATCACTATGGGTGAGGAAACTGAGCCATCTAAAGATCTAGAAAAGGTTAAGTACTAAAAAAAATGTAACGAGGCCTATGGGTTCTTATGCCTATCAATATCTCCAAACCTCCTATTTTATGTTGAATCTATAAAAACTCGTAAGGACATCTAGACCATCCTAGATAAGCTTTTTAGAGTGTAGGAAATCATGAGGGGTCATGAGCTGGAGAATGAGCTCAGGTAACTATGACACCCTAAAAGACTTATTTACAAAGTTTAAATCACTAAGACTATAGTTAAAACAATATGGCATTGAGAAAATAGATGACCAGTTGATTCTATTTGTGCTTGTAAAACTGGGTCATGACTATTCAATTTTTGTCTTTACATTTCATGCTACTAAACATGTACTTGGATCCACTTGGACAATGCCATCATTTGATGAGTTTTTTACTGATCTAATTCAAGATTAAGATAAGATGGTTCAAATAGGTGCACTAAAGTCTTCAAAATTATATGCCTTGATTATTAATCAAGACAAGAATAAGCCTTTTAGTAATGGTAAATAGGAGAAGAAATAGTCTAAACCAGATCATGAGCACAAGAATAATTAGAAATTAGATGCCAAGCCTAAGGCATCATCAAATGAGTCCTCCTCAAGTGGGAAACCTAAGAAGGATAAAATCAAATATAACTTTTGCAAGAAACTTGGGCATGATGAATCTCAGTGCATGAAAAAGAAGATTGACACCTTGACTAAGATCCTTGAGAAGAATAACATCAGTGTTCTTGAATTCTCAACTCAGAACACATCTGTATAAGATTTTATAAAGGCTAAAGACAACAAAAATGGTAAAAACAAGGGCAAGGCACTTATTACAATAGTTTCTTAGCCTTTGACTTGGGTTACTAACTCAGGTGCTTCCTATCACATGGCCTCCTTAGAGGATCTATTTTTAGAAATAGAGCCATGTTCTATACCTTCAATTCTCATGGTTCATGACACTTTGATAGAAGTCAATGGTAAAGGATCAGTTGAAGTAAGTGATGGGACCTTTAATGGTGTTCTATGTGTTCTTTCACTATCCACCAATCTTTTTTCAGTGTACCAAATCACTTACATAGGTGCATAGAAGTGAGTTGAGTTTACCCCTGATTTAATGGTTATTAAGGAGCTACATAGTGACACTATAGTGGCTTATGGGAAGGATAATCATTAGTCTAAGCTATATACCTTCTCATAATTTTCCCTAGATCAACCCTTAGTTTCACTACTTACTCATGCAGATGGAGTGAGCAAACTATGGCATGAACTATTTGGCCATTTAAACTACCATTACCTGGAGCAACTCAATTGTTAGGACATGGTTTTAGGGCTACCCAAAGTTAGATTCTTAGATGGCCTATGCAATGGCTGCATTCTTGGCAAGCATCCAAAGGAGAAATATGACAAGGAAAAAACAAGGAGAGATGAACAAAGTTGGGAATTATCCACAGTGACTTAATAGGTCCATTTCTAAAACCTTCATTCAATAGGACTAGATACATGCTCACATTCATCAATGACTTTTCAAGGTACACCTGGCTATTTTTTCTCAAAAAGAAGTCTAAAGTCTTTAATCACTTCAAGGACTTCAAGGCACTTATGGAGAATTAGTTAGATTGTTTCATCAAAATCTTAAGGATTGAAAATGGTGGGGAGTATGTCAACAATAGGTTTGAGTAGTTTTGCATATTAGAGGGGATTCAGATGAAACACATAGTTTCATACAGTCCTCAACAAAATGGTGTGGCCAAATGTAAGAACCATTCCTTAAAGGAAATGGCCAACTGCATGCTTTAATCAAAGTATTTTTCTGTTCAGTTTTGGGATAAAGAAATCAACTATGCATATTACATTTAGAATCATTTTCTACATAAATCCTTGAAAGTAATCACTCCTTTTAAAGCTTGGGATGGTCACAAACCCATAATGGATCACTTTTGAGTGTTTGGATCACTAACAATGTTCCATGTTCCCAAGAAGATATGTAAGCAATGGACCCTCAGATTCAGTCTTGTATCTTTATGGGGTCTGTAGAGGGTACTAAGGGATACAAGATTCCCCATCCTAAAACTCATTAGTTTTTCATAGAAAGGAGTGTCAAGTTTTACAAGGGCCCACTTTAACTCAGTACTGGCACTCTAGACTCTTCAAAAGTCTCATTGGACATTTATTCCACCTCAGATAGTGACTTAGATCCACCTCAAAATCCTCCTGATGATTAGGATGACTCTTTTTCTTCTTCAATTTCAAGTGATGGGAGCAGTGATGAGGATTCTCCTCCTCCATCTCACACTCACACTTTAGATGATGATGACTCACATCTTGATTCTCTAATCTCATACTATTTTGGTCTTACCTGGGCTAAACAGACACTTCAAAGTGTTGGGAAATGGGTTGGAAATCCATTAGATATAAGGTAGACACATTTATAGTTTTAATAGACTTTACAAGCCTACCTAGTCATTTCCTCAAATTTGTAAACCTAGAATGGGATTTTTCTATGCAGGAGGAGTATAATTCCATAATCAAGAACAAAGCATGGGACTTGGTCCCTCTTCCTAAAGGAACAAAATTGGTTTTTTAAAAATGGGTTTATCAAACTAAGTATGGTGTATATGGGTTTGTTGATAAGTATAAAGACTGTCTAGTTATAAAGGGGTTTTTTCAGGTGCCTGAGATAGACTACACCAAGACATTTTATCCTTTAGCAAAGATGATGTCTATCAGATTCACTCTAGCCATCGTAGTCGCACATCGATGGGATGTTCACCAAATGGACATTAAGAGTGTTTTAATACATGGTGACCTTAAATAAGATATCTACATGGAATAACCACAAGGATTTGTGGAAGATTCCTTCTTGATATACAGACTCAAAAAATCTATCTACGAACTCAAACAGGCCCCTTGAGCATGGTATACCAAGATAAACTCCTTTCTCCTCATAGTTAGGTTCCCCAGATGCCACTTAGATGTGAATGTCTACATGTTGTGATAAGATGATTCTCTATTGATCCTAATTCTCTATGTGGATGACTTACTAATTATATGGAGCTCATAATCATCCATCTCAGTAGTGAAAACTACACTTTCAAACATATTTTTAATGATAGACATGGGATTATTACATTAATTTCTCAATATTGAAATCATTTAGTTAGATTCTAGGATAATTTTATCACAATCCAAGTATTTTCTTGATTTTATTGTGAGGTTTAACATGGTTGATTGTAAGCCAACTCCTACTTCCTTCTTGTTTGGTGTGAAGCTTGAGGTTGATTGTCCTAAACCATTGGTTGATGCAAACCTGTATTATTAACTTGTGGGTAGTCTTATCTATCTCACACACACTAGACTTGATATATCCTATGCATTTGGCATGGTCTTATGATTTATGTAGGAGCCACATGAATTGCATTGGAAAGTAACTAAGTAGATTCTGCACTACATTCAAGGTTTACACAACTATGGGATACACTATAGAGTAGGAACAGAGGTTGATTTGATTAGATACATAGATTCAAATTTGGATAGAGATATTTAGAGTCAAAAGTCCATTTTAAGCTATAATTTCTCACTTAGTTTGGGTCCAATAAGTTGGTCAAGTAAGAAGTATCATGTAATTTCTTTATCATCTATAGAGGTAGAATATAAATGGGCTGTCAATGCCACCACTGAGGCAATCTAGCTTCAAGGGATTCTCACTGAGTTTGGTATCCATTTTCATAAGCCAAAAATCATCTATGTTGACAAACAAAGCACTATCCAGATTTGCAAGATCTAGTTCTCCATCAAAGGACCAAACACATAGAGATTCACGTGCACTTCATCATGGAGCTTATCAATGAGTAAGTAATTGATCTTTAGTACTATCTAACATTAGATCAGATTGAAGATATTATGACCAAGCCCTTCACATAGAGTAAATTTGTTCATCTATGAGCTCTCATTAAGGTTAAAGCTACTCCACCTTCTTCTTCCTCTTATGGAGGTTCTTCACTATGTACTTGGGTACCTCATCAAGCTTTCAATGTCAAGACCCAATTCTCATCTCACCTAAGCTATGCTTAAGGGGGGTGTTAGTGTAGTGCTTTTCTCCATTGGGTTTTTCCTATATAGCCTTATGGCCATTTTATGTCAATTAAGCTTCTTTAGGTTAGTTATAAAAGGGTCACATAGGCTAATTTCATTTTAATGGAATTATCTAATTAGGAAAATTAGATGCCTCCTCATGTTGCCCTAATTTTCCCTATATGTACCCCACTTTTCCACTTTATAAGGTTAGATAGGTTAATGTGGTTTTATGCAAGTAGGTCATATTTTACAATATTTTTGTGTGAAGACAAGCTTCTTCCTTTGAAATTTATCTATGATTTCATAGCTCCATACATATATTTTCTCAATATTTTATGCAAGGATCCAAGATCGTGACCAATTCAACAATCCTAAGTATTTTAATGTGATTTATTACTCTAAAGGGATTGATATAAATATAAGATCAACCCTCATTCATTACTTACCTAGTAACATGAGAACAATACCGAGTATTCTTACCAAAGAGTATTCAAAGAACATTCAACTAAATAAAACTTCCCTATTTACATAATATTCATAGGTATAACACCTATAGAGGTCTGAATTACTAAAGATGTAACCCAAGAGCCCAATTTTTCAAGTTATAAGTTAGGTCAATATTATATTTACTTTTCACATATTACATGATTTACACATAATCCAACATGTAGGGGAGAAATACACGAGTCTGAGGCCCTATTCTAGAGTATTGGCTATATAGGTAGTGCCCACTAATAACAAGGTCTTTGGGGTTAGCTTGACACTATATTCCTACTAACCCATTTTTCCCTAAGGTTAGTATGAAGATGGAGAACTAGAGTTTTTCCATTGTATAAGGAGAGACAATCCATGACCCAAATTTGAATGAACTAGAATAAAGGTGAAGATAAACCTAGAACCATCCAAGTGGTCACATCTCTTTTTAGCAAGTATTCCATATAAGACACTTACATTGAACCCAAACAGTAGCATGAACACAACCATCCCAGGCTAATATTAGTGTTCAAAGCTCCAAAAGTGTCAGATCTAGAATCTGATGACTATTCCAAAATGGTATTCCAACTTTATTCCTACACATTCTAGATCCAACACTATGTCAACATCAAAATCAACTAAGTATATCACTTCATTGTCATTTCCATACATAGCTTCGTTGTACTTTCCATATTTATACTATATCAATTTTTATGAATTTAACATATGCATGTATTTGATTTTAGCATATAATTAGCATGCTATTAGTATGAAGCTCATTTTTGGGTGTCAAAAGTTACTAGGATCTCTTGAAACCAATATAATATAGAAGATCATTCTGAGATCTTTCCAATAAATTTTGAAATGCATAAAATAGACATCATATGCTCTTGATATAGCTGGTCAAAGTTTGGATCACAAAATTGTCAACAGGTCTACAATGATGTGGATGCATGTATGACTTCCAAGTGGACCAATCAACATGTGACACATGGTAGTGCAATGGTAAAAAGGTGTTTGGTTTTCATCTCTAGTCTTCGACACTTATGTTCAGATAAATGGGCCCTGCTATTTACTGGCTGGGGACCCTTAGTTAGGATCGACACACTCTTTTTGTAGAGGGGTGCCTTTGCCTCCATTAATTCATATTACCATTGTAACACTTTTGTTTTTGTATGCCTTTATGTTGTTTACATGCTGCATGTGGGACTAATAATCCCAAATTATTAAACCAAATACCACATAATATTTTGGTGCATCTCATTTTGACAAGTGGTAGGATGAGGAGCCTCATTATGGAATTTTTGGAGAGGTCCATGTGGTGGGTCCTTAAGACACCACATGGAATACCACCACATCACTTTATATTATCTAAGTTTGAGATATGCCAACTCAAAGAATCTAACTGAGTCATAGGCAATTCTAACAACTCAACTCTGACCTTGCCTATTTTGTTTAGGATCCTATTAACAAAGTGGGTCAAGCTCACCTCTTTATCCATATAGGATCTTTTAAACCGATCTTGATGGTTCTAAAGCTAACCAAGTTTGGCATAGAGGTATAAGCCCAAAATAAAAAGGTAAGAGATGTGGCTGTATCCATAAAACAAATAAGGGGCTTTGGGCTATATGAAGCTCTTAAAATGTTTCAATATAGTAGATGTGGGATTATTATCTCCAATAAGAGTACAAAGGCATCGATTAAGGAATAAAACCCTCAACCCTAGGTTCTAAAATATAAGCCTTAACCATTCTACCACATGTAATCTACATGCATATAGGTGGTAAATATACTATTTATGGATTTAGGTCATAATTGTAAAGGATATGAGGGATTCAAACCCTATCCTTCATGCTTGTTAAAAGGATTAATTACCACTATGTTTTAGAACTAATGTGAAGATATATGTGTGTGAATATGTATTGATACACATAGAGACCTAATCCTATGGACATTTTCTTCTATTTTGAAATGCCTTTTGGCCATAGAAGATGTATAATGTTGGTTGTATATTTATAGACATAGTCTTGAATGTGAGAGGAAGATACACCTATTTGGTAAGGACTTCAGGCCATTGGCAAATGTGATTTTTACATTATAGGGTATTCATATACACATAGACCCAAGATGGGATTAGATAGACATGAGCCATGAGTAGCCAAAGGGTTCAAGATGTGTTTTGAACCCATAATGTCTCTTTTGCAAAAGAGATAGGTATTTCCATTAGACCAATCAAGACACACACTTAGGTATACCATGTAAAATTATATTTTAAGATTACATAAACCCTAAACGAGGCTATGGAGCTCATTGTATATGTTATTTAGGGTTATTGAAGGAGTTATAGGTCTTGTAGAAGGTAGAGAACACTCCTTCACATCATTATGCCTATTTTATTAGAGTTTTCATGCACTCTAATGGAGAAACCATGCTCGCATGCATAAAGAAGATGAATAGGTGCTACAAACTTTGAGAAGACACATTACTAATTAGTTTTAGAGTCTTCACATAGTTTCAACACTATTTGCAAGTCTTAATCCACATTTTTATGCAAGTTTTTAATTTGATGACACTTAAATCTTTTAAATGGATTAGTTCATTATTTTACAAACCCAGAGATGTAACCCCTAAAAGGGTAAACTCCGTTATCAAGGTTTGTGTCACTTTATTTTAAATTTATTTTGTGTTGCAATTTTATAATTTAGTTTGGGAAAGAATTAATGAGACACTAAACTAATTATGGGAAAGGTATATAACAATAAAAATAGGGAGTTTGAAATCAGAGTCATGTTTCTTGAGTTATTATTCACTCATGTTTAATTTTAGAACTCCTATTTGATTTAATCAAGAAAGTGAGAATATTCTGCATCTACTTCTATGTACTTAAGGAATTGAGATTTTTCAGTATCCATTTAAAAAAAAACTACTTGATTTATCTAAAGGGGTAAATCTTGTTTTCAAATCAGATATAGATTTGATTATCTCCCTTGTGCCATTTCATTTCTATATACCCATTTAATCAAATCTAGGGATAACAATAATATCACCTAGATCATTTTAGGGTTAAATAAGAACCAAGATTAAGGATCTTAGGGTTTTATTCAGTCCCTATATTGATGTTTATGGTGTCCTCATTAGAAAAAATTCCCTTCTTTAAATTTTTCTAGAGTAGGAAGAAGGTTA
This sequence comes from Torreya grandis, assembly GCA_037957365.1. Classification (NCBI taxonomy): domain Eukaryota; kingdom Viridiplantae; phylum Streptophyta; class Pinopsida; order Cupressales; family Taxaceae; genus Torreya; species Torreya grandis. The sequence continues at coordinate 6,710,765 of JARHVA010000059.1, read as the reverse complement.
CAATCCTCATCATCTGTGTTAAATATGTCAAACTATTCATTAAAATAATAATATAATTATTACTAAGAGTATATTAAAATAAAATGAAGTAATATTCCCTTGGAAAATAATCAATCCATAAGGTTGATATGAGATTTTACAAGTGGGGAAACTATCAAATGGAGAAAAAAACCATAATCTTATTAGAAGCCTTATAAATAATAAATTCTAAGTATAATAACAATAAAAATCTAAGAGAGAGAGAGAGGTAAGAGTGGCCTCAAGCCAAAAGATACATTATAAAATTGCAAGAGAAATATTTTTAATTAATTTTGTTATAGAAAAGAGGAGATGACTCTTTAAATAGAAAAAGAGGAAAGATGAGATTTAAAAGAATCTCATCATGACCTTGCAATACCTCTTTGCTATGTGCCATGTATCCTATTCCCAAAGATAATGGGGAGGGGGGAATGAGTGACATATGGGTAGAGGAGTCACTTATGTAAATAACTCCCAAATCCTATAAGTAGATAAGAGAGGTGAAAGACACATCATAAATTTAGGATAAAGTATATTTATTATTATAATAAGTATACACCTAAAAAAACTTATTGTGGCCAACATGCCCCCTCTTCCTTAAAATGGGGGACCCCTCTGAAAAATCCATAAACCATAACTCTTAGGTCGTTTATTTTATTCTTGTAGGCTTTGCTCAAGAAAAATTATTAGAATATTAGATCATCCCAATTTCCCCAAGAAGTAACAAGTCTTTTTTTTATTTTTATGACTAAGGTAGACTTGTTATTTTATGAATTTAGGGTGCTAACATTATAGGTCCACTTTTAAAATAATTCTACAAAGTCTTGTTCCTTTCCTGGAGCAACAAACCCATCACCCTTTATGTATATAAAGGAAAATGTAGATGACATATTAATCAATCCTAACTTAGAGAAGATAAATCCTACTCACACTTTCAATTATTGATACATTAGATATTCAGGGTCATGACCAAGATGGATCCACTAGACCTAGATAAGGGATCTCTTACCATAATAATATCACTAGAGAGGGTTCCAAATCCTCTAGTCGAGCAACACCATGAAATAACCATAACTAGGTCCTATGTTTTCATATTCACAAAGTAAATGATAAGTAAATTAAAATCTAATCTAGTGCTAACCAAAGCTTGTGGCACAAAGTGGGGGTAATAAACATAAAAAGTAAACATGTATAGGAGAATTATAATTAAGCCATGCATAGATAAAACCCTAATAAATGGATAGAGTAATATATTCAAAAACCATTAATTATGCTAATTCTATCTACTAAAATATAGGAGTAAAGTTAGAGATACTTACCTTGAAGATGAACATGTTGACATTCAATCTCTCCCTTAGACAAAGGTGTTTTTAAAGAGGTTGTTATGGTTTGTAAAGATCACTAAGAAGGGTCTAAATATCTAAGACTTTTCCAAAAGACAAGATTCTTCTCAAAGTTTAAACCCTAAATAATGACTCCTCAAGTAGAATGGTCGAAGAACAGATTGTAAAGAAGTGCAAATGAATAATTAACTCTATTGTCTCTCTAAGAAATGGAAAAATGAATGTGTATATATAGATAGATCTAACCCTAAACCTTTTTAAAAGTTTAACCAATAGGGTTGGCCGAATTCAACCCTATATTGTTATTTGATAAAACTGATTTAAGTCTTGGTCTAGGTTAACCAAGGTTGACCTAGACTTATAACGCACTTTTAACAAATTAAATGGGTCAACCTAGGATCATAATGTACTGTAAACTATAAAAATAGGTTTTTGGCTTAGGAAGGGGCTAATTAAGGTGGTGTATTTCTTGGAGGAGTGTGTAATAGAGGTATCAAACCTTAAGGAAGTACATAGGAAAAGGTTGTGTAGATAACAAGTGGTGTTATAGGAGATAACAATCTTATGAAGCACTAATGATCTATCCACCCCTTTCTCAGCGCACCCTTTAAGGTATTCACTTAGAGAGATTGAGACTCGATGGGTTCTTTCAAGAGAAAAAAACATAAATAACTGATAAAGTTTGAAAATATTTGTGTATACATATGCCCCACTCGAATCTCATCACATGCCACTCAGGTGTAATAGGGGATGGGTTTTTGATAAAAGAACATGGTAACACATAATGTTGAAGCTAAATAGATTGTAGTATTTTAAAGCATAAAATAACTGAAAGTAAATGGCTGAAAAGAAAAGTAACTAAAAATAAAAAGTAAAGTATGTGTACCTTAACTAACCTTTATCATTGGATGGTTATCTACTGTGTTTGTAGTTTTGATCATGGAGGGCACATAGACTACTTTGAATAAAACCAAGGATACAAAACTAAAGAGAAAAAACAAATAAACATAGGAAAGCTAAGATAACTAACATGGTGTAGGTGAGAGATACTTGGAAATTTGGTAAGCTGGGATGACAAACTCTAAGTTAAGACTAAATAACCCAGTCAAAGTTTATAGTAAATTAGGTAACTAAAAAGCCAAGGCTACTAAATGACTGAAAAACTCAAATAAGTAAACCTTAAGTAATAAAGGTAAATAAACCAAGTCAAACTAAGGATAAAAGTGAAAAAGATGATAATCAAATATCAATATAAAATCAGTAACAATCTTTACTTAAATAAAGATGGGCAAGCAATGACAAAATAACATTGATGAGCGAGTAGTAACAATCCTTAATCATCAATGGAAAAAGTGCATACAAGGGGAAATAATGTTAGTGAGTGAGAAGTAACAAGCCAACCTTACTTAATAATGGAAAAAGTACATGAAAGTAGAAACAAATGTAGTTGTCTAAAAAAAAGGAAGTACAACATTGGAAAATTTTCAAATAAACCAAAAAAATTATAGAAACATAAAGCAATGTTATAAATAAAGCAATCCATAGTCTCTCAAGCATATTATTTTGTTCTAAAGATAGATATAATAAAAATAAAGTAGTGGTAGCATATTTTTAAGATATGATGAAGAAGGAATAAAATAAGTGGGAAAATAGATTTAGAATCAAACTTGCCTATCAAGGGGGGAAATGAAATGGGTAGAGGGTGAAATGAAGTTAAAAATAAGGTAGATAAACTCTTTATCAAAGTCAAGACACTTAAATTGAGTTTGTTAAAATAAGAGGATTATCAACATTAAGGAATCTGTATCGATTATCCTAGCCACACAAATCTCAAGTCATAAAATGAAGCATGAATATCATCTCATGAAGGTTATATGCATGAAAATTAAAATGGACCCACCTTCCCACAGTGTGTTCCCAATTCCTTAGGACCCCTTATAGAGCCATCGATCTACTGTGAAGATTAGGTACTTGCATGAGAAAGTAGGTAGCACCATAGATTATTTTGAATTATCCTATCCCAATATACTGGCCTATTGCACCCCAATAAACCTTGGCTCTATCATAAGGCCAAATGTGGAGTTTGAGCTTCGATTGGAGATAGGATATGTGCTATGAATCATGTTTTTGGGTGTGATTTTTATTTTTGACTTTATATGTTGCCTTTTGATTATTTCCTTTTGTTTTAAATGATTTGGATTTTAACTTTTGATGGCTTTTCTATTCTTCCTCCATACAGATTCAGAGAACCAAAAATGGGTGCTAAAGATGACTATTATTTGAAAAATTCAGACTTGGTTGATAAGGAAAATAAATTGGACAACATGGTGTCTAAGAGTCTTGTTAATTCATATGAAATAAAAGTGCTATCTTGACTTTGACCTTGTTTTATCCAAAGTGGAATGAAAAGATAGGAAATCAAGGGGAATGAACATGATATAATTTGAATTACTTCAAATTGCAAAAAATGTGACAAAGGTGAAAAAGGATACAATGATAGGTAAGTATGATTACTCATCTAAGAATGTGATTATAGGGAAACATGCTAACATATTTTTTTGTGCAAGTTTTATCTACAAAAGAAAATAAAAACCAAAGCTAAGAACAAGGGATCACAAATTTGTAACCATTTCTTAACATTCTAGAAAAGGAACATTTGGTTGAATAAAGGTATTTTTAGAATAAAATGATGATGTTATGAGGATAGCCTAGTCCTATCCATGGTCTTACACTAAAACTCATAAAAAAAACCCATGAGGGTGTAACAAAGGCAAAAAAAATTGTATTTTGTGAGGAGGGTTAGGTCCTATCCATGGTCTTAGCTTACAACTCACAAAAGAAAAGCCCAAGAGAGTGAAACAAAGGCAAAAATGGTATTTTTTAAGGAGGGTCTAGTCCTATCTATGATCTTACACTGTAAATTATAGAAGAAAAACCTAAGTGGATGAATAAAGTATGTGAAAAAATGGTATTTATTAGGAGGCCCTGGTCCTATCCATGGTCTTACACTACAACTCATAAAATAAAAACCTAAGAAGGCACAAAAAGTATTGGAAAAAAATAAGTCAATAAAATCAAAAGGAATTCATGAGGAATATCGAGTCTTATCCATGGTATTACAATGCAAATCATAAGAAGAAGAAACCAAATGAGTAATAGAAGGAACTCAGGTTTATGAAAAGAGAATAATGGTGAAAAGGGTGAGACCCATGAAAAAATCCTACAAAAAGTGTTAGTAGATAACATATATAAATATGATAAGAAGGGAAATATCTAATAAAAGTATTTGTTTAAGAATTTCACAATGGTGGGCTCCTTAAAAACATGGCCTTCATTAGTTTGGAGGTGATAGGTGCTAACACTAAGAATATATTTCAATAAATAAGCATCCAACCATTTTTGGGTGTATTTGACTTATTTATCATGGGTATTGTCTAATTTAAGGACTATATCACCAACATTGAAAGTGCAGACTTTAACCTTTTTCTTATGTTGCTTGGTAATACAGGCCTTTTATTGATGACTATTTTTTAGAGTGGCTAGATGGTGTTCATCCAGAAAATCAAGAGCATAAAGGTGGGCTTCCCATAATTCCTCATTAGGATTGATACTATGAATATATGCATGTAAAGAGGGGAGCTTAACTTCTAATGGTAAGACAAACTTATAACCATAGACTAGAAATAACGGTGGTCCCAATAACAATATAAATGCGAGTATGATAGGTCCAAAGTGCAGGATATAAATGAAGATGACAATATATGTAGGTTTCGAAGATATTCTTTTGAAGGATTTTATTGAGAATTTTGTTAGTGGCCCCAGCTTGACCATTTCACTTTGGATGATAAGGTGGGGAAAATTTATGAGATATTTTAAATTTACCACATAACTAGTTCACGTCCTTATTCTTAAAATTGTCATCATTATCATAAATGATAGTATGGGGAAATACAAAATGAAAAATGATCTAGTTAAGGACAAACTTGGAAATAATATTTCCTATGATGTTGAAGAGAGGCATGGCTTCTACCCATTTTGTAAAATATTCATTAGCTGTGATGATAAAAACATGCCCATCCTATAATGTAGGTAATTTTTTGATGATATCTAATCTATGTGAACTAGGAATTTGACATAGAGGGTAGGTTAGTCTTGTGTTAGTCTTATAAAACAAATGAAATGAATACACAAATATCCTAACACCTCTATCCTATACACTAGGGAGAACTTAGGTAACAAAAACTAAATGAAAGCATACCAAAAACATAAAAGACATAACTCGTTTACTTTTCTTGGGTGATCCAAAAATATTTGTTGAATCTCTTTCTCGACTTGTGCATCAATAAGTCTTTGATAATGGATGTTACTTAGATCCTTCTCTCCTTGGCACCTTGAATTTTATGTTATTTATCTTAAGATTTGAGCATGGTAACACTACTTTCTAGGAATTTAGGCATTATAACTCTACTCTTATCAAAGCTTTGAAGTCATTTGTGCATAATAACTTTACACCAAAATAGTTTATGGTTCAATAGGAAATGCCTTGTATTTATAGCCTTAGGAATTAAATCTCACCCAAAGTGAGTTAGGGTTGAGTTTAGGCTTGGAATGGGTTCAAACTAAACCTAGGTGAGTTAAACCTAACTCTATTAGAGTTAATAATTACCAAGTAATTATGATTTGTAATTACTAGTCATGGCTCTCAAATTAGATATTTTAGGATAGTTTCAAAGAGAATGACAACTCATAAAGGCTAGGATATTTATTTTTTTGAATTCTCTTTTATAGATATTCATTAACTGTAAATAGATAATTCAATTAGGCATTTAATGCTGCTTAATTAGATAACTGATTTAGATTATCCTTTTAGCTCTTTCAAGATTTATTAAAGTGTGCAAGTGCCCCACTTAATAGGTCCATAGGCCAAATTGATAGTTGTGATACCACAAGGTGATTAGGAATGAATATGTGAGAGTTTATTGTTTCATATCGTAGGATACCTCAATTAGGGATGTCTCAACATGATTCTAAGTTTTGATGAATGATGCACAAGAAAATTTGGGGCGTTCAATGGTTCTTAGGCTTAATTTGAAATAGTTGGTAGAAATTGGTCTAAAATCCATTTGGAAGATAGTTGTGGCCATTTTTAGGTGTCTACAATCCCCACATGGAAAATAGCCAAGGAGATTCCATAGTTTGGATCTTGACTAGTGGTGAATGTATTAGATTATCATGGATTTGGAAAGGACTACACTTTTTAGTGAATTAGATAGCATATTTTTCAAGAATAGGCCAAAATTAACCCATATATAGGCATTTATATGTTGAAGCATATCTGCTATAGTGATCACCACAAATTCCCCCATGTGCTTGTTCAAAGAGAGGAGGGACCTCTTCTTTCATTACATAGTGGAATAAGGTACCTTCAACATTTTGATAACAAAGGGTGTTATATTGAAAGACATATTTGAAGGCTTGTTTACAAATTCTAGTCTTTTCACAAGAATTTGTATCCAGAGGATAAGTTTGATGTTCAAGGAATTGGATAATTTCTTTATACCATGGTATTTGTCAAATGGTGACAACTTCTATATGAAAAATGAGTGAATCTTATGGTTGGATATAAGATGGGGACCAATTTATTTGAATAAGAAATTGGGAATCATTAAGAACTTGATGTAGATGAAGTAAGGATGTCGAAAAAGCAATAGAGTCAATGATATAGTTTTGATCTCTTGAAATGGGTTTGATGGTAAAATAAACAAATTATTTGGAGAGGGTATTGGCCATTTGATTATAAGCAATGATATTTTCACTTTTATATTGATAATCAACATTAACTTGATGGTATATGCATTGGGAGTCACCCAAAGCATGTAGATATGTAATCTCTAAGTCAAGTACCACTCTCTTGCCTAATACTAAAGTTTCATATTATACCATGTTATTAGTGACAATAAAGGTAAGCCATAATTCCAAAGAGACTATTTTATCATTAGGGATAGTTATAATACAACCTGCCCTAGCTCCTTGGAGACATTTACCTCTATAATAATGTAGGGTCTAAGTGTCTTCATGTAAATCAACATTTATTTTAGGAAGTTCTTTGATAACTTATTTATATTTAATATCAAGAATGACATAGGAATCTTATTGATTACTTATTTATAAATTAGCAGTGAAGTTATATAAGTAGTATTTTATGAGAGATAGCTTGACTGAAACCTTTAATGTAGAGAATGTTATCATTGGAGAGACTATCTTGAAGATGGTTGTAACATGTATGGGTACCACTGCAAGTTGGTTGGTAATGACTTGTCCTTTGACAATGTTTTGAGTGATAATGTAAAAGTAAAATTCTATTAAAATAAACATCCACTTGCCAATTATATCTCTAAGTAAATAGGCTTTGGATAAAAAGTGACGAAGTGGGTGATAATAAACTATGACATAAGTTGTTTGATAAAACATATAGTGACAAAGATTTTCAACTGTGAAATAGATAGTGAGACAATCACATTATACTTTGGTATAATTTTTTTCTTAATTTATGAGGCCTATAATAATATAATAGATAAAATATTCTCTTCTAATATCATCTTATTGGGCAAGCATTGCCTCAACTAATATGGGTGTAGAAGAAGTGTAAAAAATTAGAGGAAAATCATTAGAAGGTGGACAAAGGGTAGGTGGATGTAGCAGTGATTATTTCATGTTGTCAAATGCCTTTTGACAAGGATCAGTCCATTCTAAAGCATTACATTTTTTAAGAAGGGAACTAACATAATAAATATGATAAGCCATTTTGAGGATGAATCATCATATTACCTCAAACTTGCCGAGGTAAATACAAATGTTTAAAATAGAATGAAGAATAGTCATGTTGACTACGGCAATGATTTTAGTGAGAATGACATCAATACCATGAAAAGAGACTAATAACCCTAGTAATTTACTAGATGTAACACCAAAAACACATTTGTAGGGGTTGAGTCTAACTTTATATTTGATGAGTCAATTAAAGATGATAGAAAGATTAGAAACATGAGTTTTATGAATTTTAGATTTAGCGATGAGATCATCCACATAGGTTTCCATAATATTATGGATAAGGTCATTAAAAATGTGGGTTATAGCCCACTGATAGGCATTTCTGGCATTTTTAAGGTTGAAGGTCATTTTAACATAGTAATAGGTGCCCCATTCAATGGTGAAAGTTGTCTTGGGTTGGTCTTTGAGAGGGATATGAATATTATTGTATTGCAAAAAACCATCCATGAGGGACAACATTTTATATCTAGTAGTGGAATCAATGATGGCATAAATCAAAGGTAATGGAAAATTGTCCTTGGGACAAGTGAGATTGAGGTTATGAAAGTTAATGCAAATGTTAATAACCATGGTAACATTTTTGTGAATGGGAACAATATTTGACACCCATTTAGAATAGTCCATGGGTTTAATAAAATTGGCATCTAATAGTTTTATAATTTCTTTATGACATAGGGTAGAAAATTTGGGAAAAAATTTCTACTATTTTTGTTGAATGGGTTTGGCATTGGGGTATGTGATTATGTTTTGCACCATGATACTAATATTGATGTTAGACATGCCCTCAGATGACCAAGTTAAAGTCTTATGATATTTATTAAATAATAAACTTAAGTTATCATGGTTGGTTAGCATGAGTTATCTATAAATAGTGATAGGTTGAGGATATGAGGGTGTGCCATATTCTATTCTTATAATTTCCTCGATAAACATAACATTTATATCTTGAAAATGATATGGTGTTTTGGGAAAAGAGGAGATGGGATTAGTTTTACGATCGATTCTAACAATGAAATTATTTAAGCAAGGGGCCTTTAACTCAAAATTTCAAAGTTTTGATGTTGTCGAGGAAGTTAAGGTTCTCGGGCATGGAAAAATTCAAGGATAAATTCATCACTAGGTAACATAGGCAAAGTTACATAATATTACACATATAATTCAAGATCAATGAGTTTATTAGCATTGTAATTGTATTCATAATGTATCTAGCATACATATGTGGTCTTGGCATCAAGAGTGATGTTAGGAGTAGGTAGAACTGTGGAAGAAGGTTGATTGGATTCAATTGGTTTATCTTTGGAATCATTGATGAGGAGAGGATCTGGTAGAATAATCTATGGGATATAAGGTATAGAAGGTTCCAAAAATTCCAAAGATGTAAGAGGTAATATTTTTTCAACCACCTAAGGAGTATCAAGAAGTGGAGAAATAAATGGAGGTACATGACCTTTAGGTTCTAACTTGATAGCCATGGAAATAGTATGAAAAACATAATTAAAAATATGTATTATAGCTAATGTTTTTTGATAATGTTGAAAATCAAAATCTCTTGATTGAGCTTGGCCATAATTTAGTTATTGTCATAGGTTGGAGAAATAGTACATGCTTATGATTCTGAAGGAAATTCTGAGGGGGGGACACCTAGATCACTAATTTTACATGGTGACATGGTTAAAGGGTCTTAAAATAACTTAGGCACTCCATAGTCATTACATTTGAAATCATATTCTGTATAAGATGATTCATGTGAATTATAAAGAAGGAAATCAATGATCTCATTAATAAGAGGGATGGAACAATTATGAGGTACAAGGAAGGAGGAAGCCAGTCCAAAATGTAAGGAGGTAGCTTGGTAGAATTTCATGTATTTTTAAAATCATTTAGCTCATCATCATCAAAATCAATAAGAGTGACTTGTAAATTTGTATTCATATTGACGAATTTGGGTAAAGGTGGACTATTAATTTTTAGAATAGTGGGAATTTGATATTGAGATTTAGGATTGGGAAGCTAAATAATCCATGGGTTAAGATATACCTCATGTTTGTACCATTTTCCATTATGAATGAGCTTGATACATTAGATTTTGAAAGAGGTAATAGCCATCATGCAATGAGTCAATGGACCTCCTAGGAGTTTATTATAAGATAATGATAAATCAAGGACCATAATCTTAATACATATAGTTTTGGGTTCAATAATAAGAGGGAGCCAAATATAACCAAGCAACTTTTGATTAGTCTTATCAAATCCATGACATGTTAAAAAAGTTTTCTTGAGATGATCTTTGTTATATTTGAGTTATTGAATGAGCCAAGGAGATGTCACATTATTTCCCTACCCTTTGTCTACTAAAAATTTTCAAATGAGGGTGGTATTAATGGCTATTTTGATAAAAAGAGGTGGATCATCGACTTAAAAGAGAATTTCATTATTGATCATGTCTTCTTCAAGGAACTTGATGGAAGGTTTTGAAAAGGATAAATAGATTCAATGGTATGAACTTTTGTTGGTTGAGGCTTGTGAGAAGGTGGTTCCTCTTCTAAGAGAGATGGTTCTTTAAATTTTTTGGAGTTGTTGCATTAGGAATTTAGGATGATAGGGAGAAGTGTGAACTAAATCCATGAGAGGAATTTTGTAAGATAGATTTAATTTCCTCTAAGAAGTTCCAATGAGTTTTGGAAGAGGAAGAACCAACATGAGGCTTGGAAGGTAAAATATGTTTAAGAGGAAGATAATTAGTTGGAGGTTTAGATCGAGGAAGTGGTTCCTCATTGGTTTCTAAAGGTAAGGTAGTAGTACTAGTATCTTTGAGAAGTTACTCTTCTAGCAATGGTTTCTTTGGTTTGGTAATAGGATTTTTATGGGCTGATTTGCATTGATAATTAACCTTAGCTACATTCATGTATTGGGAATTGGTATAATATTGATCATAATTGACATCAATTTCACAAATATCTTTATTTTATTATTGAGGGTTGGATGTAGATAAATATTTTATATTCTTAGAGGAAGAAGATTTGGAAGCTTATTTCTTTTGAGAAGCATTAAAATAATCTTGATGATAGATTTTGATCATAGCATCATGATTGAATGAATCTCTTAGCATTAAAAATGACAAATTTTATAATCCCTTGATATGTTTCATGGGAATGACTGATATCAGTGTGAAACCAATAAAATTGATTAGGGTCATATCATTTAGGAGGATTATTGGGATACATGAATGGTTTATAAGGTGATAGAAGTTATTTCATTTATTGCATGGTTAATGACACAATGGAAGGTTTGGGGATTTTCCACTTCAGACACTCTTAGTTTGGATTGAGGAGGATTAATGATTATTGCATTGGTTGAATACTGGAAATATCCCTTGATGATTTTAGTGTTAGGTTCCAACTATTTAATTAGGAAGTCTTGACACTTAGATTAGTCAAGAGTATCATTTAAATTTTGGGGAGTGAGTTTTTAAACCTTGTATTGGAGTGAAGGTGTTAATACCATTATAAAAAGTTTAAAAAAGTTACCATTAGTCATATTGTGATCAGCTTTGTGAGCCAAATATTTCCATCATGTGATAAAATCATGAGCTTATTCGATAGGAGATTGCTTAGCATTGATGAAATGACTAAGAGAATTTTTGGGAAGATCATTGTGTTGGAATTCTTTAATTAAAGGATTGAATAAATCCTTCAGTTACCATATATAATATTGGTGAAGTTGGTTATACCATTAGAATACATCACTAGCGAAGGTTTTAACTAAAATTTTAGTTGTGGCAAACGTATTAATTTGGATCCACTCTTTATAAAGATTACCAAATGCCTTAAGAAAAGATGCAAGGTCTCTAGTCCCATCATATTCAATAGTTGGAGATATATTACCAATATCAATGGATATAATAAAAGGGGATAAAGGATCATTTTTAATGTGTTAAAGCATATTATTGTGCATGATAGGTTGGGGAATGACATTTCCTGTGACATCTCTAAGAGGTGGAGGGATAAAATTTTAATTATTTTGGGGAAGAAAAATGGGAGGTTAGTTAGCCATGTTTATTAAATGATGTTGTAGTTACATCATTTGAGAGGTGTTAAATGCTTGTATGATGTTCATTTATTTCACTATTTGTGTAATAATTTGAGTTGTATCAAATGGTGGGTCAGTGTTGGTATGAGGATTCCCCATATTAGTATTAGGGGGAGGGTCACTAGGTGGTAGATTTCTTATGGATTTATTGGATAGGCTTGTATCAATCACCCCCACATTATGGTGAGATGTTTGAAGATGATAATTATCTTGATAAGTATGAAAATGATTTAAACCACCAATATCATATGTTGGAGTAATTTTAATCATGTTACAATCGAAAGATGAGGGAGGAGAAGAGGTGCTTTAGGAGTGAATATCCTCTTGGTTAATGAAGGTAGGAAGAAAGAACTTCCCATATAACATCTAAATAGATTTAGGTTATCCAAAAATATTTTGATAAGGGATTTCATGATGCTTGAAGAAAAAATTTGAGATCAAGAATCAAGAAGGAAAATTAGAGATAGATTCGGCCATGGACATAACAATATTGACCAATAGGTATGGATTCAACTGGGTTGAAAGAGTCTATTAGAAAGGTTGATAGAGTAGAAAACAAAAAACACAGTCAAACCGGTCGACTATATTTTACAAAGGATAAAATTGAGACATGTTAGAAAGATACATAATCATATGGGTTGACTATGTACTGTAGATGAAGAAACTAAATAGATGACAATGACACATAGTCCTATAGGTTGACTATGTACTTAACAATGGGAAATTAAACATGATAATAAGATACATAGTCATATATGATGACTTTATACTAAAGGTAAGAAAGATTTTTATTTTGTAAGAGATAATATCGATAGGGATGAAAATGTTATGAAAATAATTTTTTTTCAAGATAAAATCTAAATAAATGAAATGAAGTACATAAGCAATTGGATCAATGTGATTTATCCAATTGAAACACATAACTCAAACCTTGAACTAATGCTGACTAATGCAAGTTTTGAAATACAAAATATGATGATCAAAGAACAAATAACAAACTTAAAATTATATGCTAACTAATTTGTCATTCTTAAGTTTTGTTAAGTTAAAATAAAATTTGAAATTAATGTGATGGGAAGTTGGATGTAAGAAGGAACTAGAAAGCAATATATGGATAGTTTTAGGAAGTTTAGGCTGAAAAGGATCTTTATTGGTGATGGTACTAGCTTGGTATTTGTGCCTACCTCCTCACTTCACAATCTCATAATGATAAGAGCATCAGGGGCTTTTCTAATATATACCATCAATGATGTGTTTATACTTAGACAAAAAACCAAGTCAACTTCCCCCTTGGTGATGAAATATAAGTAGGTAGGCCTTGGGAAAACAAAATTTTAAATGATTTTTAGTGTTAAGTGATTTAGAAGTGTGTGCAAAAAAAAAATAGTGTGATTAAACTGGTAAATAAAAAAACACCTAATTAATCTATGTTTATTACTCTAAGCATTGAAGAAATTGAAATAAAAAGTGAATTAATTACTATAAAAAATAGGTTAATTCTATTGACTATGAAGAGTACATAAGTGGTTTAGGTGATACTATATTCAAATAATACATAATAAATTCAACAAGGTCACTATTGTTATAGAGAAGTAAGATCTAGAAGAACATAGTCGAATAAGTTGACTATCTTCTAGATAGAAAATAGGCTACAAAATTATGTCGAGTTAGTCGACCCAATTTGCTATAGGGCTACAATTTTATAGACTACAAACTTGTAAAAAATGGTATTAGAAATGAAATATTAAAATGATAGAGAGACTAATAATGAACCTTGGTGGTTTTATAGATGGTTAGATTGTAAAATTTTATATTGTGTTGCTCAAGTGCTAATTCAAATATTCTACAAATAGATTTGATTGGGTCGACTAAGTTAGGAAAACCTATGTGCTTAAAAATAATTTATGAATAGAGTTGATTAGCTTGACTATGTCTGCAAACCTGTATGATGAGAAAAATAACTATAAACAAAGTTGAATGGTTCAACTATGTATGCAATCCTATAATAGAAGAAGAAGACTATGCTAAGCTGATTGATCCACTCACTTATATTTGGAGAAGACTTGTGAAAATAAAATATAGTCATTTTAGGGTGACTATGTGTTAAACCTACACATAGACGATTAGAACTATACTAATAGTTTCAATAAAATATTGAAAAAATAAAAATAAATAATATTATGATAATATTAATGAATGAAAGAAAACATACAAGGGTTTGGTTCATGTCGGGTTTACAAAAACGTATACAAAGGAAAATACGACTGACCTATTAATCAATCCTAGCTCAAAGAAGATAAATCCTACTTTCACTTCCAATTGTTGATACATTAGATATTTGGGGTCATGACCAAGATGGATCCATTAGACCTAACCACGGGATCCTTTACCATAATAACATCACTAGAGAGAGTTCCAAAGCCTATAGTCAAGCAACACCATGCAATAACCCTAGCTGGGTCCTATATTTTCATATTTACTAAATAAATGACAAGTAAAATATAATTTAGTGCTCACCAAAGCTTGTAGCATAAAGTTGGGGTAATAAACATAAAAATTAGACATGCATATGAGAATTATAATTAAGCTATGTATAGATAAAAACCTAATGCATGGAGAGAGCATTATATTCAAAAACCATTACTTATGCTTGATAAAATAGAGGAGTAAAGTTAGAGATACTTAACTTGATGATGATCCCATCGAGACTCAATCTCTCCCTTGGCCAAAGGTTATTTTCAAGAGGTTAGTGTGGTTTGTATTATCAATTAGATTTTGTACCCATTTTATGTTTTTAGTATTATGAGTAACATGAGTTATAGTACATGGGAAATTTAATGACATAATGGGATCACCTCCAAGCTATAGAACCTTGGTAAATTGAGGTGAACCTCTGAAAGAGGTTGAATTTATTTCACTAAGCTTAGTGTAACTGATATAAGACTAGTTCACATCAAACTACTACCTTTTAGTGATCTTTCTCCTAACTAGAGTTTTTATTTGTGAGGAAAAGAGTTTAGAATGAGTTTTAAAACAAGAAAATAGTGATTGCATCAACTATTATAGTGGAAATTAATGCTTTCTTTGTTTGAACACGGTTGAATATTTAATATTTTAAAATTCATTGAAGCACAATCTTATACAAAAATGAGATCAAAGGTAATATTGGGCATTTGTTAGATAAGGAACACAGTTCTTTTTTTCCCTCAACGAATTTTTAAAAGGGAAGAAATAATACCAAAAATGAATCTATATGACTAAAACAAGACTTAGAGAATTCAAAAATTTAATAAATAGCTATACATACACACATATAACATAATATAAGGAAGGCAAAACTTTAGTCTATTAGCATTCTCCAGATTACAACATGAAGATTAATTATTCAAAGGTAGAATAATTTTATCTAACAACAAAAATATAGATGGGATATGTATGGAATCCATATTTATACAAAAATCACTCCCTTGAGAGAGAGGAAGTTAACAAAACCTTACGCTTAATTCCAGAGTAATAAATTTGGGAATTTTCATGTAAAGTCATCATTTCCAACTTGAAATGGCATATTTAGTGGAGTAGAAAGGGGAGAATAACTCTACAATGATTGGGTGCTTCACCAATTATTGAAAGAAGAGAAGAATTCACTAGAGTCTTTTAGTTAAACCAACAAGTTTCCTTGAGTTTTGATGCTAAAATATCTCAGAAGAAATGGGGTACCAAAATGAACCACAACTTGGTAAAAATTGAATGCTCTTTGGATATTTTAAGATATAACTTGTAAAACCTAATTTGTAATTTGTAGTGAAGACTTTTACAAATTTTTAAGTCATTCAAATTGACAAAAAGGAAAGTTAAAAAATCAACATGAGTTTTTACAACTAAAGTAATTCAAACTTATCAAAAGGAAAAGTGCAAATTACAAGTTGCACCTTTTCAACTTAAAGTCTAATAAAAATATAATTAAAACTTACAAGTAGATCTTCCTCAAATTAAAGTTAAGATATATAAAAATGATAGTTGTAATTTACAACTTGTAATTTTAAAATGTATCTTACATAATGTATTTTACAACTAATTGAAAAATCAATCCACAATCATGACTTTTGAATATTCTTTGTCTTTTTTTGCTTGTATCTTCTTGATATAAGCATCAAAGCTATTGAATACTCTTGAAGGCACTCTTCATCAAGACCAAGTGTGTAAAGGTTGTGTTTTCACTTGTGCTTTAACCCTTTAAGGATATGTCAAAGCTCTCATCATCCAAATGGCACAATAGAATCACCTCTAAGCTTGTGGGTTGCTTAAGGAATGAGGTGAATCTCTAGATAGGGCTAGCTTTCTTGATGTACCACTTTGGATTGTAACTATAACTAAACTTGGGGGTGAAAAGGGAGAAGGATAAATAAAATCAAACTAATCTAAGAGAAGTGATATGCCAAATTGACTGATGACATCTAACCATATGCATATTACACTTGAAATCAAAGGACAAACTAAATATACACTTCTCAAATCTTCATCGTCTCACATCAATGTTACATGGTGGGGTTATGGATGAATGTGAAAATATAGGAGAACTAGACAAGATGTATTGAATGGCACTGATAAAAATACTAACTTACTAAATCTTTTACATCTCTTGGAACACTTCACATGCCATGCAAGAAGAGGCTACAAATAGGTGAAAGAATGAAACAACATGCTAAGGAACCCATAGTTTTCACTAAGCAAGATTCACCATCCAAATGAAAACACTAATAAAAACCATAGAGGAAGTAAAATAAATAGTATTATTGATCAAAAGGTATAAATTTGAGTAGGGATTCACCATAATTATATGGAGCATCCCATATAATGGCTAAAATGGCTAGTTCTTATAGAACTTGAGAGAGAGAAGAGAAGAGAGAAGTCCAAGGGTCACAAGGAAACTTTTCAAGTTGATAAAATAAGTTACTTATAGATGAGAAGAGGATACAAGATGAACCATGTAAGTTCAAAAGATACAAGTGTCAATCCAAGTCATAAAGCTCACTAAAAGTGGCAAGAAACTCCTCATTCTGGTTCAAAAAAATTACATGCATGATTAGACCTATTTGAATACCTTATAAATAATTGGGACTAGATATTATTATTGGAATAAAGTTTACGGACATCAATCATTCCTCTCCATGCATTGGTTGTAGGATTGGTCACCTGGAAATAATTAGAAATGAGCCATCATCATTTATAGTCTAAAAAATCTTTCTTTCATGCACCCTACACACTTGGCCTCAAAATTTACATCATTTGTTCATGAAAATCCATGGGAGGAAGTTAATACACCTGTCAATACCCTCCATGGATTTATAAGCATTAGGGACACCTTAAAAAGGCAACTCCTTGAAGTTTTCACACCTTTCACTAGCTTATCCAGTATGCTAGTTTTGAGTGGTTGAGTTGAAGCACCTTATTTGGAAAATTAGAAGATTTTTATTAAAATTAAATGAACATATGGAGTTAGATAAAGTCTAAAACTTCCCCCAAACTATATTTCACCTTCAAACTCCTCCTCTAGCCTACAAAACATAAAAAATGGTAAAAAATAACCTATTTATACCATGTTCATACAAGTCCATACATCTCAGAAGTATGTGAGGGAGATTTAGGGAGTCCTTTCCAAGATATAATAGGTTTCATATCCAAAATATTCCATTATAATTTATTTATAACTTCATTTTCACAAACTAGTCATTTACAAGGGTTTAAGAGGGTTTTAGGCCTATTTAACCTCTTAAGATTTGCTCATAAAAAATATACATCCAAATTACAAAAAAATTCCAAAATTTTTATGTTCAAGGACCTTAATAACTTCCACAAACTCCTTTGGCTCCCATGCAGATCCTCCAGGGAGTTATGAGCATTTGAAGTTGCCTATTCAAGCTTGTTTTCCTCTTTCTTATAGGTCTGATGGGTTTCTAAGCCAAAAATGGACTCCTAATGATTTATCTAACCTAAAAAATATTTAAAACATCTTATTTCATCCAATACACATTATATAATAATTTTGAGATCCTTTTTCATGCTATAAATGCAATTGACTCTTCATTAGGCCTTAGGCTTGAACCTTGCTCATCAGGATTGATTGCACTTTAGAGCTTAAAATGGATTTTGGTGGTTTTAACTATCTCTAAATAGATAAAAAATTCATATAATCATCCCATACACATGATTCAATAGGGTATAAATCTCATCTCAAGGTGGAAGTGGCAACACCTTTTCATTTGAACCTTTAGGCCTAGCCATGCTTAGTAGGTTTGTTTATAAGTCTGAGGGTTTGGGATATTTCATTGAACTCCAAACTTTATTATTTATTATCAATTCTTCCCTAGATGTGGAAAAACCTTTTACATCTTATATACATGTTTTAACATCATCTAATTAGCCTCTTTGCCTCCACTCCTCTAAACATCACCTAGTGCACCTAGGGAAGTACCCCCTATCTGAGATAAAATAGGGGGCACTTCCCCTATTTAATCATATAAAATAAATATTTAAGAGGCTTATTTAGGTGGTAAATAATTCCTCTACAAAATTCCCACCCTTGGTCAGGTTTCTAAACCCTCCAACTCCCTCCATTTCTAAAATAGACTGTATGGAAGTTGACTGTATAGGGTTTGTGTTTTGAACTATGTTTTGATGATTAGAGGACCTCTATTTTCTTGATTTAGGATTACAAGAGCCTATCTATGTTGTAATTATAATTATGAATGTGTTATAGTCTCTTTTTTTCATTCTTACCTCTCATGGATCATTCATACTATTGGATTCATAAGACTAGGTTTTTTTCTGACTATATTTTACCTTACGAGGGACCCTTGTAGGTGGAATTGGCATGAGCTAGACCCTGACCAAACTATGAAATGAACCCATTTTAATCTCTCCATGGTGAAATATTAATCTTTGGAATTAATATGTGTTTTATGTATATGCAATACCACCCTAAGTGCTAAGTCCCATCTTACTACTTGTCTCAATCAACATAGTTGACTGTAAGTGATTTTCAAGACCTGTAGATGGTGCTTTTCATGATTCAAGCTTGAAATTATGCATAAGGACATATTTAGGGTTAATTTAAGTCATGAATACCATTTTTACTCTTATACATTCCTTCCATCCTTTCACATACACCTTAACCTCTCCAATAATATGCCTCTTGGACTGTGCTCTGTCTCAATGAAACTATAGGTGTGCATGCTCTGTTAGGCCTAAAAAAAGTTCATAAGATATCTTAGATATTCCATGCTTTCTTATCTATTTACTAGACCCACTTTTTCACCTTTCCATTTTATATCTCTCAAGAAATTCTATTTACTTTCTCTCTGCCTGCTTGTCCTACTGTAGATCAACATCTCCATAGTGTATAGACTAGGAGAGCTCATGAGAAGGAAAAAAACAAAAAATCATCCTTACTCAGAGATATTATTTCCATGGATGTTAATTTGATAATTTTTAATAATTCACATGGATCTTATTTAATATTTTCAACCTTTAGTGAGGAAGGGTTTCTTTTAGATCAAACCTTGTAGATTTCATTGTTTGTTTTTAGTGCATAAAAATGGATTTGTAGAGCCTCCAATAACTATCCTCCATAAACTATCCTATCCTCAAACTTTTCAAGACTCTTGTTTGTGCTTGAGGATATCAAAATCACCCATTTTGATGCCTTGAAACACCCTTCAATCATGCTGAAAGATACCTACAAAAACCTCTTAGGCCTTTATTTTACCATTTAGGGACAAGAGACCAAAACATAGTCATTGCACCTTGAACATGGTTCTCAACTTGTAGATCAACATATCAATATTTAAAAGTTTGTCAAGATGTTTCTAACTTTATATGACCTTAATAAGGTTAACATTATAACTCTAATATTTCAACATGGCCTTTTGACTTTCTATCAAGACCACCTACAGGTGGCTATTGACTGTATATATGAATAGTGAGTATGAAATCGAGCAAAATGTGGATAAAAGGTCTTACAAACAACTCAAAATAAAATTTCAACTTTCAATTACACAATTTACACCAAGTAAATTTTAAACAAGTTACAATACTTCTCCTTCAATGTGAAAACCACTTTCACATGTCAATAGAGTGGGTAGAGGTATCTTATGACTGGTCTAACATGGTGGAGACATGGGGTTTTAAATCAAATTATGGGGTTGTGAGACCAAAAAATGTAATCAGGTGACCTGCATGGCATTGATGCATGAAAAATACCATTTCTCATTCATATGAAACCTTTGTATGTACTTTAAGCTCTTGCAAGTGAAAAATTGACTGAAACTGTTCAAGTTGGCACCCTCTTACAAAGTGAGTTATATTACTCATTAATAAACCAAAAAATATGAAATAAAACATGGGGAACATTTAAGTAATAAGTCAAAATCATTTGGAAGTAACAACAGTAGCTATATTATATGAAAACTTCCAAACTAAGGCAAAATCTATAGGGTGCATAGATTAGCAGGTAGATTTGCACAATCAACTTGATGAGGATGGTTCATGAAAAACAAGGCACAATTATTTGAACTTATTATATGGAAATGAATGTCTCTGAGTGTCTACCCAAATAATTTTCCATGAAATGTCCTGATTTATCCATACCAAGCAAAAACCTAAAAGTCACTTTTGCTTGCCAAGAAGAGTGAAAAGAGAGATGAACAATTTTGAGCAAGAAACGACACTTATAAATCAAAAAAAGCATGGAATTGAGCATGGGGAAGTTGGAGAGGCACTGATTGACCATTTCCCATGTGGCACACTTCCCAAGAAGGCTATATAAGTGCCAAACTCTTCTTTTTCCTTCAAGAAAACTACCTTTTCTTTTGTATAACTTGGAATATTTTAGTTTTGTCAATTAATTAATATGTATAGGGAGACATGGGCCATGAAATAATATTTTTGCACATTCATATTTTTCCATAAATCTATACAAAGCATTAAATACACCTTTTTGACCCCTAAAATGACTCAAAAAGACATGTTGTCTAATGAAATTTATGGCCAAGTCTAATATATCATTGAATAACATTAAATGACCTATGAAACACCTCATGAAAAGATATTATGCCCCTCAAAATGTCTATAAAACCATGTTTTTACCTAGGGGTGCCCTAATCTGACCAAAAAGTCAAATTTGGTCAACAAATTGGTGACTCATAGGGGTAGTATGTTTGCTATACTAACTAGACGAGTAGCCTTATCAATCCATTGGGATTAGGAGTCATTTGAAGTCTAAAAAAAACAAGGAAACCTTTTACCATTGAATTTTGACCAAGCCAAGATAACTAATGACTACCTCAACCACACAAAGTAAAGGACATACACAACAAAGAGAACAAACACACACACCCATGTGCTCAAAGAACTTAAGGGAATCAAAAAACAAATTTTATGTATAACTAAAAACTAAGCATACCTCCCTCCTAGATCAAAGGGGAAGTTTGAAGCATCACCTTCTTCATAAGATGGATCATGGTACAAAGCATGTTTCTCCTTGGATTGGATGTTTTGTGGATTAGACCTATTCCTTGGCACTTCAATTATCATGTTCTCAAGTAGACCAACTTCAAATAGGTCTAAAATGTAAAATTATTCCTCTTATATCCAAACATATTCAACCTTATCATGTGGATCCTTCTTTGCAACTTCAAATGATGATTCAACAAGGCATACCTTCTTGTCTCCCATAGTAATTTCAACACAATTGGGCTCCTCTCAGCTGCAAGTTCTTCTATTTCATCAAGGAGCTTTGAAAATTCTATCCAATCTTGATCATTGTCATCCATGGAAGATTATTTATTCACCTTGTCATGCACTTGACCCTCAACCTGGCAAAGTTCTTCAAGCTCTTAAAAGATCTCCATTTACAGCTACCAATCATCCTTGTCAATAACTTCTTGTATACTAACATCACTAAGTGACTTCATGACAACAAGTTCTTGACCAATAGAAATAATTTCCTCTTTATGTTTGGTTGAACACTCAATTTCAAGGTTAGACTCATCAATAAGCTTGTCATTAGGTGTGCAATCTCTTGGAGAGGGAGAAGCTTCACACAACCCATCAAATTCCTTGCAAATAGCATTGAACCTCTACCATAAATCTTCTTCTTCATGGCTGCCATCTTCAAGAGCTATTTCCTCTATCTTAGTCTCATGAAACTCTCTTAGGACTACCACTTCTTGAGGGATGAATTGAATTTCATTCTTGATAGTACATTCCACTTCATGTTTGAGATGATAGTCTACAAAATTTTGATCAGTTGTAGATTCCTATTCAAGGGCTATAAGATCCTCCATCTCTTTATTCTTCATGGTAATGCCAAGACTAGGAATCTTGAAATCATGTGACCTAGCCCAATGAGACTGCCAAGGAGGTAGGTTTTCTTCAAGCTAAAGTTCTCTTTCTTTATCAACCAATTGATCCTCATTAGGTTCCCATACCATAGGTCCATCAAGGCAAAGATTGATAGGGTAAGGATAAGATGAACTATTTGGTGGAGGTGGCACATAAAACTCAAAATTAGACTAAGGGTGAAGTGTCAGGGGTTCTTCATGGACACACATCCCTTCAAATATAGAGACATTAGCTAGTGGAATATCCTTTTGTTTACCAAGGGGAGTCCCTATGGTGATTTCTTCCTTATAATCACTCATGAGAGCCTCTTGATCAGTCATGAATTGAATTTGTTCTTCTTTACTTTCTTCTTTCAAGATAGGTTCCTCCTTGAGAAGGAGTGATGTGAAAGGTTGATGGGTAGGCTCATGGATTTGAGGTGAAGGAGCTAGAGTATGAGATGTAGTGGAAGGTGAAATATTTGGAGATGGAGTATGGGATGAAGGAGAAGGCTTATGAATGGGTTTGGAAAAGAGGAAAGCACTAGTGAGTTCATATGGAAGTGAATTCTTGGGTTGATAGACATCATCACATGAATGATAGGGCTCATATTAAGGTTGATAGAGAGGTGTCTCTTGATAGGTTCCTTGGTAGCCATTCTCATAGGGTTTTCCAACAACATGGTGTCCATATGGAGAAGAAAATGAAGGACTATAGGACTGCTATGGCTCATAAGATTGTTAAAGGGTAAAATGTGGTTCATAACAAGGCTGATTGTAGGATTGATACACTTCATGACAAGGCTGATTATAGTCACACCAAGTTTCATTAATAAATTGTTCATACTAATGGGGAATGGCACAATCTTGGGAGGTTTCACCATCTTGTAGAGAATAAAACTCAAAACCAAATTTGGCCATGAAACTTCATTGAAAGCAAGAACATAAAGAAAACATGTTATCATCAATCTTCAAAGGATAACTTGGGCTCCTTGACCAATTGATACAACTTTAGAGTCACCATTGATGCTTTGATAGATGCCTTCAAAGGTTGATTATTGAGAGATAAAACCAAAAATCTCATAACTTTTTAGACCAAGAGTCCCACCAGACATGCCAAAAAATATTGTCACTTGAATTTACACCCTTTGAGGAGATGGAAAATCTCTCTTCATCTAATTGGAATAATGGAATCACCTCTAGGTTTGTGGGTTGCTTAAGGAATGAGGTGAATCTCTAGATAGGGCTAGCTCCCTTAATGTACCACTTTAGATTACAACTATAACTAAACTTGGGTTTAAAAATGGAGAAGGATAATTGAAATCAAAATAATATAAGGGAGGTAATACACTAAATTGACTGATGACATCCAACCATATGCATATTACACTTGAAATCAAAGGACAAACCAAACATACACTTTTCCAATCTTTATCTTCTCACATCAATGTTACATTGTGGGGTTATGGATGAATGTGCAAAACTAGGAGGACTAAACAAGAGGTATTAAATATCACTGATGAAAATACTAACTCACTCAATCTTTGACATCTCCTAGAACACTTCACATGCCCTACAAGAAGAGGTTGTAATAGGTGAAAGAATGGAACAACATGCTAAGGAACCCATAATTTTCACTAAGCAAGATTCATCATCCAAATGAAAACACTAGGAAAATTCATGGATGAGGTAAAAATAAATAGTATTATTTATTAAATGGTATACATTTGAGTAGGGATTCATCATATTTAGGTGGAACATCCCTTACAATGACCAAAATGGCTAGTTCTTATAGAAACTGAGAGAGAGAAGAGAAGAGAGAAGTTCAAGGGTCACAAGGACAATTTTAAAGCTAATAAAATTAGTTACTTGTGGATGATAAGAGGATGTGGGATGAACCATGTATGGTCAGAAGATACAAGTGTCAATCCAAGTCATAAACCTCATGAAAAGTGGCAAGAAAAGCCTCATTTTGGCTCAGAAAAAACTCCTTACATGATTATCCCTATTTTAATGAATTATAACTGATTGGTACCAAGTATGATGATTGGAATAAAGTTTAAGGACATCATTCATGCCTCTCCATGCATTGTTTGTAGGCTTGGTCACCTAGACACACCTAGAAATGAGCCATCATCATCTATAGTCTAGAAAACCTCTCTTTCATGCACCCTGCACACTCACCCTCAAAATTGGAATAATTTGTTCATGAAAATCCATGAGAGTAAGTTAATTACACATTTAAAGACCATCCATGGCCTTATAAGCATTAGGGGACACCTTAAAAAGACATTCCCTTGAAGTTTTCACACCTTTCATTAACTTGTCCAATATGCCATTTTTGAATGGCTAAGTTGAATTAGATAGTTTATACACTTATAAGTTTTTTAATTGAAATTAAATGACCATAAGGAGTTATATAAAGTCTAAAAATTCCCCCCAAACTTGATTTCACCTTCAAACTCCTCTTGTAGCCCTCACAACACAAAAAATAGTAAAACATAGTCTATTTTTGATATGTATGTACAAGTCCATACATATACAAATAATTTTATGGATCCTAAGGGAGTCCTTTCCAAGGTGTAATAGGTGTCATATCCAAAATATGTCATTATAATTCATTTGTAACTCCCTTTTCACAAACTAGTCATTTACAAGGTTTTAAGAGGGTTTTAGGCCTATTTGACCTCTTAAGCTTATTTCATAAAAACCATACATCCAACCTGAAAAAAATTACACAAATTTTATTTTAAAGGAACTTAAAAACATCCAAAAACTCCTTTTTCTCCCATGTAGATCCTCCAGGAAGATATGAGCATTTGAATTTGCCTATTCAAGCTTGTTTTCCTCTTTCTTGTAGGTCTGATGGGTTTCTGAGCCAAAAATGGATTCTTGATGATTTATCTAACCTAAAAAATATTTAAAAAATATTATGTCATCCCATAAACATTATATAATATTTTTGAGAGCCTTTCTCATTCTATAAATGCAACAAACTCCTCATTAGGCCTTAGGCTTGAACCTTGCTTATTAGGCTTGACTACATTTTAGAGCTTAGAATGGATTTTGTTGGTTTAACCTAGATATAAATAACTAAAAAATGCATATAATAATCCTAGACACATTATTCAAGAAGGTATAAATTTCATATCAAGGTGGCAGTGGCAACACCTTCTCATTTGAACCTTTAGGCCTAGCCATGCCTAGTAGGTTTGATTGTAAATCTAAGGGCTGGGGCTATTCCATTGAACTCAAAACTTTATTATTTAGTTATTAATGATTAAATATATGTGTAAAAACCTTTTAAATCTTATATAAAGGTTACAAAATCATCTAATTAGCCTTCTTTACCTCCACTCCTTTAAATTGTCAACTAGTGCACCTAAGGAAGTACCCCTTATCTGAGACAAAATAGGAGGTAATTACCATATTAAATAAGATAAAATAACTATTTTATAGGATTTTTTAGGTGGTAAATAATTTATGTACAAAATTCCCACCCTTGGTCAGGTTTCTAGACCCTCCAACTCCCTCTATTTACAAACTAGATTGTATAGAAGTTGACTGTATAGGGTTTGTGCTTTGAACTATGTTTTGATGATTAGAGGACCTCCATTTGATTTTTTTGGGATTAAAAGAGAATATATAGGTTTTAATAATCATGATGAATGTGTTCTAGTCTCTGTTCCCCATTTTGACCTCTCATGGATCACTCATACTCTTGGATTCATAAGACTGAGTTTCTTCTTGACTGTATTTTGCCTTAAGAGGGGACCCTTGTAGGTGGAATTGGCATGAGTTAGACCCTAACCACATTGTGTAAAGACCCAATTTTAAGATATCCATGGTGACATATCAATGTTTGGAACTATTTTGTGTTTTATGTCTATTCAATACCACCCTAGGTGCTAAGTCCCATCTCACTGACTATATTAGTCAACATAGTTGACTATAAGTGATTTTCAAGACTTGTAGATGGTAATTTTCATGATTAAATCTTGAAATTATTCTTAAGGACATATATATGGTTATTTTAAGTCATGAATACCATTTTAAATCTTACTCATTCCTTCCATCCTTTCATAAACACCTTAATCTCTCCAATAATATGCCTCTTGGACTGTGTTCTATCTTAATGAAACTATAGGTGTGTATGCTCTATTAGGCCTAAAACAAGTGAATAGTATATATTATATGATAACGTATTATATGATAAATTATCCATGTATTATATCCATTTATTCACCTTTATGTCTTATATTTCTCAATAAATTTAATTTACTTGTTCTCTGCTTGCCTGTCCTACTGTAGATCAACATCTCCATAGTGTACGAACTGGGAGAACTCATGAGAAGAAAAAAACAAAAAATCCTCCTTACTCAAAGATATTTTTCCCATGGATTGTAATTTGATCATTTGGAATCATTAAAATATGGATCTTAGTCAAGTGTTTCAACCTTGAGTGAGGAAGGGTTTCTTTTAAATCAAACCCTGTAGATTTCATTGTCTGTTTTTAGTGTATAAAAATGGATTTTTAGAGCCTCCAACAACTATTATCCATAGATAAATTTATTTTTTGTGATATAGGATATAAAAATAACCCATTTTTATGCCTTTTAACACCCTTAAAGCATGTTTAAATATACCCAAAAAATCCTCTTAGGCCTCTATTTTACCATTTTAGGGACAAGAGACCAAAACACAGTCATTGCACCTTGAACATGGTTCTCAAATTATTGATCAACCTATCAATATTAAAAGGTTTGTAAAGATTTTTATAACCTTATATGACCTTAATAAGGTTTAAATTATAACTCCAATATTTCAACATGGCCTTTTGAGTTTCTATCAAGACCACATGTAGGTGGCTATCGACAATATATATGGGCAATGAGTATGAAATCAAGAAAAATGTGGATGAAAAGTCTTAAAAACAACTAAAAATCAAATTAAAACTTTAGAATACATAATTTACACCAAGGAAACTTTAAAAAAGTTTCAATACTTCTCCTTCAATGTGAAAACCACTTGCACATGTGAATAGAGTGGGCAAAGGTATCTTATGACTAGTTTAACATGGTGGAGACATGGGTTTTTAAAATAAAACTATGGGTTTTTGAGACCAAAACCTATAAATAGGTGACCCCCATGGTATTGAAACATTGAAAAAAAAATTTCCAATTCATATGAAACCTCTGTATGTAATTCAAGCTCCTATAAGTGAAAAACTAACTGAAACTACTCATGTTGGCACCCTCTTGCAAAGTGAGTTATATTGCTCATTAAAACACCATAAAACATGAAAAAAATCATGGGTAACATTATAATAAGAATTAAACATACTCTATAAGAAACATAAATATCTATATTGTATGGAAACTTCCAAACCAAGGCAAAACCTATAGGGTGCACAAATTAGCAAGTATATTTGCATAGTCAAATTGATGAGGATGGTTCATGAATAAAAACATTATTTTAAATTATTATATGGAAATTAATGTATCTAATTTTAATTTAACCTCCCCAAATAATTTTCCTTGAAACATCTTGAGTTGTTCGTACCAAGCAAAAACCTGAAAGTCACTTCTGCTTGACAAGAAGGGTAAAAAGAGAGATGAATAGTTTTGAGAAATAAATGACACTTAAAAATTAAAAAAATCATGTAATTTAGTATGGGGAAGCTTAAGAGTCACTTATTGACCATTTCCCATGTGTCATACTTCTTAAGGAGGCCGTATAAGTGCCAAACTCTTCTTTTCCTTCAAGAAAATTGCCTTTTCTTCTGCATAACCTGCCATATTTTAGTTTTTAAAATTAATTAAGACTTATAGGGACACATGGGACATGAAATAATATTTTTTACACATTAAATTTTTTAAATAAACCCATACAAAGCATTAAATTCACCTTTTTGACCCCTAAAATTACTTAAAAGGACATGCTGGCTAATGAAATTTATGACCAAGGCTAATATATCATTGAATAACATTAAATGAAATATGAAACACCTCATGACAAGATATTATACCCCCTAAAATATATATAAGACCATTTTTTACTTAGGGGTTCCCCAATTTGACCAAAAAGTCAAATTTGGTCAGTAGGTTGTTGATCTCACATTCTGCTATTACTTCAGATAATTCTCTAGATGCAACTCTATAGACTTGAGTATATTTTACCATTTGATGTAGTTTATTATGATACTTTATGAATTGATGGATGGAATTAAATTTGAAAGTTATAGCTTGTGATGATTCTTTCTTAACTACCCCTTTGAATTTATCTTGGACCTATTGAACAAGAAGAGGTTCATCTTAGCGATCTGCCACATCACATGACAATTTACCAAGTAAATATTCAATATCATAAATTTTATCTATGGAATTTTCACATGTACTATTTATTTTGATGGATTACATAGATATAATGGTACATCCAATCCTAATAATTCTTTATGTTTAGGTTCATTGTAATTTTGTGCAAGTTTATAATGATGTCTCCTACTTCATCTTTGAAGTCTGTCCTACCCAAAGTCTTAAGAATTATTATAGTTGTAGATCAAGGGGGTTTTAACTAATATTTGTTTAAAACCCATAAATAAGATGCATTATTATCCTGATAGAACTTTTTGGATGAGTCAAGGGTTATATCTATGTAGCTTTGATATTATGGGATTATGAACATGGTATTAATGAAATTATGATCAAGATATATAATCTTATCTCTTTTATCATTCACTACTTCCCTCTTCTCAACATCATAGTGTTTATCCATGGTGAGCACAAGCTTAAGGCTTTATACTAAGAGTGGAAAGGATGTAGGTTAGGGAAAACCACTATTGTAGATTCTCTAAATCCAATCATTCTTGAATTCTAAATTTACTCTAATCTAGAAGTCTATTGGGTCTATGTGACCTAGATGTACATGACCCTAGATCTATGTCAATGATCTCATTTGTGTTTGATTCCATACTAGATGGGGACACCATGTCCCCTTTATTTGAAATTCATCTTTTTTCCAGACATGTACTCTAGGTAAATTGACATGAGAAAACCAACTACAAAGTTGGCTAGGGTTTAAACTTGTAATTATAGGTTATTCTTCTACTTTAAACCTGGTAAGGTTTTGTCTTACAATGACAGTTGAAAATTTTGGTGGAGGTATAATGTGAAATTGCACTTTTAAAGTCCCATCAAAATGTCTAATGGGGTTTTGACTTGTAATTACACTTTCAAAGTCTAATGAAATATCTGATAGGAAATTTGGTTTGCAGAGGCAAGTCAAACTTTCAACAAAAACTTAGATTTGTTAAAGCAAGGGGAATCACTGCCTAGGTTTTTATATATTTCTACAACTAAAATCTCTATGGGGTTTGATCTTGCAATAGTAGGGGGAATTTCCACTAGAATTTATGTAGGGGATATTTTGGGAATATTCTAGTTTTTTAATAGATTTTGGAAAAAACCCTAAGTATAATAAGTACCTAGGTATATTTTGACAAAGACTCTATAATTACAAGTAAAAATTTGGAAAACATGAGTAAATACAGTTAAATGATGATACCATTTGACAAATCCATAGATAAAACCATAGTTTTTTTGCAAAATAAACTTATGATTTGGTTGAGATAAATAATGGTAGCATTTTGAAGGAAATTCAAACAACCTAGAAAAATACCATGACTTCACGTACAGGGGCTATTTGGTGCATGGCATTTGTATTACTTGATAATGATGGTAAATGAAATTGACATTGCTCATCCTAGGGGGTCTAGTTCATGATCTCACTTGGTATTAGAGTTTAAACTTTGGTTTGCAATAGTGATAATGATGGCAAAACTCTAATTTTATATTAATAAATAATGTAATAGATGTTAAACATGACAGTAGATGGTAGGTTATTGAAGTTAATTCACAATTTTTCAGGTTATAAAATTATGATTTGCTTTTAAATCCACACTTTCCACTAGTGGGTTGCTAGAGGTGAGAAGTGGGATCTTAGTTACACTTTATAGCTTGTAAAGTTTCAAAGTGTAATGAGAGTTCTGATTCCCATGGGAAATGCTATGGAGGTGGGTAGTGGAGCTCATGTTGCACTTTGAAACTTTACAAAGTGTAACCTAACTTTTGAATCCTACAGGGTAGTGGAAAATAGTAGAAAGTAAAACTTTTGTTGCACTTTATAAGTTTAGAAAGTTGCAAAGTGCAACCAGAGTTTTGATTCTCATTGATATCAAGTAAGAGTGGAAATTAGAGTCTTAATTTCATTTTGCAACTTACAAAGTTTAAAAGTGTAATACAAATTCTAGTTTTTGCTAGGCATTAGGTAAGAGGGAAAGTGGAGGTTTGGGTGCACTTTTCAATGTTGTAAAGTTGTAAATTTCATGGGAATTTATGGTTTCTACTTAGATTACTGAAAAAGGCATTTAGGTCTCTTTTAAAACTTTTTCTCAAAAAATTATAGGTCTCCCTAGGGCATAAGATATTTTGATATTTTGGGCAAAAAATATCAACATTTTTGGAGACCTCTATGGGGTGATTGCCTACTAATCAATTATTTTATAGTAGCCTTCTAGTTCATTGGGCATGGAGTCATTTTAAGCTTTACACACTCTACCTAGAGAAAAAACAAATTAGGAATTACATAAACAAGAAAAAATAGGGAAAATAAAATAGAAACAAACTAAGGAAATAAAAATCCTAATGAGTTTTAGACTTGTGAAAAATCACTTATTTGGGGAAACTAACTCAACCTAATATATACAATGATTAGAAAGAATTCTAACCTCAAAGTCAAGATTTGAGGTATATCCCATTGACTAGGATAGGTAGATCCGATCTATTAAGCCTAGATAGTTGGAATGCATGGGCTCATTTTCATTGAGTTATGATGTATGGACCACTCCATATTGCATCAAAATTTGTATGATTTCATGGTTTGTCTCTTTCAGTATCCCATTTTAGAACCATGTCTCCCTACACAAATCATCAAAGTTCTCTTGATAATGGGCATTGTACCTAGCAATGTAATTCCTTTATTTGAAATATAAAGAAGGTTCCTTTTATAATGAGGAGGTAGGCTAATATGTATAAAAAAAGTAAGATATTTCTCTTTCAACTTATTTATAATGACCCTTATGAAGTTTCCATCTTCCACCTTTATAGATAATAGTATTATTCTCTTTTTAGTATTGAATAGTGCCTTTGCTAAGTAAAGCAAACATGGTCATAAGAGGGAAAAGATCTAGGCCATAATTTACTTGTTCTTATTCAAGTTCTACTATGAGGTTCCCTCTTCTTTAGGTCCTACTAGAATTTTTAGAATTTCTTGAGATACGAGGTCTAGGAGAACTGATATGCAATATTATAGATAAAGATCATGGAAGGACATGAATTTCATTTCCTTCTACCTTATGTACAATATTTTCTTTCCTATACATCTTAGGAGCAACATGTTTAAGCCAATCCAACTTCCATGAATTAAGAATTTTTATTGAATCAACATGACCTTTCTGTAGTTGAATAGTACCATTGAGTTGTCTTGCATATGGAAGCTTTTCTAAAATCTTTGGGTTACTAGTTTTTATCATCGAATATAGTATACTAATATTCATAAAAGCATACTAGAATGGGCCAAACATTTTTAGACCATATATATAAGAAAACAAACCCCAACAATCCAAATTAAAGATCCTATTAGATGATTTTTTGTCAAAAATTCTCTTTATTTGAGTTTGATTTGATTCTAGAACTTGGATTGATTGAAAGTTCTACCAACTACATGGTCATTTCATCATTTTCAATAAATTCCAACTGATAATTGAGTTCCAGAGATGATAACTCCATTAATAGTGTAACTTTATCTTCCCTTCCATAGACCAGCATGAATGGATAATCGCCAATGGTTCTATTGGGAGTGATCCTATCAGCCCAAAGTATTGATTTCAACTTAGTGTGCCATGTCTTTTGGTTATCCTCCATTGTCCTTTTAATAATCCTTATGAGATTTTTGTTGGTAGATTTAGCCAAGCCATTACCTTGTAGGTAATAATTGGATGAGGTATTTAGGTATACATTATGTCTTACTACCCATTCACTCAATTGAATGCCCATAAAAGCTTTGGTATTACATGAGATAATAGTTTAAGAAATGCCAAATCAAGTGATAATACCATCCATGAATTCCAAGATAGATGATTCTATGGCATCTTTCAATGCAACTACTTCAGTCTATCTAGTGAAGTAATCAATTGTTGTAAGGACCCATTTGTGGCTTGTACTTGATGGTGGATTGATCATGCCAATGAAATCTAATCCCCACTAAAAAAATGGTTGGTTATCTTAGATTGGTTTGAGAGGGAGAGCTACTAATATTTTCTTGCCTATAAAGTAGACACATTTCTCATAGTTCTACACCCATTTATGTGTATATTTGAATAGTTTAGGCTAATAGTAGCTTGCCCTCATTATTTTTATGGCAGTGGTCCTTACAAAGAAATGACCACCTGATGAGCCATTATAAAACTCCTTGAGAACCTTGGGAATTTGATCATTCTCGATACACCTCAATGTAACTCCATTAATATCTTTCCTAAATAATATCCCATCAACAAGAGAATATGGAATATATTAGAGTCTAAATTACCTCTTCTTGGACTATTAGAGCTCATGTAGGTATTTTCTAGTCTGTAGGAAGGTAGTCATGTCACTAATCCAATTATTGTGTAGATGTAGTGGTTGGTTGGAACACCTGTTAAATGTACACTACATCAGATGCTACATCAATAGTCTTTATATCAGAAGTAAGATGCTCACATAAACCCTTTCCTCTTACAAGCCTAGTTATTTTGATGATCATGTTATATTCCATGACTTTCATGATCCAACCTACTCTCTTTTCATTTATTTCTCAACTCAATAGGAACTCCTTGACACTCTAGTGACTAACCATTAGATGAATTTTGTTTTTTAAAACATGTGCCTAATTTTTTTAAAATGTTTTATTACTACATATACTTGCTTCTCAATAAAATTGTACTTTTCCTCATAATCCTTCAAGGACTGACTGAAAAAGGACATAGGCTCCTCTAATTGTACTTCATTCTATTAGGTCAGAATAGTTGATAACCTTCCCCTCCAAAAGCATAGAGAATGAAATCATTATCATAATTAGAATTTATAAGGGTAGGAGCTTGAGAAATAGCTTGCTTGATGGCTTCAAAACTATCCTTTCCTTCCCTTGTCCATCTAAAACCAACACCCTTTTTAGCATGATAGTAAGGGGTTTTTCTGTGGAGGCCAAATTTTGAATGAACCTTCTTACAAACTTGATCTTCCCTAGGAAACTCTGTAATCCCTTTTTATGGCTCGAAATTGCTAGTGAAGATATAACACTTACTCTCTCTAGATCTATTGCAAGACCTTATTTTGAAACAATGTGTCCCAATAGTTTCCTTCATGAACTATGAAAATGCAATTTTTAGATTGAGGGAAACTCCAAATTCTCTGCACCTTTCAAAAACCTTTATAAGGTGATCTAGGAGGTCACTGACTTATTTTGAATAAATAATAATGTCATCTAGATACACCAAAATAATTTCATTTATCAAACCTGTATAATCCATATCCATGGCCCTTTAGAATGTAGTTCTAGCATTGGTTAGATTTAAATACATATTTTTATAGGCATATCTACCTGATTTTTTAGTGAAAGTGGTCTTGAAATGGTTGGATTCCTAAACTAGGATTTGATTATATCTAGAATAACCGTCTTGAAGGCAAAACCATTTAGACCTTATTTGAAATAATGTGTCCTAATATTTTCCATTCATGAATTGTGAAAATTCACTTTTTTGGATTGAAGGAAACTCTAAATTCTCTGTACCTTTCAAAAACCTTTATAAGGTGATCTAGGTGGTCACCAACTTATTTTGAATAAATAACAATGCCATCTAGATACACCAAAATCATTTCATTTATCAAACCTCTAAAATCCATATCTATGGCCCTTTGAAATGTAGCACCAACATTGGTTAGATTGAAATGCAACTTTTTATAGGCACATCTACCCCATTTTTTAGTGAAGTAGCCTTGAACTGGTTAGATTACTGAACTAGGATTTAGTTATATCTAGAATAACTGTCTAGAAGGGAAAACCATTCAAACTTTGATACTGTTTGAAGGATTTTCTCAATGGGTGGAAGGGGATAATTATCCTTTAAGGATACTTTGTTTATGTCCCTAAAATATACACAAATCTTGATTTGCTATTCTTTTTCCTAAAAGGGACCAAATTAGCAACCCAGGATGAGTGTTTGATAGGGAAAATGATGTTAGCTTCTATCAACTTGGACAACTCACTCTTCATCAAGGGCTCTATTTTTGGACTGATTGGTCTATATTTTTGACTAATATGCTTAATATTTGGGTCAATTTATATTATGTGTTAGGCTAAGCTAGGATCAAAACCCCTTAGATATTTATAACTCCAAGTGAAGTTATCATCAAATTCTTAACACAATGTAATAAAATCTTACTTTTTAGAAAATTTATAATCTTCAATGCTTTACGTTCTGAGATGAATACTAGCTTGTAGTCTTCTTCCTTGACCATGAGATTTTTCTTCTCACCCTTCAGCTGATTATCAGAGTTGAAGATACTTTCTAAAGTAAAAAGACCCATGGGCAAATTATTTGTCTTCAACTAAATTATTTGCTATCCATATTGTTTTTATAACTTTGACTAATTTTTATCCAAGAATTCAACCTCATCTCACAAAAAAATAAAAATTTGCTGATTAATATAAAAAACTTGCCAGTTGGTTGCATTATTAGGAATGGATGGCCTCATTATTAGATTTACATGTTGGCTATTGTCCTTCTTAATCTCTTCAAGTAGATTATTTTTAGAACCCACTGAGGCCATGCTATCAACATCCTTGTCTAATGCTCTTGGTATCATTTGAATGTTTAAAGTGATAAAATATTCCAAAAAGTCCCAAAACTTGTGTTTATAAGATCTTAGCAAGTTATTCTTGGTTTTGATTTTTAATCTTACTTGGTGAATGATCAATTCACTATCACTGAACACTTATAGTGCTATATTCACCTTTCTTTGCCCAACTTGAGACCTCAAATCAATGCCTCGTATTCAGACACATTGTTAGTGCATTTGAACTAAAGTATGAAGGAATAGAAATAACTCTCCTTTTGGGGAGAGACCAAAACAATACCTTTACCTACATTATTCTTTCTCTTTAAACCATCAAAGTATAATTTCCACATTCTCTTAAGATTCTCAATTAGTTCTACAAGTTTTGGGATGATTGCATTGTATTCATGAATACAATATATACCCAATCCTATTTCCTTGACATAATCATAAGGATCAAATTAGAGAGCTAATACCCATTTATCTAGATGAGCATCTAGGATTTAATCCATGGGTGTTACAACCTCATGGTCATGTTCCTCCTCTTGATCTTGAATTGTGAAATTCATATACAAGGGATAAGAGTGTATGGTTCAATGTGGTCTTTAGCAATTAGTTCAACTCTTATTGTCACTCTAGTTTTATATCTTATCTTGAGAAATATATAAGACTACCCTCCCATTTTTGTAGTGAAGTCTCAGAAAAGGTAGATAGCAAAATAGGGGGTAGGATAATAACTAAGATATCTTGGGATATGGATAAGATTAGACATGCATGGATGGTAAGGTTTAAACCTTTTATAGTCCTGACTATTTGAATAATAATCCCATCTAATTAAACCATGCCTTTTTTGACAAGCATGTATTTAATACTAAGAGCATCTATTATTTTCTTGGGCATAATAGAACTACTAGCCCCAAAGTCTACCATGAAATTATGGATAAAATTTTTCCTAACTATGAGTGAAAGGTAAAAATGAGAAGGCTTACCATTTTTACTTGCTTTTGTGTCCATTTGAGGTTAACACAAGTTAAATTCAATAATAGGTCCCTTAGCTGAGACTTTATCTATTAGTTGGAAGTTTTTAGAGCCTCTTAAAGCAAGTCCTTCTATGCTGGGATAGACAATGCTTCCCACATGGTAATATTCAAGTTAGTATTCTTCATTTGTTATATAATACTAAAAGGAATGTTACCAACCTTTGTAGGTGCCTTTGTGGGATTTATGTATTATTTTATGAAATTTGGGGTCAACAATTTTGACTTTGGCTAACCAATCAACACATAAGGTGGTTTTTGAGCTATGTTGATTTTTACATCCTTTTGTACAACTTTAAATTTTTTTTCCTAATTAACCCTAGGGGGTTGATCACATTTTATTTCTCTCTTCTTAGAGCATGTATTTTCTATCATTTAACCACCACCATTGGTTAGTGCTTCCTCCTGATTTATGCCAAAAAAATCACACTCTTTCTAGTTTA
Source organism: Torreya grandis (assembly GCA_037957365.1). Classification (NCBI taxonomy): domain Eukaryota; kingdom Viridiplantae; phylum Streptophyta; class Pinopsida; order Cupressales; family Taxaceae; genus Torreya; species Torreya grandis. The sequence goes on along the minus strand of JARHVA010000059.1, from coordinate 6,673,696 downwards.
AAAGAGTAGTCTCAGTTTGACCAGGCACTTATGAATCTTCCTACTATGAAGTAACTTCTTATTACTACCCTTAGGGGTTTGATATACTTTTTACCATCAAGGCTTGACTGATGACACCATGAGGGCAAGTATTTTGATTATGTAGTTGAGCACAAGGATAACACCACTCGTATTATTGAGCCAGGTTGTTCTGAATAGGTATGATGGATTGAGAAGAGAGCATAGATATTTAGAGGCTTTTTTTGCATGGTTTAACTTTGGGGTTGTGAGTTGCCTTGGTATGGCTACCTATTGGGCTGATATGTTTGGTTAGTTAGTTGATAAGGCTTGTAGTTTTAGGATTATTGCATTTTCATAACTACCAACTTATTGCCAAAGATTTTATTCAGTGACTTAACCCCATACAAATCATTAGAAGTGGTAGGAGACAAATTTGGTGCATTTCTTTTGGTGGGAATTGGGGCTAAAGTGGGTTGCATGGGAGGCAACTCTAGAAATAACAACATTGGAAGCCAAGGGGCAAATTTTCCAACTTCAATGAGGTAATTTTTTGCTCTTATTGCTATGTCATAAGCATTGGGGAGTGTGGTGCCACCCATTGACTGAATCATGACAACTATATCATTATTTAAGGCTCTCAAATAATACAAGAAAGAATTATTTGAGGTTGGCTTGACCAACACTAGGATTCTATTCCACATCTTTTGAAACCAAAAATTAAAATCACTCATGAACTCATGAGGAGCCCATTTAATAGTGGTTAGTTATTAAACTAGTGAGAGGTGGTCACTCTTATATTCAAACTGTGTACATAGGGCAAACCTGAGATCATCCCAAACATGGATGGAATTGGGAAGCAGACTTCTACACCACTGTAAATCTTTACCTTTAAATGAGGAGGTAAGAATTTTGATAGCAAAATTCTATTATGCTATGTTATGAACCAAATAAATTTTAGCAATATATTGAATATGTTCAATGGGTGTGGTGGAAGTTTCACCAGTAAAATATAAAAGGCTTTTCAGAGCAGAGGTGGGTATATCATCATACTGGGACAACAGAAGCGGGTTACCTCTATTGAATTCTATGAAATTTTTATTTCTTAGGGACATTATGGGAGGTATGAAACAATTGTGGGTATTTATGGGAGATGCAAATATATTTTTAAGATTTATTCTAGTATAAGATACAACTCATCTTGATTTCTTTTTTTATGGAAATGATATTTCTTTCAATTCAATACTCTTACCTTTAGTAGATGATCTTGTTTTTATCTTTGGCATACATAAACTTGGATTTCTTGAATTTGTAAGCCAATAGAGTCACTAGGTGCTCTTGAACTATGTACAAGGCTCACAAAATGCTTGTTGAGTTTAGCACTTATCTCTTAGCTCTAATCTTTGGGTCCCACTGGGCATGCCATAATCTATTATCAATTAAAATTTTCACCCATTTTGTGTTTTTAATATTATGAGTATCATGAGTTACAGTAGGTGGGAAATATAATGACATAATGGGATCACCTCTAAGCTATGGAACATTGGTAAATTGAGGTGCACCTTTAGATAAGGCCAAATTCTTTTCACTAAGCTTAGTGCAACTGGTATAAGACCAGTTCACATTAAAATACTACATCTTAGTGATATTTCTCCTAATTAGGGTTTTGATTTGTGAGGAAAAGAGTTTTATAATGAGTTTTAAAAGTAGAAAATGGTGATTTTAATAAATGATATAGTGGAAATTAATTCTTGATTTGTTTGAACATAATTAAATATTTAATATTTTGAAATTTATTGAAGCACAATCTTATACAAAAATGAGATCAAAGGTAATATTGGGCATTTATCAAATAAGGAACAAAGTTATTTAATTTTCCTCAACAAGTTTTTAAAAGGGAAAAAATAATACCAAAAATGAATCTATATGACTAAAATAAGACTTGGAGCATTCAAAAATTTAATAAATAGCCGTATATACACAAAGATAACACAATACAAGGAAGATAAAACTTCACTCTATTATCATTATCTAGGTTACAACATGTAGATTTATTATTTAATGGTATAATAATTTATCTATAATAAAAAAAATAGATGGGATATGTAGGGAACCCATATTTATATAAAAATAACTCCCTTGGGAGAGAGGAAGTTAACAAAACCTTACGCTCAGTTTTAGAGCAAGAAATCTGGGAATATTCATACAAATTCATCCTTTCCAACTTGAAATGGCATCTTTAATGGAGTAGAAGGGGGAGAAGAACTCTATAATGGTTGGGTGGTTCACCAAGTGTTAAAAGAAGATAATAATCCATTGGAGTCTTTTAATTAAACCAATAACTTTCCTTAAGTTCTACTACTAAAATATCTCCTAAGAAATAAGGTGCGAAAATGAACCGTGACTTGGTAAAAATTGAATGATCCTTAAATATTTTAAGATATAACTTGAAAAACCTAATTTGTAATTTGTAGGCAGACTTTTACAACTTTTTAAGTCATTCAACTTGACAAAAAAGAAAGTGTAAATTTCAAAATGAGTTTTTACAACTAAAGCAATTCAAACGTGTTAAAAACAAAAGTGTGAATTACAAGTTACAATTTTTCACCTTAAAACTTGATAAAAAGATAATTGAAAATTAAAAGTAGCTCTTCCTCAACTTCAAGTTAAGAGCTATCAAAATGATAGTTGCAATTTACAACTTGCAATTTTACAATATATCTTATAAAATGTATTTTAAAACTAATTGAAAAATCAATCCACAAACATGACTTCTAAAGATTCTTTATCCTTTTTGGTTGTATATTTTTAATATAAGCATAAAAGCTGATAAATATATCTTAAAAGAATTATTCATTAGGACAAAGTGTGTAAAGGTTGCTAATCTCACATTCTTCTATTACTTTAGATAATTATCTAGATGCAACCGTGTAGACTTGAGTATCTTTTCCCATTTGATCTAATGTACTATGATACTTGATATATTGGTGGATGGAATTCAAGTTGAAAGTTATATCCTATGTTGATTCTTTCTTAACTACCCATTTGAATTTATCTTGGACCTCTTGAATAGTAAGAGTTTTATCTTGGTGATCTACCACATTACATGACAATTTACCAAGTATATCTTCAATAACATAAATTGTATATGTGTCTTTGTCACATGTACTATTTGTTATGATGGATTACCTAGTTATACTAGTACATCTAATCTTAATAATTTTTTGTGTTTGGGTTCCCTATAACTCTGAGTAAGAGTATACTGATGTCTCCTACTTCATCCTTGAAGTCTATCCTAGCCAAAGTCTTAGGCATTCTTGTAGCTATAGGTTTAGGAGTTTTTTACCACTATTTGTTTAAAACACATAGACATGCTACATTATTGTCTTGATAAAAAACTTTGGAGGATTTAGGGGTTATATCTATGTAGCTTTCATATTATAGGATTAGGAACAAAATATCAATAAAACTAGGATCAAGATTTAGAATCTTCTCTCTTTTATTGTTCACTGCTTCCCTCTTCTCAGCATCATAGTGTTTAGCCATGGTAAGCACAAGCTCGAGGCTTTGTACTAAGAGTGGAAAGGCTACTGTGATCAAAGGAATCTAGGAACATACATTAATAATATATTAGTGCAAGTAAGAAAACATAAATAAAACACACTAACACTTACACTCCTAGCCTAGAACTTGGGGAGAGGTTAGTAACAAAAGCCATATTAGAGCAAAACTAAAACATAAAAGACAACAAATCCCTTACCTTCTTTGGAAGCTCAAAATGCTTTATTGAGTGGCTTACTCAGCTTTTACATCAAGAAGTCTTTGGCAAATGAAGCTTGTTGGATCCTTCTCTCCTTGGCATCATTGGCTTTGATGTGGCTTGATGTTGCTTGGCTCAAGATTTTGGCATTATAACAATACTTGTAACAAAATAGATTATGTCTCTCTCCAAATTTGCATTATAACTTTGGCTTATGAGAGCTTAGAATTAAATTTCCATGGCATTATATTTATAGCCTAAGGATTTAAATCTCACCCAAGGTGAGTTAGGGTTAATTTAAGGCTTGGAATGGGTTCAAAATTAATCTAAGTGAGTGAAATCTAACTCTATTAGAGTTAATAGTTGTCAAGTAATTATGATTTACAATGAATAAGCATGATTCTCAAAATTAGACATTTTAGGATATTTTTAAAGAGCTTGAAAATTCATAAAGGCAATGATGAAAGGCTAAGATATTTGCATTTTTGAATTTCCTTTTTTAGATATTCATTAATTGCACATGGATAATTTAACTAGGCATTTAATTTGGTTTAGATTATTAATTAATTTTGATTAACCTTTTTGAGCATTTCCAAGATTTTATTTAAGTGTGCAAGTGCCCCACTTAATAAGTCCATAGGCCAAATTGAATGTTGTGATGTTTCAAGATGATTCGGGATGAATTTGTAAGAAGTTATTATTGCATATGATAGAATACCCCAATTGGGGATGTCTCAACTTGATTATAGGCTTTGATGAATGATGTGCAAACAAATTTATGACATTTAATGATTCTTAGAATTAATTTGTAATGGTTGGTAGGAATCAATCTAAAGTCCAATCAAAATCCAGTTGTGGCCAATTTTAGGTGTCTACATTTGCCCCTATTTGGGAAGGCATTGCAAGCTATAGTCATGATGACATCTTCTCAAAGAATGAAAAGGTCTTGTATGCTTCTGAATTCAAGGACAATGGATGAATTATAGGTGCCCCCTCAAGGGAGTGATTAGAAAAAAAGGGTCGATGATCGGTCCCTCAAAAGGAGAATATGATGAGACTAAAAATATGAAATGAGATTGAAAATATTGATTTACCCATAGGAAGTTATAATTAGTGGAATATGGAGCTACCTAGTTAGGTAAACAAATAGGATGATTTACCCATAGGTGATTATAATCATCAGCATAGGTGGGACAAAAAAACACTAGTGATTTGACTAAAAATAGTTATAATCATTGAAAAAGGCATAGGGTAATGAGATAATGATTTTTCCAAAGGTAATTATAATCATCAAAAGGGAAAAAAATCATTTTCCAATAAATGGTTATAATCATTAATAAGATAAAAACATGCCCCATTTGGGTGGATAGAGATAATGGTTTACCCAAAGGTGGTTATAAGCATTATCATAATGAAAAGGTGCCCCAGTGGGTAGAAGAAAGATAATGATTTTCCCATAGGTGATTATAATCATCAACCTTCAAATGGATGGAAATATAATGATTTGCCCATAGGTAATTAGAATCATTAGTAGTGTAAGTGGGATGATATACAATGATTTGCCTAGAGGTGGTTATAATCATTGGTATCCTAATGATGGCAAATATGATATGGAATATGATGGAAAATTAGTACATAAGAGAAAGATGAATTTGGGCAACATGCTAGTAGGGAGATGCTCATCCAAAGTAGTAATGTGGAAAAATTATGTTGTGATGTAATTAATCTACATGAAAATGATTTGGGTAGATTGGGAATTTTTCAAGTGCCAAGGAATTTTGTGGGTGTATTGTTTGTAAGACTTATTGAGCTAATTTTTACTGTATCATGTGATGGGATGCATCATGATAGAACATCATGATAATGTAACCAAAATATGCATAAGGACTGACACTTAATCTAATAAGCAATAAAAAATAATACACCAGTGATAAAAACCATGATGACAATCTAGATGTATCAATATGGATATATTTAAGAATAATGCACAAGGAATCACCTAATGAATGCACATAGACTGAATCTAGACACAAAAAGAAAACAAATAAATAGGTAAACAAGCAAAGAAATAAAAAAACACCAAAAAAGGAAGATCAAAACAAAACAACCTAAAATAAACACAAACAATGGTTAATTACAATTTTATCACAAAAAAAGAACAAACAAGATGATGATTATTGCCCCTAGACTATAGGAGACAATGAAACAAACAAAAAAAATGATGGTAATCTAAGAAAATAAATGTGGTGGATAAGCTAAATCCATACTAGGAAAATGGACTTTGCTTACATGGTTCCATGGATTCAAGATCCAACAAAAAAAACTTCAGGCCAAATGTAGTTCTCTTAGGAAATAAAATAGAAGAAAAATGATGATAAAAAAAACATGATTAATTATGTAGAGGAATGTGGGAATGGACTCAAAAATAGGTGAGGGCATGGGATATGAGGCTAGCAAGGATGGGAAAACTAAATGATAAGTGGTTTTTTATGACTTAGTGAGGGTTCCCAGAATCCTTAAGGCAAAAAAGTGGTTAACTTTTAGGATTTTGTAGGTCATTTTACAATTTTTTTTGGAATTTTTGGAGCATCTCAACTTGATGGAGGATTAAGAGATACTAAAATTCCAATCTTGTAAAATGGTGAGAGAATTAAAACTTGAATTGATCATAAAAAGGTGAGATCATGGTAAAAGGTGACTGAGTTGACCTTAATGTAAATTAAGTGCTACCTACATAGTCCCAGGATGGGACCTTAAGTCACTATAATTCCACCTTATAGCAAAGGAATCTAACTAGGTAGCAATGAAATCATAAACTAGGTAAAGTAGGCAAAAGGTACAATATAAAATAGGCATGGCAATGTGGCACTTCAAGGCTTAATAAACAATGTTGTTCCTAATTTACCCATAGGTGGTTATAATTAGGAAATAATGGCATAGGTCAATGCTACTAATTTTCACCTAGGTGGTTATAATTAGTAGCATGATGATGAGACATTGATTTTCCCAGAGGTGGTTATAATTAGGAACACCTTGGTATAAAATGGGATAAGAACTGAAAGATGTAATTATCAAACCATTGTCGTACTGCTCCAAAATATGGCCTTTATCTAGAATACTAAATCAACTGGTAAAACTTGAGCATAATATTTGCGTTGAAAGTGTGATCATAAGAATCCAAGAAGGGAGGTTAGTATCTTGTTAGTTTAAGTAACAAAAACCCAAAGAAACACACTAACACTAACACTAACACTTACAAGACTAGATCTCATAACATATAGAAGCTTTGTCTCAGTCACAAGGACTCAATAACATCTCATGTCTTGGTAACACATAAGTCATGTCTTAAAAGTATGTGTGTACAACACATGTCTAAATTAATAATTATGAAATTAGGGGTCTCACACTTAGCTATAAATTAAATAATGTAGGATTGTGATAGAAACTGTAAAACTAATTGTGATTTTGTTGGATAATAATAAACCAAGAATAATGTTTCACTTACTCTCTAGATAAGGATGCTAAAATCATATAATAACATCATTCACTTATGTCCTTAAGGCATGTTTGTGTCCTATAGGTTTTTATGTTTTGTGACTTATATGATAGGTTCACCTCGCTTGTGTGTTTTATCTAACCATGTAGGAACTCTTGATATGTTTTGAAAACCACTATGTGATGTCTTACTCATTTGTAACCCTAACTCAATATACCATAAATGATAAAGAAAATAAAATAAAAAAGGGGGTAGTGGTTGAAGTTGAGTGTTGCCTACATACCAATACTATGAAGAGGGATCAAACTCCATGTATCTCTCTCATGTTATGGTGGTGTGTGTAAAAAATGGGTGTAATGTTAGATGCTTTTACAATGTATCAACCCCACTAGATTAGATATAAACATGTGTGAAAGTTGTTTTTTTTTAATAAATTTAACACATATACCTATATAGATTACACCATGAGAATATATAGAGACCATAAGAAATACACAAAGTGATAATAACATCAAGCATAATACATCACATAATATTGATCTCTAATATCTTGAGAGTACACATCATAATGCAAATATATAAACTAATTACATTAATTCAATTACAACTAAAACACGTATAAAACCACCATTGTTGATTTATAATAACAAATAATTAAAAATCTTCATGACAATACTCAATGATAAATACAATACAATACAATGCACATATAGATATATGGCTCCCCAAAGCATGAGTTCCCTAGACTCTCTAGTATCTGTGATAATCTCAAGTGTCATTTCAATAGTAGTATTATTGTGGGGAGGGAGAGCATCATCTAAGCACTTTTCAACACCAACCATAAACTAATGATCTCATACACAATCTCCCATCAGGGAATGGCCCTCCCTTCATGGATGAGTAGATAGTGATGGTGCAAGAATCTAGAGAGACTAACGAGCACCCATGTATTGTATAATTCTAAACTAAACATGTAGTGTATAATAGAAATTTATTATATTGCAAGATATCACATAAACATGTGAATCATACTCATGAAATTATAACTTCTCACTAACATACTTTGACCTAAAGTTTTATAAATGATAAATAATAATCATTTAAATCAATCAAATTCATACACACCACTTGATCAAACTGATTTTATCTATCATTGTGAGACTAGTAAGCCAATGAAGTCCATATCATTTCTTACTAAAAATTAAAAATATAGATTGGTCAAATAAAACTCAACCATAAGATTCATTTAATTTACATCCTATTCACACCTACAATCAAATCAAATGCTAAACATAGGAGTAATCAAAGCTTACATTTAATTTGACAAATATATGAATAAATCTTACATTATTTCTAACCCATATTAGAAATAATGACTATAGTCTATACCACATGAGTAAAATATACATAATTATAAATTTCAATAACCACAATTTATTTCCAAACTTACTACAACTATGATAACCTATATTACCATAATCTAGTATTCTAAGACATAACTACTAGTTTTCCCAAAAAATAGTCATATAAAGTAGTCTTAAAATCATGGAAACATAAACACATATACAAGTAAATATATATGACAAAGTAAGTCATAGTTCACATGAAACACAAAAACTTACCGATATAACATTTTTTAAAATATCAAGGGTTGCATACACACATACACAAAGTCTTACCAACTATTACAAAACACACTATCCATATCAATAACCAACATGTATATAATAAAACAGTCAAATGTGGATATGAGTTAAGGCATAATAATTACAATATGTACCACTTGAGTACAACATAATTTTATATTATAGTTCACTATAATATCCCATAATATCATACATTCTCAACTACATAATAACACATAATCTAAATTTATGATTTCCAGGACTTAACTAATCCATGTAGATGATAACAAGAAAATAATAAAGAATTATACCATCTAAGTATACCATAAATCAAAATGCATACAATCATACCAAAATATCACAACATATAAACATGCATCATGATACACCATTATGCACTAAGTATATCTAAACATTTATAAATAATAACATACTCATAGTATATAATGCACACAAGTATTCCATACTGAATCCATATGACTAACAATCATTCATATTATTAGTAAAGAGTTAGATAATTCATAAACCCATTATGAATTTTCATTTTAACTACTTATTTGGTTCCAAGAGAATGTTCTAAGGGTTATAGTTCCTGATTTCTATGTAAATTAATGACCTATTTAAATCATCTAATGAACTACAGGTATAATCCCTATATACTAACACTCACACATCCTAATGTGCACCACTTGTAGGTATTCTAATGCTAGACAATTTTTAAACTACGGCTTAGTGTTTTAATTTTAACTACTAAGCATAGAAATAAACTAATGAAATATTTATAAATACATGGAATACACTTTGCATTTGACAACTAGAAAAACTTGAACTTCATTTTTTTGAAATATAAGTAATCTAATTTCACAACCATTTTATATTTGGGGATTTACAAGCAATCATTTTCTATTTTAAATCAATCCTTTCAATTTTTCACTAATATTTCTCCCAAGAATATTAACTATATAAATCTATCCTAGTTTTTTAAATTATGCTAGCAGTCATAAACGTGTAACTCATTGTCAAATTCTATATGATAGATTTTCATATATCAAAGAATCTAAAAGTTTCACTTGTTTTAACCCACAAAAATAGGTAGATATATTTTACCCGTTTAACTTCATTTACACATTTATATAATAATGACTCAAAATCTAGTTTTATTCTACCACTCTCAATAAAGGTTATCAATTCCAAGATCTATGCTCACCAAGTAATTATAAAAATAATGTCACTATAATTTTTGGAGAAATATATCAAAAGTCTTAAAAATTTATATTAAAACCCATATTTAATTCATTATATAAATCAAGCTATAAATCCCATCTGAGGCCTGCTACAAAAGATGGTTTATTTTAAATTTCCTCTAATAACATTTCTATTGGCATTGATCGATGCCTATATAGGAGGTATGTTTACATATGTTCTAGATTTGTACCTCTAGTTTTAAAAATAAATATTTTACTATGGAAAAAATAAAACTCTATTAACTAATTATATATGTCTAATACTTTAGCTTACATTTTATATATATTTTAGCTACCATTTTGGGTTTATAGAATAATATTCTATTTTTAACTTCAACCATAGCTTGCCAAAAGAATCTCACTAATTTCCAGCAATTTAATTTTGTTATTTACTCATTTTATATATGTGCCCAAAATTTCTATAATTTCTTGAAGCAATATAAAATGGTTTTATAATTTTCTGTTACTCATAACACTTTATAAATACATGTGTCTATAATGATTTCATAACTCTCAGCCAGCTGAAAAGAAATATGGTGATGCCTCAATCAACTTACCACTTGTTTATATTATTAAGTATATAAAACTATATATATATATACATATATACATATATATATATATATATATATATATATATATATATATATATATATATATATATATAATCAAATTATTTCATTCTTTTTACACAAATTTATATATTGCCTTTTTCAGAGAATAACTAGTATGTAAATATTCATGAGAGTTGATGCCAAATAGAATACATTTTGTTTTGAATAACAATCAAACCAGCTGAAAAGAAATATGGTGATGCCTCAATCAACTTACCACTTGTTTATATTATTAAGTATATAAAACTATATATATATATATATATATATACATATATACATATATACATATATATATATATATATATATATATATATATATATATATATATATATATATACATATATACATATACATATATATATATATATATATATATATATATATAATCAAATTATTTCATTCTTTTTACACAAATTTATATATTGCCTTTTTCAGAGAATAACTAGTATGTAAATATTCATGAGAGTTGATGCCAAATAGAATACATTTTGTTTTGAATAACAATCAAATCCTTATTATAGTAATGCTTTAGGAGTAAAATGAGAACTATTTGCAGACCCAATCTAAAACATATGTAAATTGATGCCTATGAAAAAGCCAAATCAGAATATGATGCCCTCTTGTTTTGCTAGAAAAATTAACAAGTAAAAACTATAATTTATGATGTTAGGTGTAACACACATTTTATATTTCAAGGTTTTTATAGGCTGTATAGCATTTTAATTATCTGATGAGTTTTTTTGACAAAAAAAATATTCATAAAGATTAAGGGTCAACTCCAAATTATAAAACCAATTCTATTTTATAAAACCAAAGCAAAGCATGTAAAATTTTGATGCCATATTATATATTCCAAAAGGTAATCTAAGTCACCCTTTTGATTTAAAATAAATAAATATAAATATCAATTTCTTAAAACCCATACAGAGCATATAACACTATACAGTGTTAATAGTTAATTCTAGGCCATATAGATTAATTAATAGACATAATACTTATAGTTCTATTTCATTTAGTGTCTATGAATGCCACTAACATCATATAGAATCTAACTTTAGCAAAATAATTACTATAAATAAATATGTGTATATATGTTTTAAAAGCTTAATTGGTTGTATAATAAATGGGATGACACCTAGCATTGGGTGAGGGATGTCACAATTAGACTGCCAAGCTAAGTCTATAATATCTATGCCTAACTAAAAATATAGATTTAAATATACATGACAAATAAAATTAGATTTATAGTTTATAGATCCAAAATGTAATCTATCTTTTCTTATATGGCAGTGTTGAACTATGGCAAGCTATTTCAATTAGATTATATTATTTATTATTGGTTGTAAGACAGACATCCAATCACTCCAAACACACATACAAAAGTTTGAAAATTTAATTACAACATTTGCCTGATATCTTTTGTCTTCTGATCTGAAATCATGTCTCTTGCTTCTTTTCTCCAAAACTACTCCCTTCTTCTATTTTTTCCATGGCATAAAAATTATGCAAATTCTCTTTCATTCTTTCTCTTAAATAGAAAATAGAAGTTAATTCTTTTTTTTCAAGATTTTTGTTTTTGCCTTTCTTTTTGTTTTATCTTGTTTTTTTACTAATCGTACTTTACTTATTTTTATTTTTTAATTTCCATTTTTTTTCCTTTTTCTCTCTCTTTTTTATAATAATTCCTTATTTTAACATTTTAATATGAAACTCCAATTTCATATTAAACTAATTTAATATTTAATTATACTTTAACAATTTAATGGTAAAATCATAAATAATAACACATTTAATTTTATATTTATTAAATTTGCCTCTACTTGTATTATTGGCACATCATAATAAACACACAAAAGAATTTGCTTCTATAATTTTTACCTACTCAAGAAATCACAAAAATTAATACTTCAACAAGCACCAAAAATAATCATTTTAAATGCATTTCTACCATGACTATCTACTATTTGTGTGTAGGGTTTCACCATCTCTCTATATACCTTCAACATCTCTGTCTACATCACCCTCTCTGATGATGATCTCCCTTTGACATGATCGAGGGATAAATTTTCCTATGTCCAACTCATAACACGTATGTAATTAGATCATATCACATGATAAACATAAATCAATAATATAATTATAACCATAAATTAATATGCTTAAAATGTAAATGCATACATTAATCCAACTCATAGTAAGTAATAATGTATCATCATTTAACTAAGAAACATTCTACTATCCCATAATAACATAAATCTCAAGCTTAGTCAGAAATATAACTAAATCTAAAATTTTTAGCTACAAATATCTATGGATAATCTAGCAACTTTGCCTGATAAGGAATCAAGATGCAACATCCTTCCCTGTAAAGCTAGTTATCGTCTTCGATGACACTTACTCAAACATAAGTTCTAAATTAAAACAATATTTAGTAAAGCCATAACATGATATACAACATCTAATTAAGTAAATAAATGAAAAATTACCTATAAAACTCATCATAATTCCTTCAAGTTGCATTATTCTAGAGTACTAGTCCTGCAAGACCCTACTCAGTGATATTTCTCTTTTAAGCAAACATAATTTTGAGTATTACTTACTCTAACTAGTTCTGTCATGACCACCCTGAGGTCTAGAACCATCAAGACAAGCCTATATACTATATGATTAACCACTTATTTTATATTGAAGGGTATCACATATCTTAGTGAAAGTTATCTAACTTATTAAAACATATAAGATCATCATGCAAGTCAAAGTAAATGACTAGGGAGAGTTTCACAAAATCTTTAAGCCCTCAACACATCTCTCTATTCTAGAGATTTTTTTCATTTTAGATAAAAGTAATCAGGGAACTTAGTAAGATTAATGTGTATAATTTAATACTATCTCTACTCCATGTAATTCCTGATAAGTATAATATGTCAATACTATCACTACTCTACACAATTTTTGACAAGTATGACAATGAATTGGAACTAAAAATACTATATTTTTAATGTATACAAAATCATAGAATACCCATCCATAGTATACATGTGTATGGCCATATGACTAGATTTGATAATTTTGCCCTATCACGATAAGTCTATTTGTCAAATCTAACTCAATAACAACTGAGTCAATGTGAGGCTAAGTAGGATACCATCCTATCACTTAAAACTCACATTCCCAATTCACCATTTTTTCCTTAGGTATCTATGACCTAATGATCTTAAAATATACACAATATTTCAAAGAATCACAATTTTATGCTATCAGATCATTGAAAACAAATCTATATGCTAAATGATTCTAGATATATCATCATACATACAAGAGAAAACATACAATCAATCTATAATTGTATTAAATTACCATTATCCACCCATAACTAGTATCATATTTTATAGCTTAAATTATAGAGTTACATTCATAGTTATAATAAAATAATTTTAAAATTAACATAACGTACATTGGCCAAGAATCAACAATTCTTTCATCTTTATATGGGAATAAACAAAACAATATCTCCTTACTTGCTCAACTAGCACACAAGTTAAAATTTTATTCCAACCTCTAAATTGACAATAAATTCTTCACATCCAAAACCTTACTCACTTTTAATGATAGGTACAAAAAATAACTCTTCCAAAATAACATGATATAAGCAAAAAAAGAGCAAAGTCAATCTAATCATGAGTGTAGAACATTATAATATTTGTAATTAACTTATAATTCTTAGTATATAGTTTAATATATAAATCAAGGTTTGCCACCTCACGTGGTATTAAAATCAAATGTTAGATCAAGTAGTTACTCTTAAGAGTTATAAGTAAAAAGAAAATAACTATCATCTCAAAAACTCATACTTACCCTCCCAAGGTAAAAAAAAAACACCACAACTCAATATTACCCAAACACGACCTACTTACCAAATATTGTGAGTATGATATCTTAATCTATAATCAGGATATATATAGAATTATTTTTGAATGTTGTCTGATTGTACTTCCTTGAAGTTTGTGTGAAAATGCTTTCTAATCTTGGAAAGAGAGAAGTTTTAAGATTGGATGGATGGACACATCTTTATATATATATATATATATATATATATATATATATATATATATATATAAAGATGTGTCCATCCATCCAATCTTAAAACTTCTCTCTTTCCAAGATTAGAAAGCATTTTCACACAAACTTCAAGGAAGTACAATCAGACAACATTCAAAAACAATTCTCAATCAAGAAAATACGGACCATTTTAACAACTTATAAAGATGTCAAAAGAGAATGAGATAATAATGACTCATCTCTAATATAACTAAGATATATTATTGTTATTCCTAAACCACATAACTTAAAGAGTGCCAATCATAAACAAGCTCCTAACACAGGAATTCTCAACCAAGACAATAATACTCTACTGTAATAAAATTCCCACTGCACTAGTTGGTACCAAAACAAAATTGGTCTTATAAGATTTTCCACCCTTGGGGTAAATGAAAATAGGCCACAAAATCAAAGTACGCACACACACACACACACATATAAAGTGAGAATCATCTTGAGCTTATTAAACACTCATAAAACTTAATGACAAAGATGACTTGATAATCAAGAAGGATGTAATCATACTCCAGGTGATCGATCTAAGTGATCAAACTATGGTATAAATATTTTGATCATAACTCATGAACTATTATATATACCCATCTACCCAAGCCTTGAATACAACCATCATCTATGAGATACTCGATAAATCTATCCCTCATACAACTGAAAAGGGTACAAATACTCCTAAGGGTACATAATCATGGTGTAACATGGTTTTGTACTAAGATACCACAAATCTAAAATATCAGTGAAATACTTTATGTCACTAGGTTTACATTGATGAATAAATAAACACAAAAATTCTAATGGACTCATTAAGTCCTAGAGTTTCAGCCACAAATTTGATACCACATGTAACAAATCTATTGGATTAAACATAAAAATACATGAAATTTGTTTTTTTAAAATTTAACACATATACCAAATATAGATTACACCATGAGAATCTATAAAGACCATAATAAATATACAAAGTGATAATAACATTAAGCATAATACATCAAATAATATTGATCTATAATATTTCAAGAGTAAACATCATAATGCAAATATAAAAAGCAATTATATTAACTCAACTACAACTGAAACAAGTCTAAAACCACCACTATTGATTTACAAAAATAAGTAATTTAAAATCTTCATGATAATATTCAATGATAAATACAATATAATGTATAAATAAATACATGGCTGTCTAGAGCATGAGTTTCCCAAACTCTCCAGTATTTATGGCAATCTTAAGTGTCATCTCAATAGTAGTATTGCTATGGGGAGGGAGAGCATCATCAGAGTGTTTTTCCATACCAACCACAGACCAACAATCCCTCACACAATATCCCATCATGGAATGGCCCTCCCTTCACAGATGAGTAGATAGTGACAACACGAGAATCCAAAGAGACTACCAAGCACCTATGTGCTATATGATTCTAAACTAAACATGTAGTGTATCATATAAATCTGTTCTATTAGAAGATATCACACAAACATGTGAATATCATGAAATGATAATGTATCACTAAACATAATTTAGCTCAATTTTTTATAAATGATAAATAATAATGATCTAGATCAATCAAATTCATACACACCACTTGATCAGACTACCTTTATCTATCATTGTGAGACTAGTAAGTTAGTAAAGTCCATCTCACTCCTTACTTTGAATCAATAATGCAGATTGGTAAAATACAAATCAATCAAAAGATTCATTTAATTTACATCCTATTCACACATAAAAAAACCAAATATTAAACATAAGAGTAACCAAAGCATACATTTATTCTGTCATATGTATGAATGAATCTTACATTATTTCTAACCCATACTTGAAATAATGATTATAGTCTATACCACCTTTTTACATAACTGTAGATTTCAATAACCATAATTTATTTTCAAATGTACTACACCTATGATAACCCATATTACCATAGTCTAGTAGTCTAAGACATAATTACTAGTTTTCTCAAAAATAGTCATATAAAGTAGTCTTAAAATCATGGAAACATAAACAATTATACAAGTAACTATTTATCATGAATCAAGTCATAATTTAAATGGAACACAAAAACATATGAACATAGCATTTTTTAAACTCTCAAGGGTTTTATGCACATATACACAAAGTCTTACCAACTGTTACAAAATATACTATCCATAGCAATAACCAACTTGTATATAGTAAAATAGTCAAATGTGGATATGAGTTGAGGCATAATACTTACAGTATGTACCACTCAGGAATAACATAATTTTATACTATAGTAACCTATGATATCCCATAGGTTCCAAATTACATAACAACACATAATCCAAACTTATGATTTTTAGGACTCAACCAATCTATGTAGATGATAACAAGCAAACAATAAAAAATTATACCACCCAGATATACCATAAATTAAACTGCATATAATTATATCGAAGCATCACAACATATAAACATGCATCATAATGCACTATTATGTACTAAGTATATCTAAACATATATACAAAATAATACACATATAGTATGCAATACACATAAGTACTCTATATTGAATACATATGACTAGCAGTCATTCATTTTATGAGTAGTGAGTTAGATAATTTATAAACCCATTATGAATTTTTATTCTGAATACTCATTTACTTCTAAGAGACTATTTCAAGAGTTATAGTTCCTTATTCCTATGTAACTTAATGACTTAATCAAATCATCTAATGAACTATAGGTATAATCCTTATATATTAGCACTCACACATCCTAATGTGCACCACTTATAGGTATTCTAATGTTAGAAAATTTCTAAACTATGATTTAGTATGTTAATCATAACTAATAAGCATAGAAATTAGATAATGAAGTAGTTATCTATACATGGAACACACTTTGCATACAATAGCTAGAAAAACCAGAACTTCATTTTCTTAAAATACAAGTAATCCAGTTTCACAACCAATTTATATATGGGGGTTTACAAGAAACCATTTACTATTTTAAATCAATCCTTTCAATTTTTTGTTAATATTTCTCTCAAAAATATTAAGTAAAAAAATCTATCCCAATTTTTATAATTATGCTAGAAGTCGTAAACATGTAAATCAATGTCAAATTTTGCATGACGGATTTTCATATATCAATGAATCTAAAAATTATGCTAATTTTAACCTATAAAAAGAGGTAGCTATATTTTACCCATTTAACTCCATTTACATATTTATACAATAATGACCAAGAATTTAGTTTTATTTTACCACTCTTAGCAAAATTTTCCATTTCTAAGATTTATGCTCACTAAGCAATTATAAAACTAATGTCACTGTAGTTTTAGGAGAAATCTATCACAACTCTTAAAAGTTTATATTAAAACCCATTTTTAATTCATTATATAATTCAAGCTACAAATCCCATCGAGGCTTGCTATAAAATATGGTTTATTATAAAATTCTTCTAATAATGTTTCTATTGGCATTGATTGATGCCTATATAGGAGGTATGTTTACCTTGTTCCAGATTTGTACCTCTAATTTTAAAAATAAGTATTGTACTATAAAAAAATACAACTCTATTAACTAATTATATATGGCTAATACTTTATCTTACATGCTATATATATTTTACCTAACGTTTTGGGTTTATAAAATAATAATCTATTTTCAAATTCAATTGTAGCTTGCCAAAGGCATCTCACTTACTAATTTCCAACAATTTACTTTTGTTATTTACTCATTTTATGCATGTGCCCAAAATTTCTATAATTGCTTGAAGTAATATAAAATGGTTTTATAATTTTATGTTACTCATAACATATTATAAATACATATGTATATAATGATTTCATAACTCTCAGTGAGCTAAAAAAAATATGGTGATGTCTCAATCAACCCACCACTTGTTTATATTGTTGATTATATAACACTATATATATTATTTCATTTTAAAAAATATATATATTGCCCTTTTCATAGAATAACCAGTATGTGAATATTCAAGAGAGTCGATGCCAAATAGAATAAATTTTATTTTGAATAGCAATCAAATCCTCATTATGGCAATGCTTCAGGAGTAAAATGAGAACTATTTGCATACCCAATCTAAAACATATGTAAATCGATGGCTATGCAAAATTCAAATCAGAATATGATGCCTTGATGTTTTGATAAAAAATTAACAAGTAAAGACCAGAATTTAGGATGCCAGATGTAGCACATATTTTATATTTTAAGGTTTTCCTAGGCCGTATGATGTTTTAATTGTCTAAGGAGTTTTTTTGGCAACTAAACAAATATTTAGAAAGCTTAAGGGCTGACTCTAAGTTATATAACAAATTTTGTTTTATAAAACCAAAGCAAAGCATGTAAAATTTTGACAATAGATTATATATTCCAAAAGACAAGCTAACTCGCTCTTTTGCTTTTTTTAATATAACTATTAGTTTCTTAAAACCCATACAGATCATATAACACTATTCATAGTCAATAGTTAATTTCAGGCTGTATAGATTAAGTAATAGATATAATACTTATAGTTATATTTTATTTAGTGTCTGTGAACACCACGAGTGCCACATGGCATCTAATTTTAACACACTAATTATTGGAAATAAATGTGTATATATACTTTAAAAGCTTAATTAGTTGTCTAATAAATGGGGCAATGCATAACATTGGGTGAGGGATGTCACAATAAGACTGCCAAGCTGATTCTATAATATTTATGCCTAGCTGAAAATATAGATTTCAATACACATGACAAAATAAATCAAATTTATAGTTTATAGATCCAAAATATAATCTATATTTTCTTCTATGATGACACTAAACTACAACAAGCTATTTAAATAATATTATATTATTTATTATTAGTTATAAGACAAACCTCCAATCATTCCAAACATACATACAAAAGATTGAAAATTAATTACAAAACCTAACTAGTATCTTTTGTCTTTCAATCTGAAATCACGTCCCTTACTTCTTTTATGGCCTTCTCTCCAAAGATACTCCCTTCTTCGATTTTCTCCATGGCATAAAAACTATGCAAATTCTCTTTCATTCTTTCTCTTAACTAGAAAATAGATGCTATTTTTTTTTAAGGATTTTTTTTGGCTTTCTTTTTGTTTTATGTTTTTTTTTACTAATTTTAATTTATTTATCTTTCTTTTTTAACTTCTATTCTTTTCTTTTTTCTCTTTTTTTTTAAATATTCCCTTTTTTTAAATTTTTAATAGGAAATTCTAATTTCATATTAAACTAATTTAATGTTTAATTACACTTCAACAATTTAATGGTAAAATCATAAATTATAACTTGTATTTAATTTTATCTTTATTCAATTTGCCTCTACTTGTATTAATGGCACATCATGATAAACACACAAAAAAATTTCTTATATAATTTTTACCTACTCAAGAAATCATAAAAATCAATACTTCAACAAGCATCAAAAGCAATCATTTTAAATGCATTTCTACCATGACTATCTACTATGTGTGTGTAGGGTTTCGTTAACTCTCTATAGACTTTCAATGTCTCTATCTACATCATCCTCTTTGATGATAATATCTCTCTAGCATACTTGAGGGATGAATCTCTTTTGTCTAACTCATAAAGTGTAGGTAATTATATCATATCACATGATAAATATAAAGTAATAATATAACTAGAACAATACATTAATATGCTTAAAATTTAAATGTATACATTAATCCAAATCATAGTCGTAATTATGTGTCATCATCTAACTAAAAAACATTATACTATCCTATAATAACATAAATCTCAAGCTTAGTAAAAAATATAATCAAATCTAAATTTGTTAGCTGCAAATATCCAAAGGTAATTTAACAAGTTTACCTAACAAAGAATAAGGATGTAACATCTGTCCTCCCTAAAGCTAGTCATCATCCCTGATGATACTTACTCAAATATAAGTTCTAAATTAAAACAATATTTAGTAAAGCAATAACATGATATACAATATCTAATTAAGAAAATAAATAAGAAATTACATGTAAAACTTATCATAGTTCTTTCAAGTTGCATTATTTTGGAGTACATATCCCACAAGACCCTACTTAATGACATCTATCTTTTAAGAAAACATGGTTATGAGTATTAATTACTCCAACTAGTTCTGTCATGACCACCCTAGGGTCTAAAACTATCAAGACAAGCCTGTATACTATAGGACTGACCACTTTTGTTATCTTGAAGGGTCCCACATATATTAGTGAAAGTTCTTTGACTTTTCAAAACACATAAGATAATCATGCAATTAAAAGTAAATGACCAGTGAGAGTTTCAAAAAATATTCCATCCCTCAACATATCTCTCTATCCTCAAGAGTGTTTTTTTATCCTGGAAAAAAGTAATTAGGGAACCTAGCAAGATTAATGTGTATAAGTGAATACTATCGCTACTCCACATAGTTCCTGATAAGTATAACATGTCAATACTGTCACTACTCCATATAGTTTTTGACAAGTATGATGATGAATATGAATTGAAAATATTATATTTTCAATGTATATAAAATCATGGAATACCCATCTATAATATACATGTGTATGGCCATATGACTAAATTTGATAAGTTCTACCTGTCAAATCTTGGATTTGATAAGTCTGTATATCATATCCAACTCGATAACAACCAAGTTAATGTGAGGCTAAGTAGGATACCATCCTATCACTTAGAACTCATGTTATTAATTCATCACTCTTTCCTTAGGTCTCTATGACCTAATGATCTTAAATATGCATAATATTTCAAAGAATCACAATTTTATACTAGATGTATCAAATCATTGAAAGCAAAGTTATATGCTAAATGATTCTAGATGTATCATCATACATACAAGATAAAGCATACAATCAATTTATAATTTTATTAAATTACCACTAGCCACACATAACTAGTATCATATTTCACATCTTAACTTATAGAGTTATATTCATAGTTAAGAGAAAATAATGTTAAAATTAACATAACATACATAGGCCAAAAATCACACTATTTTTTCAGCCTTATAGGAGAATAAACAAAATAATATCTCCTTACTTGATCAACTAGCACACAATAAGTTAAAAGTTTATTCTAATCTATAGATTGACAAGATATTCTACACATCTTAAACCTTACTCACTTTTGATGATACGCAAAAAAAAAATCTTCCAAAACAACAAGGTTTAAGCAAAAAGAGAGAAATGTCAATCTAATCATGAGTGTATAACATTATAATATTTATAATCAACTTATAATTCTTAGTATATAATTTAATATATAAATCAAGACTTGACACCTCACATGCTCTTAAAATCATAAGTTAGATCAAGTATTTACTCTAAATAATTATAAGTAAAAATTAAAGAGATATCATCTCAAAAACTCCTACTTACCCTCCCAAGGTAAAAAGGAAACACTGCAACTCAATGTTGCCCAAACATACCTACTTACCAAATCTTGTAACTATGATATCTTAATTTATAATCAGGAGAGAGATATACCAACCATAAATATGTGTCCATCCATAAAATATTAAAACTTCTCTCTCTCTAATATTAGAAAGCATACTTCCACAAACTTCAAGGGAGTACAGTCAGATAACATTTAGAAACAATTCTCAATTAATAAAATATGGATCATCTTAGTAGGTTATAAAGACATCAAAAGAGAATGAGATAATAATGAATCATTTATAAGATAGATAAAAGAGATGATTATTATTCATAAACCACATAAATAAGGGTGCCAACCATATACAATATCCTAACACATAGAAATTCTCAACCAAGATAACAACACTCTACTACAAGAAATTTCCCACACTAGGTGGTACCAAAACTAAATTGGTCTTATAATATTTTTCACCCCTAGGGTAAATGAAAATAAGGCACAAAATCAATGTGTGTGTGTGTGTGTGTGTGTGTGTGTGTGTGTGTGTGTGTGTGAAATGAGAAGCATCTTGATCTTATTAAAAACTCACAAAACTTAATGACAAAGATGAATTGATAATCAAGAAGGATGTAATCATACTCGAGGGGTTTTATCTAAGTGATCAAACTATGGTAGAAAGATTTTTTTCATAATTCATGAACTATGTTATATAACCATCTACCCAAGCCTTGAATACAACCATTAAAAAGTATCCCTACTCTATAACTCCACTTACAAGCTCATGTGGGCAATAAAATAAGTCCATACCTCCATAAATTAGCTCACTATCCCATGCCATAAATTATACATGAAATACCTAAAAATTCCTCTAAGGCTCCTTAAAAAAATCTACTACCTTTTTATTAGTCTAAGGGAAAAAATATCAACATAAAATATCTAAAATCTACTTTATGACATTCTAAAAAGTTGAATCTCTCAACCTATCCAAGTTTTCAGCCAAAGGAGGCCACTTAAGTGGCTTAAAAATACTTTGAGAATGAATTACAAATTTTTAATAGAATTCATAAGGTTAATAATGAAAGGTGTGAATAGTATCCCATGGGGGTGAATAGTGAAAAATAGGTTAGGGACATTTATGATTTCGATTAAGTCCACAACAAGGTACAAAGAGTGGTTTGGATCATGGTAAGGTCAAGTAGATGTGTCACCACTCTACCCATGATTTGGTCATGCTTGACATAATCCTAGTTCCCTCATTATCCCCTGATGTCACCTGTATAACATTGCACACATAAAATGCCCTACCCTAGAATCCAAAGGTGTAGAATATAAGTAATATAGGCAATCCCAATTCAAACAAAAAGCACACAACATATCTAAGGCATCATATATAAATGGTGATAAACTAATACCAATAATTTAAACATATACATAATCCAAATACATGCTTAATAATAATAGCTCTAATAGTTTGGAATCAGTACTCATCAATATAGATAGGAAACATAGCATAAGTATAATGATATCACAATGAATATAATCATCACCTTATCTAGTATATGATTATTTCAGAATAATCAAAACATGACATCTCATAACATATAGAACTTTTGTCTTAGTCACAAGGACTCAATAACATCTCGTGTCTTAGTAACACATAAGTCATGTCTCAAAATGATGTGTACAACATAACATATCTGGATTAATAACTATGAAAATAAGGGTCTCACACTTAGCTATAAATTCAACAATGTAGGATTGTGATAGAAATTATAAAATTAACTGTGATTATGTTGGCTGACAATAAATCAGGGAAAGTGTTTCACTTAATTTCTAGACAAAGATGATATAATTAGATAATATCATCATTCACTTGTGTCCTTAGGGCATGCTAGTGTCCTATAGGTTTTTACATTTTATTACTTATATGACAGATTCACCTCACTTGTGTGTTTTGTCTAACCATGTGGAAACTCTTGATATGTTTTGAAAACCACTGTGTGATGTCTTTTTCATTTATAACCCTAACTCAAGATACCATAAATGATAAAAAAAAAAGATAAGGTATTGGTTGAAGTTGTAATAAATCTAAACACCTTGTGTTGAGTGTTGCTTATATACCAATACTCTAAAAAGGGATCAAACTCCATGTATCTCTCCCATGTTATGGTGGTGTGTGTGAAAAATGGGTGTAATGCTAGATGATTTTATAATTTTAGTGTGATTAAGTATTTCAACCATGATTATTGACCTTGGAGGTGTATTCATACTTTAAATAAGGGATATTAGGGTTGTATGTATTCATAATAGGGAGAAATAGGTAATTTGATCTCAATGTGCAATCATAATTCTAGTGTTTTTCAATGTGTAATCCTATTTTGTGTAAAATGACTTGAAATTATGGATTTATAGTTATAAATTAGGATTTCCTTTATATAAGGATTGGTAAATGTGTGATAATACATATTACATGAGTTTAAAAATTGAGCAACTAGTTTTTATTTGGTATGAGGATGCAGTTGGTGGAACTAGTCAGGATCAGGGAGCAAGATAGTCTAAATGGCATGTTATTGTTTAAGGAACAAATAAATTTGAGTTAAGAGTATGGATTAGTCAAGGGATAAACTTGATTTTTTTTATTGAGGAATATGGATATTTTGATTCCATTAGTTTCTTGTGGGAATGGGTCATCCACATAAAAAGTGAAGGAAGGGTAGTTGAAATACCATGGAATGAGGCATGAGCTAAATGCATATCAGGAGTGGTACTAAGTATATTTTTTTAGCTTAAATGTTAATTTATGTGTCTACAACATGTTTATAATTAAAACTTATTTTTTAGGCCCCACCAGGTGTAATAGTGAAGGTAATAAGGCCCAAAAAATCTTATATAAAAGGTTTCCCACTGAAAGTGGTAAAACAATATATAAGAATTAGCAATTGGAGACACTTCAATGCTATGATACCATATCAAAGTTAACATGAGGATAATAAGTTCCTTAGGGTTAACCCATAATAACAAAACCACAAAGAAATAAAGCTTAATATTAAAATAAATAACACTCATCTCAATGGAAAACACAAGAAATAAAATGACTTTAAGTGCTTATTGTACATCTTTATTTTCTCACACCACTATTTGCAAGATATGGGAGTGCTTAATATATAGGCATAAAAGTTGGTTATTCACAACAAACAATAGTTTTGAATAAAAATAATAGGTAAAATAAACAACCCAAATATACAAGTATGTGCACTCAAGTTTTTATAACAACTTTACTAATTATTATCTCCCTAAATGAAATTTATCGAATGCGAACTAAAACAAAACTAGATAGTAAATATCCTAGTCTATTGTGAACACAAATATAACATGTGAGAATATACCCAAATATTTAGTTATTACTACACAATAGGTCTAATTAATTACCTTTCTAGTAAGTTTTTATCATTCATCAAAGAGACACATATACAAATCTACATATTCAAAGACACTACACTAAATATCCTTTAGCACAAATTAGTCATAAGGAACATACCCTACCCAAGTCTGAAGCACCTAAGACAAGTCAAGTTTTCCATTATCAAGTGTTAAAATCTAGATTATAGGTTACATTCATAAAAGGAGCACCATTTCACATATACACTTAATGTGGAGAACTATGTGTTGGGAAATAACGGAAGCACAATTGATTACCATATACAAGCAACTTAATATGCGGAATTAAACCAGAATCACAAGTAACTAGAATTTAGAAACAACATAGAATATGAGAGACAATACACAACTTGTATTAATACTCATCCAAAAAATAATACAATAAATAAGATGCCACTTCTTCTCCACACCTCTTAGAGGCTTCCCACACCTCAAGTGTACAGTACTTCTTTCCTCAAAGCTCTCTCTCTTACGGTCCCAACACACAACTCAAATACAGAGTTGGTGTTCACCTCCAACCAGTTAGTATCCACTACTACCAGTACACCAGTGCTCCACGCACTCCATAAGTTCTCCACGCACTCCAAGTAGATCTCCCCTAAACTGCAACAACCTACAACCCAAATGATCTCACTTATGGAAGGAACTACCTTGCCTTCATCTTTGCTCTCTTTATGAGTACACACTGTACTCCAAGTAGATCCCACTTGATCCTGCTCCCTGTTGTTTTGCTGTCCTCCCTGATCTTGCAGACCTACAAATCAATTTGGTTCTACACACTTGCAAACTTGGATCATGCACACACATACACCTGCAGATCAATGATCTTACTTACCCATGTAGATCTCCAAACTTAGCCATGCACCCCTGCTGACCAAGATCCTACACACCTGAAGAACCCTTCTGATTCTCCAAAACCAACACCCACACTTAGCACTACTATGGAACTAGGAGGAACACCCTTGCTCACCTCATACACAGAAGGAGCTAACTTTGCTCAACTCAAACTACAACACTTTACAATACAACCCATGAGTCTCTTAAATAGATCTCATGCAAACAATAATTAGACACCTAATTACAATAATTAGATCCACAGCTTTTAGTCTAAATTTGGCTCTTGACATGCAAACACTTGGTTTGTTAACTAACTGCTCGTAAAACTTGCAGTTTTGAACCGCACAGGAGACCGACATCGGTCCCTGTCTACCTGGAGGTGACCAATGTCGGCCGATCCCTAATCAACGTCAGTTGATCTTCTTGTCTAATCCTACTGACGTCGGTTGGCCTGACCGACACCGGTGTCTGTGACACTTAGCAACCTCTCTGCAACCTACTCCTCTGTTTGCATCAGTGAAGCTTTTAGGTCCACAACCTAACACTATGTGTATCTTTAATTCTCTTAGAGTATTAAATATGTAGGTTGTACTCAATAATTTATCTGGAAGTGCTTAAGGTTAGCTAATCCCACCTTTCATATAATTTTGCAACCCTAAACCTAGTGTTGAAAGTGAAACTAGGGTTCTAAAGTGAAGGAGACAAGTTTTTATATTTTTTCACATAAGGAACACCTAATATCACACAGTAATATGGGGTTTAATTAGGCATAGTGACTTGCACCAAAATAGTGAGGCATAATTCACAAGGATGAATCTAGAAATAGATGAAACTTATGTATTGGCATAGACATATAGATCCTGATAGACTCTTCTAGGTAGATTTAAACATTCTTATTCTTAATCTAAGAAATTTCTAATCCATTTCCAACCCTTTTTTTCACCTACACACAATCTCAATATTACACATAATAGTAACAATCTAAGTATCTAAATACTCTTAGTATTTTTCATAAATAATAAGTTGAAATAATTCAAGTATACTTTGCTTTAACATTTATATTTGTGATTTATTGTCATATATTAAATAATAAAATATTGTAAAATTTATATCTTATTATATCACATTAATAAAAAATAAGGTAAAACATATTGGTGAACCTATTTGTATATCAAGCATGTCAAACCCTAGGTATTCCCTTAACATTCCATCCTTATTTCAAGGATTTCAAATTTGTGTCCTAGGTTTCAAATTTGATTTCTAAGTTCCCAATATATTTAAGGCAATAAATCCTTTTCACCCTTACCCTTGTCTTCTATATATCTCCATGATTTTATTCTATATTATTTAAGAAGGCTAGTTCCTCTATGCTTCTTAGGTAAAGTGATAGGTTAAGTAGTATTCAAATTAAACATATCAGATTCCATCGATTCACACTAAAATGACTAGAGTACGTGAGACACATATTCCTCCTTCTTCCTCTTATTTTGAAACAAATTTTAATTTTGAACATGTACAAGTGAAATATCATTGTGTTAGTGATGAAATGCCTAATTTACAATATACTAATCAAGATAACAATGAATACCAAGATATAATCCATCATGATGAAATTAATGGGGTAGATCCTAAACAAGTTGAAACTTTGGATATTTTTCAACATACAATCTATCAAAAACCTTATAACTTGGAATGAGTTTTAAAGGTAATCATTGAGGTCAAAATGAATAAAAAGTTAAGGTAATTTCATCTAAGGCATAACATGATCTATTTAATGATATCCATCAACATGTTAGAGTCATTGACCCTATAATAAATATTCAAACTACTACCATTGCTACTATTCATATGTATACACCTATGGCCACACATGTGATTCCCACCAAGGTATGGGGTAAACACAAATTTTCCCTTAGATTTTTATACATATCCCTACATAGCCAACTTATGTACATCCTATGGTTTTTACTCATGTGACATCATCATACGCACCTATTACATAATCCCTCATACAGACTATTATATATTTACAAGCTAATGTGTCAAAGTTAGAGAAAGGTTCTTATAAAGTGATACATTCAATTGATTCTCATGTTTTTATGTAGATGATATTTTGTGATTATATAACACCTTAGTCTTGTACACTTGTCAAACTCATGACCCTAGCTATTCCTATTAGTTCACACATGCCTTAATTTTGTAAGCCTCACATATACTCTATATTATGCCCCTTGGCCTATATTTTAGTTCGAATAACCTTATATTGATGACACAAAGATCCCATCTTGCTTAGAATGCTTAAAATATACTTATCTTATACCTCTACAAGTTTTGAGCCTATGCATGCTCTCCTTCTCTCTAGACTAATGTAAGAGTTAGAAAATAGCATTGACATTATTATCCTAGCTTGACACAAGTTTTTAATGCCTTAAATTCATTCAATTTTCAAATGAAATGTATCACAATGGTTGGCCCAAGTACTTTAATGTGAGTTATCCCTTGATAAGATTGGTATAAATATAATATCAACCCTCATTCATTATCCACCTATGAAATCTATAAATAAAACCAAAAGAGAACTAAAAAAACACTCAAGTTACCAAAATTTTATCTATTCTTCCCTATTCTGATATCAGTCAAAGGAACAACCCAATTATAGGTCTAAAGTACTAAAGGAGTAGTCATAAGTTCATATTTTCCAAGTTAAAATCTAGGTCACTATTGTACTTGATTTTACTATTTTCAAAATTATATAATGGTATATTAAGATGTAATAGGGTGTGTCATGGTCCTATTCGATGTTATTTAATGAGCTATTAACCTTGGTCATAGTCTAATTTAGTCCTAAGTCATTTTATGTCACAAAGGGTCACTTTTAGAGTCATTAAGGAAGGTGGTATAGTTTCCATTAATGTACAAGTGTTAATAAATATATTTAAACATATAATATGTTATAAATTTGTCATTATTTTTATTTATAACTAAAAACTTGTAGGTTCCTAATTGAAATCAAGAAAACAGTTAAAATAAAGGGAGTTTTAGTAGTTATACAACCTATAGAGGAGTGTGGCACATGTGGCAAGCTGGTTAAATGAATATTTAACTTATCTAAATAAATTTATAATATTTATCATATTTTGAAGCATAAAAAATTAACCAAAACTATTTTTCTCCTCCACCACTCCACTAGACATGCAAAACTGGTCAACAAGTTTCTTCATGGAACAACCAGTAGAAGAAGTTTCAAGTCAAATGATCTTGGCGGTAGATATTAAAATTGGTCTAGTTAATTTTCATGTAATGATTTTAAGGATTGGTTTATTGTAATTTATGAACCATATTTTATAAGTTGATTGTCTCATTTTGTATGCTAATCCCCACACCTTAAAGGTTTTCTTATTGTATGAGCTTGCCCATACAAACCACTTGTTGGAATTATTTTTAGAGGATGTGGAAATATTTATCTCATAGTTTTCATACTTGTTTTCATGTTTGAAAGTGAGTGGAAGAACCTAACATCTCAAGGTTTAGGTTGAGATCACCATTGCTAAGTTTAAGGCATATTTCACCAAGTGTAGAGGTCATGGTTCTTACAATGGTTTAAAATGAGTGAAATATGTTATATTTAATGTTTTTCATATCATGGAAATCAAATAATTTAAAATACCACTCTCAAAGGCTAATAATAATGAAGTTGTAGTCCATAATTTGATACACAACCAACTCTCTACATGACTATCATACACAATTTGAGAAATTAAGGTCCTGAGCACATTCATGGGGATGAAATGAGAAGTTTAAATAAGTGTTGAGCATATTAATGGACATGAAAAATAAAGTCAAACTATTTTAACATTATGAAATAGACTGTGATAACTGGTTCAACTATATACTCAGTCTTGCACCATTGATGGACACCTACACATTTACTACAAGAGGTTAAGCATGATGGAATGAATATTTTGAACTAGTTTCCACTATTTTAAGGTTGAAAATATGCATTTTAGGATTGATATAAGGTTTAGAACTGATTATAGGCTTATACACTATGCACATAGACCTATATTTCTACTCACTACCTTGTATATTGCATGTTTACTTATAGGTGGCTCTCATAGAGACCTAATAATGTTTCATAGGGAGTTTGAACATGTTTTGATACATCCATATAATATTGAGAATAATGAAGAGACCATGTAAATCTATGGTGAATCTTTTGAGTGATAGACAAACTTGGGTCATGTATATAGGTGGAGAATGAGTTTTAGGGATTCATTTCCTTAAAAACTCTAAAATAGATCCCTAGATACTTTTGGTGCTACCATATGATAAGGTAATAATAGCTATAGATGAGTTTGGATGATTCCATCTTGTATCCCTCACATAGGGGTAATGCCTTTCCAAGGAAAGTGGGTGTTTGATCCAAATAGGTGATGTAGAGAGAGCTCCCAATTCATACATTCTTACACTATAGTTTTTTAGTGTTTAATATAGTGTTTGAACTCTAAATGACTTTATAGTCGTAATTCAAACAAGAAAGAACATACATTCATGTTAAGTGGTACTATTGAGTTGAGAGGCACACTAGTGTTTTAAAGAACATTAAGAGGAGTAAAATTGCAAGGTATTAACCTATATCATAATCTATAGGTATGCTTTTCCCTTATAGTGTCCACCTACAGCTTGACTATAGGTACTCATAAATCATGAGATTAACTTTGGTGATTATAGGCCTAAAAACACAAGTATTTTACATTAGGAGTTGGTTCTAAGACCTAAAATGAATCCTATAAAGTGTATTACAAAGTAAAAAGGCTAAAATTCACCTACAAGACCCTTTTTGATAAAAGAATAATAAAATATAATTAATTGTGGCATGATGGTGATCTAAAGCATAACCAGTCTTGAGGTTGGTCTAACCTAAAGCATGGTGTGAGCAAGTGAATCAATGAGAGGATCATATAGGACCTTAGGAAGTTATTATGGTAATTATTTGAGGTATAACAAGAAATATTCACCTACATGCATCCCTTTTTCTAATCCAAAAAACACAATACATAGTCTGTCAGTATAGGTCTATTAAGTAAAAGGTATATCTTGAAGATTTGGCAAAGAAGAATGACAATGAACATGTTTAATATCTTCTTGATAGTGATGTACATCATATGAAATTATCAATACATATATAATAGGTCAAATAAGGGTTTTATCATGAAACCTATAGTTAGTATACAAAACCCTACATAGTCATTATTAAGACAAAAATATGTATTAGGTTTTAGAATATTTGAAGATGTTATTGATGAGCTCTAACCCTAAAATTTTGAGTAGAGGGTTATCATCACTTCAATAATATTCCTATACTTTTTTTTAATGAGGTAATAAGGGATATTCCCTCTATTCTATCTTAGATAGAGGGCACTCCTAGGATGAAAACCCTACAGGTTTAGTAAGCAAATGACAAGAAGATGACTTAGAGACTATATAAAATCTATAGAAGGTTGTAGGGAGTTGAGTTAGACATAGACAAACATGGAAAGTAACTCATATGTGATATAAGTAAAGTATGGTGGCCTAAACCCACATAGGTGTAATCAAGCCTACTAGGTCTAGACTAGGCCTAAAGCCCTCAAGGGGGTATAATATCATTTATAACATCAAGTGAGCATTTCAGAGAATTATAACATGTTCACATAGAGTTATAAGATATGTAAAAGCCTTTGTCATGCAAAGATGATCATAGAGGATCCATTTCTTAGCTCAAGAACATGACATGGTATGAAAAATGAAAAGATGAGCTCGATAAGTAAAGTTTAGAAGCTCTCAATAGTAAAAATGTATAACATAGGAACATGATGAGTTAGGGTATGATAGAGAGGGTTCTTAACAATGTTTTAGTGAAATTTATTAAGGTTTTGGATGTCACAATTTTATGAACTATCCTTAAGGGGTATAACTACCTAAAACCCTCTAAAACCCTTGTTCATGACTTGATTGAGAATAAGTTGATAGAGTATAACTAAAAATGAGTTAGTTTAGGTAGGAAAGCAATTGTAACTTGAAAATGACACCGCTAGTCCCTTTCTCATCAATTTGGATTCTACCCTCGTAAAAACATGGTACAAAACTAGTTTCTTTGATAGTTTTGGATATTTTGTAGGTACATAAAGGTTTAAAAATGTGAGGATCACTTTGGGATAGATAATAATACCTAACATAAATAATCATACTCATTTTTTGATTTATAAGAGCTCACAAGTATCTCTTCCAACATATTCATCTTAGTCGGTCCAAACTAAATAGTGAACAAAGAGTGGTCAACAAGTGAGAAGGTGATAACTTCAAATGAGATGCCTTTTAAGGTATGTATAATGGACCTAGAGACTTTATTAACCTTTAAAAGTGTCATACCCTCCTATATATGAACTGGTTTGATAAATTTATGAGCATCTTAGTGCCAAGTGTGAAGACAAGTCTAAAGAAGTGTGATTATGACTGCAAACAGTGAGAACACTTGGACAAAATAATATTGATGATTAGGGACACATCAAATGCATGTTGTAGCCTATTTATAAACCCTCCCTCATAATTTAATTATCTCATTTGTCCTAAGCCTACTCTGGAACATTCAAGGAAGGCCAAATGATGAGGGTAGTTTCAAGAAGCCAACTGAGAGACCTTTATGCTATATTTGAGGAGTTTCATGCCTTTGAGGGACATTTTTCCAAGTTATCCTTACATGGTTTATATCATACTTAATTTTAATAAGTATTTAACTCCTCTCAGCTTGTCAAGTGTTTTTGTGACTCTTAGACTTTTTTATCCTTTCTCCTCTCTCACATTCTATAATTTCTAGCCATTTTGGCTCTTGTTTCATAATTCCACACCATGTATGGTGAAGACCTATTGGTTTTATGTTTTAATTGACATTGTATCAATAAATTAAATATAGTTTGAGTTCATATAACATATTTTATAATTGTGCAAAGTGATGAATGGTGAAGTCTAGTGATTATATCATTGCTTTTCCTTATCCTTTCATGTCTTGTGCAAGAAGTTATCATTATAATAGGTCATATAGAGTGTATCTAGTGTTTTAGGCTCCATTAAAGTTTTAAAGTGTCCTTATGTACAACAATTTTATCTCTCGTCTACTTAACTTGAGTTGTCTCATGCATATAAGCTCTATATTAAAATACTTATATTAGAACATCTTAGGACTTGGAAGCTAGTTTGTAGGTATTATTTATTAGTGAAATAAGTATGATATCATTGTGGAACTATTCATGGTGTATCAACCCATTATATTACCTTTATTTCATGTATACTTTTGTCCCTTTTCCCATAAGCAATTAGTTAGTATAGGTGAAAGAACTTCAAGGCAAATTCAGGGAGTTAGCCCTTAAACCTAGATGTCTACTTCTTCTGCAGGTAAACCCACATACCTATAAGTATTCCCATGTTACCCAAATCTTAGAGTAAGATTGAAAAATATCTTATAGGGTGAAATATTTGGTTACAATAGTTTTATCACTCCTGATGGCACCCATTATTCTAAAGACAACTTATCAAGGTGAATGCTAGTCTTGATAACATCAAATACATATTGGTGTGCTACTCAACATTTGGTGACTCTATTAAAGGTAAAATATAGTTTTAGACCATTTTTTTAATCATATATTTGATCTCATACTTCATGTTACTTACTAGGTCATATTCTAGTAGAGTTTTAAATCCCATCAATCCACCTCTTCAACTTGAACTTCCTCTTGGAGTTCAACACCCTCAGCCTATTTTACCCTTTGAAGAGCAAGAGGACTTTTCTAGCCAAGAGGATCAAGAGAGTGAGTAATATTTTGAAGAAAAAATATCTAGGAAACATGCATTTCTTACCTTTAATACTTAAAATCCAATTCATCTTGAATACTATGATGACATTCACCCTGATGCTACAAATAATATGCCTACATTCAATGGTGAAGGACATGTCACTCCTAATGAGCACATTATGGATATCTTTAATTTTTGTAGTTTTAAAAATGTGTACTAAAGTCAAAATTTCCATTAGACTCCTTACCATGTTCCTTAGAGGGAAATCAATTGATTGGTATAGGACTTTACTCAGTGGTTGTATCACAATATGTGATGACTTTGGAGTTTTTATAAATTCAAGGTTTGAAGATGAGAGTGACCAAACTTCACTCATACATCAACTCAATGTGACCTAAAGATCCCCCAAGGAAATAATGCATGACTTAAATGAGAGGTTCCAAAAGACTTGGCATAGGTTGCCTCCTCCCATGAGACCACCTACTAGATTTATCTTTCCTATATACTTGAGAGCCATTGGTACTAATATTGTTATCATACTACAATCCATGGGTGGTTTCACTCTTCTTAAAGCATATTGACTTGCCATTAGAGATGAGAATGGCCTCATTCAAGCTAAAAAGTTTCCTCTTAAAGTGTTTATGCCTCTACTACCTAATGTTCCTCATATTTCTTGAAACATTACCCAAGTTCCTAATGCAAATGCTAAGTCAAAGTCTGCCCCTAAGAAGGCAGAAGATGATGTTGATTAGATGGAAAGATTTCTAGCCTCAAAAAATTATCTTAGGCAAGAAATAATGCAAAGAGGCTCTTATCAAAATACCTATCCATATCATGATCAATATGGTCAATAATATGGAAGAGAGAGAGGTCAAGTGTAGCCTAATTTTAACAATCCTGCCAATGTATACAATCATACTTTTACCTACAACACAAGAGAGATGGTACCAGTGCATAACAACTTGGTAAAAGGGGAAGAGTGTAAATAAGGCCAATTCATGGATGCCAATGAGGGTAGATATAAAGCTATATTTTATCAAGGAGGATTTACTCCTCTCCTATCAGTAAAAGATGAGGTCTTAATGTAAGCAAGTTAAGGTTGGTAGCCTCAAGGAGAAAGCTTCACTAATTTCCCAATTGAAGATACTTGTTAAGGTGTGGAGCTAAAAGCTTCACCAAGTGAGCAAATTGCAAAGTTGCAGGTTTACATAGTCACCGGTGTCAGTCAGGAGCGATCGACGTCAGTCAGGAGTAGACTAGGAGATGCCGGTGTTAGTCAGGGATCGACAGATGTTGGTCATAGGCAAACAGGTAGGATCTGACGTCGGTCACCTATGCGTCCAAAATGCTATTTCCATGGACAAAACATAATGTTTGCATGATAGGATTAAGTGTTAGTCTTAAGTCTGCATCTCTATTTTAAGTAAGACTGTTTAGAGCCCTTGATTAGGAGGTGCATCTTATGGCTGTAGTTGTATGCTCATGTTTCCTGATTATTATATAATAGGATAGATCTTCATAGCTTATTAGTGTGTGTAATGTTGAATTAAACAATACAAGATTGTATATGTGTATCAATCCAGGTTGTTGGAGTTGATTGTAATTGAGAGAGAGAGCTCTTGAGGGAAAGAGATCTAGAGAGAGATCTGTACATCTGAGAGAGGTGTGGAAGAAAAGAAGTTTCTTCAATTGTATTCCTTTTGTAAAGAGTTTAATACAAGTTTTCAGGGTGGTTTCTTGTATCTCTTATTGTTTGCTATTATCTGATTCTAGTTACTTATTTTTTTGGTTTAATTTCGCATTTAATTGCTTTCATATTGTAATCAACATTGTTGGTTAATCCCCAACAAGTGGTATCAGAGCTCAAGTTGACTAACAGGTGTTTCAGACCTGGTTAGTGTGTATTGATTATAGGGTACTCACAGGTGTTTTTATAGGGATTTCTGTTTGAGTGGGAGAAGCAATGGCAGAAGAAAGTAAACTGAGAATGGAAAAGTTTAATGGCAAGAATTATCAACATTAGAGAATGTAGATAGAGTATTATCTATATCAGAAAGATCTATACTTACCATTAGATGGGATTGCAAAGAAGCCCACAGACATGGAAGATGAAGAATGTGAAGTTCTTGATAGAAAGGCTCTTGGATCTATAAGATTGAGTCTGGCATCTACTGTGATATCTAATTTATCACAGGCAAAGACAGCGATAGAGTTGATGACTACTTTAGCAAATTTATATGAAAAACCCTCAGCTTCAAATAAGGTATATCTTATGAAGCAGTTATTTAATTTGTGAATGCAAGAAGGTGGATCTGTATCTAATCATCTAAATGATTTCCATGGAATTGTAAATCAATTAAATTCAGTCAAAATAGTGTTTGATGATGAAATTAAGGCTCTTTTAATATTATGTTCTTTGTCTGAAAGCTGGCATAGCTTGGTAATGGTAGTTAGTAATACTTCATCTACTTTAAATATTTTAAAAGTAGAGGATGTTGTTAGTGTAATCTTGAATGAAGAAATTTGTAGGGAAAACACAGAGAAAACATCAGGAAACGCTTTAAGTTTTGAGAGCAGGGGAAGGCAAAAAGAGAAGAGCAAGAAAGGGAGATCAAGGTCTAAGTCAAAGGTGAGAGGTAGATCCAAATCCAGAAATGGCAGGAAGCCACAATGCTGGAATTGTGGAAAGATAGGGCACATAAGCAAAGATTGCTAGTCAAAGCCAAAAGAAGACAATCAGCATGAAGGTAAGGAAGAAGCAAAAGTTGTAGGTATTGCACAAGATGCTCTTATATTCTCTTTGCATAATAATATATAATCTTGGGTGTTAGATTTTGGTGCCTCTTTTCATGCAACCCCTAATAGAGAATATTTTAGTGACTATGTCCATGGAGATTTTGGAATAGTGTATTTAGGGGATGATGAGCCTTGTAAAATTGTTGGCAAAGGAAAAGTGCAGCTGAAAATGCAGAATGACAACACATGGGTGTTGAGAGATGTCATGCATGTTCCCAGCTTGAAGAGGGATTTGATTTCTACAGGAAAGTTAGGGGATGAGGGTTGTACAGTAACTCTCACAGTTGAATCTTGGAAGGTGACCAAGGGTGCACTTGTAATGGCCAGAGGTAACATAGTAGGTACTCTCTATTTATGTAATTGTGTTACGAATAATTCTCCTTCTATATTATCTACTTCAAATGTGGATGCAAAGTTGTGGCACTCTAGGCTCGGCCACATGAGTGAGAAGGGAATGTCCATTCTTAAGTCAAAAGGTAAGCTTTCAGATTTGAAAAGCATAGATCTAGATTTTTGTGAGCACTGTGTTTTTGGAAAATACAAGAGAGTGAGTTTTCTCAAGACTGGGTCAACAAAGAAGCATAAGTTGCAGCTTGTTCACACAGATGTGTGGGGACAGGCTCAGGTTGCTTCTATTGGAGGATCACAGTACTATGTTTCATTCATAGATGATGCTACAAGAAAGGTATGGGTATATTGTATTAAGAAGAAATTTGATGTATTTGAGACTTTTAAGATTTGAAAAGCTATGGTTGAGAATGAAATAGGCAGGAGATTGAAGTGCTTGAGATCTGACAATGGTGGTGAGTTCTACAACCACAAGTTCAACTGGTATTGTTATATGCATGGAATCCATAGGCAAAGGATGGTTCCAAGGACAACTCAGCAAAATGGAATTGCTGAAAGGATGAACAGAATAATAATGGAGCGTGCAAGGTGTATGAGATTGCATGCTGGTTTACCCTTAGAGTTTTGGGCAGAAGCTATTGATACTGTAGTGTACCTGATTAACAGAGGACCCTCTATAGCTCTGGATGGTGGAATTCTAGAAGAGGCATGGATAGATAAAAAGGTAGATCTCTCATTTGTCAAAGTTTTTGGTTGTGAAGCCTTTGTGCACGTTGATAAGGAAAATAGAAAGAAGCTGGATGCTAAGTCTATGAGGTGCACATTTATTGGCTATGGCTCTAATGATTTTAGATTTAGGTTTTGGAATCTAGGAACTAACAAGATAATTAGGAGCCATGATGTTGTTTTCAATGAAAAAGTGATGTATAGTGATCAGCTCAAGAAGTTGAATCAATCTGGGGAGAGCAATGGAGAATTGGATGAGGTGACGGTCCAAAATGAGCTCACGAGAAAAATTAATCATAGATAAAAAAACACAGAGACTAACGTCGGCAAGGCAGGAACCGACATTGGTAGAACAGAAACTGATGTCGGTCAGACAGTGATCAACATCGGCCAGGAAGGAATTGACGTCGGTCAGACAGAACTAACGTCGGCCAATAACAGGCCTGGAAGTGATTGAGGTCGGTCACTGTCAGAGAATTTGGGTGGATAGCGTGTTGTGAATGAGTCTTAGACACCCATCAGGAGGTCAAAAAGGGTAAGTAAACCTCCAATTCAATATTCCCCTTCATTATTCTATTTATTGCTTACTGATGGTGGAGAACCAGAGAGTTTTAAAGAAGCAATACAGGTAGAATCCAAGAATCAGTGGGAGCGTGGCATGGTTGAGGAAATGGAGTCCTTGAAAGAGAACTAAACATGGGATTTGGTTGAGTTGCTAGCAGGAAAGAAGACACTGAAGAACAAATGGATCTACAGATTGAAGGAAGGTGAGAATGGACAGATGAGATATAAGGCCAGGTTGGTAGTGAAAGGATTTACATAGAAACTAGGTATTGATTTTGGTGAGATTTTTTCTCTTATTGTTAAAATGACTTCTATACAGACTGTATTGTCTTTAGTTGCTATTGAGGATTTGCATCTTGAGCAGCTTGATGTTAAGACATCATTT
Source organism: Torreya grandis (assembly GCA_037957365.1). Taxonomy (NCBI): domain Eukaryota; kingdom Viridiplantae; phylum Streptophyta; class Pinopsida; order Cupressales; family Taxaceae; genus Torreya; species Torreya grandis. The sequence continues at coordinate 6,634,548 of JARHVA010000059.1, read as the reverse complement.
CTTCATGGAGATTTCGATGAAGAAATATATATGGATCAGCCAAAAGGATTTGAGGTCAAAGGTAAGTAGAAGCTAGTGTGCAGATTGAAGAAAAGCTTGTATGGCCTCAAGCAAGCTCTTAGACAGTGGTATTTGAGATTTGACAGGTTTATGACTGAGCATGGATACAGTAGGTGTTGATCTGACCATTGTGTGTATTTTAAGAGATTAAATGATGGTAGATACATTATTCTGTTGTTGTATGTAGATGATATGCTCGTTGCAGGATCACACATGTAGGATATTTCTGAGCTTAAGGTGAAATTAGCTCACACATTTTCCATGAAGGATTTGGGAGCAGCAAAGAAAATCCTTGGCATGAGCATTAAGAGAGACAGGAAAAATCACAGGTTGATTTTGTCTCAAGAGGATTATGTGAACAAGGTGTTTCTACGCTAATTTCACTTTCACATTCAAAAGATAGAAATGAGAAACTAAGAGATGGTCTAGGGTTAGAAGATACCTGGATATAGTCGTGTGCACCAAAATTAGACGTTGGAAGGTACTCCTCTTTGGCTGTGGAGGAATGACACCTGCGAAGAAAAAGAGACTAAACATGAAAAAGCATTAGACGAAGAGACGGTGGGCTGTCAAGCAAACACTTGATCCCTTAAGTACGAAGACTTCCTTAAGGGATATCAACTCACTAATAAAAATCAGAATATTTGACTGAAGTAGAAATAATGAAAGATAAAATGAAAGCAAATAAAAGACAAAAAGCAAAATGCATACCTGATATGCAGCAAACTACTCTGCACAGTCACCGGTGTCAGTCTCTGTACTGGCATCGATCAGGGAAGGGAGCTGACGTCAGTTAAAGTACCGACGTCGGTAGGGGTAATGACCAGCATCAGTCAGGGCAATAGTTTTAGATAGGGTCTGGTCAGGTCTGGACAGGGTCTTAGGATTTGTAGAAAGGTCAAATGTTTTTGTTTGAGGGTTCGGGAAGCTGGTTTAAGAGTCAGAGGGATTGTTTGGGGGTTTATGTGCAAGGGGTATGGGCAGAGTTACAGACTGTATATTCTATAGAGGGTGGATAGAGGTGATACGAGTGGAAGTAAGGTCGGGGCTATAGTCTAAATCTAAATCTGGGTAATGATAGCAATTAAAAACAATAACCAGAGATCAGAATAAAAACATAGAACAAATGCTTACCTGTTATGTGCTGAAGATAAAAGTCAGAGACATGATTGATGTTGTCGTTGTGTCACAGAAGTTTGATGTAGTAGACCTCCATCAAGATGACTGAAGTAGAATACCTGTACCAGAGAGAGAATGTGAGAGATTAGCGAGAATTGGTTGATCGTTCGAATGAAGAGGTTTGCTGATTAATACGAAAGAAGGTCTAATAACCGATTGAGAAATGGATTGGCAACCGAATGGATAATGGATAGCGGTCCCTGCGTTTGGGTTGAGAATGCAGTGTTAAAGATAACTGACATCAGTAGGACTACCAACGTCAGCTGATAAGTGACTGACATCGGCGATGTCGGCTGGGTTATGACCATCGTCGGTAGATGCAGAATGGGGACAAAGGCTAACTTTAGCTCTCTGCTCATTTTTACATGCTGCCAGGGTCAAGGCTTGTGGGAAAATGGTTGACAGGGGTTAAATAGGTGTGGAAAACTAAAATGGGGGTTAAGTGGAGGACGACAAGGGTTAGATACAATTACGGTGTCTACATTTGCCCCTTTTTGTCTTGTTGGTTGTTCTGGATGAACTGCAAGACAAAAATAGGAGTTGGTTGCCTCAGGTGTGGGATAAGGTTGATTTTGTCTTATTGGTTGTTCGAATGAACTGCAAGACAAAAATAGGTGGGTTGGTTGCCCCGATTATGGATGAGGTATTTTCCCTCAAAGCAGGAGTTGAGAGAAGAGAACCTGGAATCGGGTGCTGATTTGACAAAGATTAGATGAAAAAGGGGTGAAGATAGAGTGAAAACACTGCAAAAGTTGTGATTGCATATACACCATGTCACGAGGATGGTCAGGTCAAATTATCACAGGTTGAGGGTCGAGGAGTGTCAAAATTGAAATAATCAGGCCCCAACATTTAGTCATCTACTGATTGGGTTATTCAATCTAAGCTGAAGCTCCAATGGTCATCGTGTTCTAGGTATCCCAGGCTCAGGAAGTGCTCCCAAAAACACAAAAATGTCACAAGTAGTGGGGATCAACCGGCGTGTGATCCTATACTTGTGAAGGTCAAAAGTGTGTGCACAATTTTGCTAACAAATCATGAGGTAGCATACATGCAAAAACAACCAAGGCAAAATCACTTTGGAAGTAGTCGCGGTTAGAGGAGATGGTCATGATCTCCAAGGTCTGGTGGTCGATGGATGGAGGCAAAAGTGATCTCAAGTGTGCCCCAGGGGGCCAAAATGACTTGTACTGGAGGGCTGACTGATTGAGGGCATGATTTTGGGGCAATGTGAGGAAAAAAGGGGGTTTGAACGTTGCCAATGTCAGTGATAAAATCAATGTCAGAGACATAAAGGGACCGACATCAGTAGGATATCGACTGACATCAGCGGTATAGGGCACGCTTATGCCGACGTCGGAGGCCTATCAAATCTGACAAAACCAGATTGGTGGTTGACCAAAAGTCATTTGTGATTTAGTTGACTGAGAGAAAAGAGCTTTGGAGCCAAGTGAGTGAAAGTGACATTAGGTTGACCGAGGAACAGTGTGAGGTGTCAAAGAAACATTGGTGGAGAGAGAGAGATGTGTGGAGAGAAATTGGAGGCTGTAGAGATGCGTGTGGGCTAGGAGAAGCTTGACGTAGAAGTGATGGCAGAGGGCAGTAGAGGACCCGCGGGAGGTCCACCACTAGTGGCACCCATCGTGCCACCACGCTAGCGATGCTGAGATGAGGTAGGAGGGTCTCTAAGCCCTATTTAGTTAGATGTTTGTTTTTATTTGTTTTTTGAAATTTTTGTGAATTTAGGTAGAAATTGAGGGGGGAGGGTACCTAGGAAGGTGGGGGAGGGATCTAGGATAGGTTAGGAGTTATTGAGAGGGTTTTGGGGGGTAGAAATGGGGAAGCCTTAAATTTAGGGCTCACCTCGTTCGGCCCTAGGGCCAAACCAGTCACCGACATTGTCGTGTTTGCCGACATTGGCCGACTAGCGATCGACGTCGGTCACTAACATGTTGACGTCGGTCACTAAGTGACTGATGTCGATTAGGTGAGTGCCATCGCTGACACACTAACCAATGTCGGTGGTTGCCTGATCGAAAGAGGGATGAAAAATGGTCAAGTCGAGGGGTCGAAGCTACACCAAGGGCTTCCTAGAGGTCAGGTCAGGCATAGATGGTCAAATAGGTTTGTCAAAATAGAAAGAGGAGGGTAATTTTTAACATAAGATTGACTTGGGTGGATGTAGGCAAAGTAGACTTTGATACTACGAGATCAATTACTGACATTACTGACACAGATGCATCGAGACATCACAGGCGAAGAGTGGGTGCAGATGAGCGCAGTAGGACTAGGCGGGCTATGACGCTACTGTCGGGTGGTGAGGGACGTGAGCCTGATGGTGGCTCTGATCGAGCGGTTGGATCATTCCACCAACACCTTCCACTTGTCGACAGGAGAGATGACAGTGATCGTGGAGGATGTATACCAAATTTTGTAGTTGTCGGTACACAGAGCAGACTTATATGCATGCTCAAGAGAGGTGCATGATATTCAGATGGTGACATTATTTGGAGAGCATGCTACTGAGGTGAGTTATCACTCAACCAGTTTTGCGTATGAGCCCCTTTACGTTGTGAACGAGGATGCACATCAGCTGGCGATCCTGATGCTGATAGGCATCATGATTTATGCATTGCCAGATGCAGAGAGAGGTAGGTTTTTGGTTGCTATGACTAGAGTTTTGATAGATATGATAGAGCGGCAGACAGTGTTCACCTAGGCACCAGTCTTTTTGGCCCAGGTGTATAGAGAGCTGTGGGGCATTAGCAGGCAGCGATGGTATAACTTGTGTGTCAACCACCTCCTGCATTGCTGGGCTTATGAGCACATCATGGTCACATAACCTCTCGGCCTCCCAGTGCCGATACATGCCAGATTCAGGGTCAGATTCAGGTGATGGTGTGAGGTGATGGCACAAACACAGGTGGACGGAGTGGTCAGGGATATCAACCACTATTGAGGGGTACTAGAGGCCCTGATCCCTATAAATATCATTTGGAGACCATATCTGGTGTATCCAGCATTTAGAGATTAGGGAGAGCAGCTGGTTGGGACTCAGAGCATGCAATGGGTCAGAGGTAGGCGAGCTGGTGAGCTCGAGAGGATCCTAGTAGAGAGAGTGCGGTGCCAGTACGGGCTGTTATAGGATGTACCTCCCACATTTCTGTAGTACAGGTGGGATGATATAGAGGTGCCACTCCCACTACCAAAGGAGACAGAGGGGCCAGATTTTGAGGAGTTGTCGGTAGGACTTGGGATAGCCAACCTAGGATGTTCAGAGGCCTACTTGACATGGTGGGCAGGTCAGTATATAGGGGTACAGGCAGGACCACAGATTGATCTACAGGTAGTGGTTAGGGAGCAGGATGTGGCCCGATAGGAGAGAGATGCTGCCATCTAGGAGAGGGATGTAGCACAAGGATGAGTGACCATTTTGGAGAGTCAGGTCATAGGTTTGCAGGGGGAGATGGCAGGGTTGACAGGTCGAGTGGCTGCTTTGACAAGGCAGATCACTATTTTGTAGAGTTAGTTGGCCGTAGCCTAGGCACAGGCATTGGCAGGATAGGGCTTGAGAGGATAGGGCTCGATGTAGTATCCACCACCACCACAGCCACAGCCTTGAGGGTAGATTATGATTTTTATTTTTGATGTATATACCGGCCTGCGAGCTGTTGATGCGAGATGTATGAGAGAGAGATAGAGGCACAGATTGTGTGATTGTATAAAACATTGTTATATATATATGATGTGATTTTGATCATGGATGTGTTATGAAAAATGTTATGGATGCATTTATATGTTATTTTGATTTGTTATTATGTTTAGGATTATGATGCTGAGATTATGATGTTTATATGATGATGGATGTATGATTAGGATTAATGATTAATGATATGGATGAAAATGATTAATGTTAATGATTATAAAAATATGTGATTGTTTGTGATGTGATTGGTAGGTGATGAAAGAATGTGATGGAAGAAATGTGATGAAGGAATGGCCGAGCTAACCCCAGAGGACCCCATGTCAACTGAGTGCTGCCTACATAGCCCCTGTCGTTAGGGCATCAGACCAATGTAGTTCTCCCTTCTAGGGAGGAAGGGTCAAAGGGATGGAATTGGTCTTGGTTGAGGGCAAGGTCATGGTCAAAAGGAGGAAAGAAGGTTTGTGCATCAGAGAGACAAACAAACGAAGGTGGTCGAGCTAACCCCAGAAGATATCATATCATTTGAGTGATGCCTACATAGCCCTTGTGTGAAGGGCCTCAGACCAATGTAGTTCGAAACTAGGAGTTCGAGTGGTAGACAGGTGGTGAAAGTGGTCGATAGACTGGTCTTGGTCAAGGTCGAAATGATGAGGAGAAAAAAGATGTTACAAACTTTTCCAAATGGTGTATTCTATAACATTAGTGATGTGGTCTTTCATCCCTAGCAATTTTCCATAGTCGTGATGGACGTATGCTAAAAATGAATTGAGGTCTATTTATGCTTCAGCAAGTATTGGTTTATGCTTAACATAAATTGCGTCTGGTCAATAGTTTCCATGTGTATTGGTGTCCATAGAAACTAGTGTGAATAGGTTATGATGATGTGACAGGTCTGAAAATGTTGGGTTGGCTTGGTTGGGTTTGACAAGTGATGAAGTTGAATGTGACCAAAGTGTAGAAAAAGTGAAAGGCATATTGCTCTTTCATTGACAAGGACCAGAAATGACAGCATAGATAGGGGTTATTAGAACCAAGAGCCCCATTCATGCATGATGTCGTTGACCATATGTTGTGTTAGAGTGGTAATCGAATCACTTTGACATTAAAGTGAGCTCGAAGTCCCTTGAGTAGGTGATAGGAGGAGGATAGGGTAACCCGTTTTAGAGCAGAGATAACTTTGCCCCTTTTATAGGAGGCCTTGAGACAACTGCAAGCCAAGTCCATGATTTTTTTTTGTTGCAGACTGATCAATGCAAGAAATCTACATAGAGATGCCATTTTCTTGGTGGTCATTTGCGAAGCTGATCAATGCAGGAAGCTACTAAGAAAGATTGCTGTTGGTAGCAAGAGTTAATCATAGCCATCTTTCGAGGGAGTGGTCTATATTTTGCTTTATATATAAGGGCTTTGAATAGCTGTCCTTCAAGGGAGCAATCTATTAGCTACAACAATGATAGTACAGCTATCCTTCGAGGGAGTAGTCTGCCTTTTGATGCGATTTGGTGACCTTGGATATTTTTGACATCTTGATTTGTTTTGATAGAAATGTGAGTCATGGACCAGACTATAGAAGGTCAAGGGTTCCCTTTTATTAGGACAAAGCATCCATACTGTATAAAAGGGGTATATAGGATGTGTTAAGGGGAGTAGGGTTGAAAGGAATGAGGACTAAGAGGATGAGGATTGCTCAAGGGACAAGCTCAAGATAAATGTCAAGTGGATGAATATTCGACTAATAGTAGAATGGTCGTAGATGTAATGCATTAAGAGGCTCAGGTTCTGGTCGTCCGTCAAGAGAAGACAAATGATACGTCTCTGATCCATACTTGTGCATGATAATGAAAGGTTCGAGCTAATTAGGGGCAAACTTGCCTTGTTTACTTCACTCTATATTGGTCACATGCTGATTCTCTTTGAGGATGAGGTCTCTGATATTGAAATCTCATTCTCGCAGATTTTTGTCATAGGCTCGCTTGATGCGATGTTGATAGACATGGAGATGGTTGAGGGTAGCAAGACAACGCTCGTCAAGTAACTCAAGTTGAGCTAAGTGATCTTGATGAAATTCATCGTTAGAAAGAATGTCATGCAGAGAGATGCGGAGAGACGGGATCTGTACTTTGAGAGATAGGACAGCCTTTGTTCTGTACACAAGAGAGAAAGGGGTAGCACCCATGGAGGTTCGAATGCTAGTGTGGTAGGCCCACAAAGTGAAGGGAATGTGAATATGCCAATCCCTTCCAGTGTCGCTGACCACCTTCATGAGAATTTTAGTCAAGATTTTGTTGGAAGCCTCAGCCTGCCCATTTGCTTGTGGGTAGTAAGGCGAAGAGAAACTGAGCTTGATGCCAAATGAGTCACAGAGTTTTTAGGCAGTCTTGTTTTTGAAGGACTTGCCATTGTCGATGATGATTTTATGAGGGACACTGAAGCGACAGATGATGTGGCTGCTGATGAAGTCGATAATCTTGTCAGCTTTTGTGGAGATGAGAGGAATGGCTTCCACCCACTTGGTGAAATACTCGGTGGCAGTGATGATGGATTGATGACGAAGAGACAAATGAGGGTTAATCTCACCGATGAGATCTATGCCCCACTAAGAAAAAGGCTAGAAATCCTGAGCGACTTGTAAGGCGTGACTAGGAAGATAAAGCAAGTTAGAGTGCTGCTGACACTTGATGCAATGCCAAACATAGTCGCTACAGTCTTGATGAAGGGTGGGCCAATAATAGCCCAGATGAAGGATGCGCTTGGCAACCGAATTCCCATTGAAATGTCTGCCACAAATCTCATTGTGGACTTGCTTAATGGCCTGAGATGCTTCAGTGGAGGTGACACAGCGAAGGAGGCCGTCGAAGCCTCGCTTATAGAGAAGACCTCCTAGCATGGTATAGCGAGCAGTACGCTTGATAAAAGTTCATCGTGCATTATTAGAGAGGTTGGGAGGAATGACAGACAAAGATAAGAAGTCCACAAGTTGCTTATACCAAACATCTCGTGGGCTAGAGTCTATGGTGTTGACATGATTAATGTTAGGAGAGATATAAGAAGGCAATGGCACACGATGCACTGTGACAAAAAGTCTGGATGCAGATGAGGAAGATGGGATATGTGAAGCAAGAGAAGCCATGGGTCAGCAAACTTATTCGTGGATCGAGGAATTGTTTGCAAGAGGTAATGGTCAAAAGATGCAAGGAGAATGTCAGCACGGTTTTTGTACCTTTGCAAAATTTGATTTTTACAAAGGTATGAACCATTGACCTGATTGACGACAAGCTGCGAGTCGCCAAAGATGTTGATGGACTTGATGCTGAGAGAGAGGGCAGTCTGAAGTCCCAAAATTAAGGCCTCATATTCAGCCATATTATTGGTACAATTAAAGTCAAGCTTGAAAGACAAAGGCATGGGCTCACCATTGAGTGGAATGAGAATGACTCTCACACCCCCACCAAGTTGACATTTGGAGCCGTTGAAGAACATGGTCATTTGGTAGATAGTGTCATCGGTGGAGAGCGCAGTAATAGACTCGTCAGGAAACTCGCACTGTGAAGGTTGATTGTTGGGAAGAGGGGCATCTGCCAGTTGATCAGTGATGGTTTTCCCCTTGATAGATTTATATTGGATGCATTCGAGGTCAAACTCAGCAAGCAGCATGAGCCATCGAGCCATACGTTGATGTTGATATGGCTTGGAGTGCATGAACTTAAGAGGGTCAGTGTGAGTGATGACAAAGGTTTTGTCATTAAGAAGATAGTGGCAGAGCTTGGTAGTGGCAAAGACTAATGCCAAATAGAGTTTCTCAGTATGAGTATATCGAGTTTCATAGTCGACCAGTGTTTGGCTGATATAGTAGACCGCTTGCTCACGGTGATGCTCATCTCGGTGTGCGATCATGGCACCTAACGAATGGTTGGTGATAGAGATATAAAGGTAGAAGGGTTGATCATCTTTAGGTGGAATGAGGACTGGTGGAGAGACCAGATAGCATTTAAAGGCTTCAAAAGCCTCTTGACAGTCCTTATCCCATGTAAAAGAGATGTCCTTCTTAAGGAGATGATGAAAAGGTTGGCAGCAGTCAGAAAGCTATGAGATGAAATGGCGAATGGACTGGAGCTTCCCTTGTAGACTATGAAGCTGCTTGAGATTGGTCAGGGGCGGCATCTCGAGGATAGCACAAATTTTGGTGGGATCTATCTCGATGCCACAAAAAGAAATGATAAAGCTGAGAAGTTTGCTGGAGAGGACCCCAAAGACACGTTTCTTGGGGTTAAGGTAGACATTGTATTGAAGAAGGCGAGAGAAGATGATTTTGAGAATGGACAAATGGTCACGGCGAAGTTTGGACTTGCCGAGAAGGTTGTCCACATTTTATGGAGGAGATCGTGGAAAATGTAGGTCATGGCACACTGATATGTGGCACCTGCATTCTTCAAACTGAAAGGCATGACTCGATAGCAGAAAGTCCCCCATGGGGTAATGAAAGTGGTCTTATGCTGATCTTCTGAAGCAATCAGGATTTGATTATATCTTGAAAACCCATCCATGAGAGATAGCATCTCATGGCTGGCTGTGAGATCAACAAGCTGGTCAATGTTAGGAAGATGAAAGTCATCTTTAGGACAGGCTAGATTAAGGTCGCGATAGTCTATGTAGATCCAGATCCCCCCAGTCACCTTGGTGATTGGGATGATGTTAGAGACCCACTACGGATAATTGATGGGCTGGATGAAGGAGATAGAAAGGAGGCACTGAAGCTCCTCTTTGACAAGGAGGGCAACGTAAGGATGCATCTTTCAAAGATTTTGCCTAACAGGCTTAGCCTCTGGTTTGGTGACAATGTTATGGGTAGCAATGGTGGGGTTGATGCCAGGCATGTCACGGTAGGTCCAGGCAAAGGCCTTGCTATGGTCTGAGAAGAACTGGGTATAGTCAAGCTGCTCCTGAGCGTCTAAAGATTGTCCAATCTTGAAGACGTGAGGAACATCAGAAGAAGGAAAGTTGATGTCAATGGTTGATTCATTTAACATAACTTGGGTCTCAGAAGGGAGAGAGCGCTGGATGAAAGAGTCATCGGCACCCATGTAGGAAAGAATGGCATCATCGTCAATGCAATGGACAGTGTGAATGGTTGCCGACTCATCTTCTACCATGCTGGGAAAAATGAGAGGGAGAGACCTGGACACCCCATTGAGCTGATAAGTCAAGGGTTCCAGGCGGATGGTGTTTATGAAAAAAAAACTAGGAGGGATGGAAACCACCAACTCCGTAGGTGAAGGAAGAGGAATGGGTGAGCTTGGAGGAGATTGGTCAATGGTTGGTTCGGGACAAAGGTCTGTAGGGGTCTGAGTGGGGTCGTGATATCCCAAGCCATACCATTTCTTGGCATCATCATCGTTGAGCAGTTTGATGGGCTGATGGGAGCCCTGCTCATAGCGTCCGAAGCCAAAACCCTTCCATGCACACCTGTAAAGGTAAATGTGTGCAAAGGTGGGGTTGCCAAGAAATGAGAAGTTTGATGTGAAAGGTTGAGGTGAAGAAAGAGGATTGCAATCAGTAGGAGCTTGATCAAGCCCCCCATAGACAAGGTTGGTTCAGAGGTGAGGAGGACCATAAGGCACGATCATCCCGATTCGATGGTCATAACTAGGGCTATGATGAAGGCGTCCATACTCTTGTGGAGTTTGGAACATGTCTAAGGCCAGCAAGTGATATTCCCCCAATGAAAGTATTTGGAAGATGTCTTCCATGGGATCTATGGTCATCACTTGAAGGGGATGTGTGAGGGCGACTGCCGGTTGTGAACTGGTTGAAGCTTTCGCAGATGGAGGTGGTGCCGAGGTTGATGGCTTGATAGGAATGAGAACATCATTTGGATGGTAGGTGGTGTTACAAGTTTTGAAGGGTGAAGGGTCAGTGGGAATGGTATGGACTTGCTCATCTTGCTTAAATTTCACACAACGGTGCAGGGTGGAGGGGACACAGGCCATGGCATGGATCCAGGGTCGGCCTAGCAAGATATTGTATTGAAAATTTCCTTTAATGATATAGAAGAGCTCTGAGACTGTGCGTGGACCAATGCAAATGTGAAGGATGACTGTGCCAATGGTCGTGGTAGTGGTGTCATTAAAGGAATGCAAGATTGCATTAGTTTTGAAGACGCAATTCTTGGGAAGAGCCAACTGTTCAAAGGCATGAGTGGAGATAATGTTGATGCTAGCACCTCCGTCGATCATAATGCGTTTAATGCATGTCTGATCAACATAGGCAGTGATGAAGAGGGTGGCATCCTGATCTTTCGTGTTGGATGTGGGAATCTTAGAATCACTGAATGTGATGGAGGCAACAGGGGCTAAAGAGTGGACAAGGGCAGTAAGTGGCTGGGGGTCCTCGAGTTGAACCTCTGCTGCTTGCAGGGCTTTGATGAGGGCTTGACGATGCTGGGGTGAGGTTTGGATGAGGTCATAAAGGGACATCTTCACAGGCATTTGGTGAAGTTGTTTCAACATAGAGTCATGAATTGCCCCTGAAGAGGAAGAAGAAGAGGGTTGAGGCATGCCAAGGATAAAAATCTTAGGCTTGGGCGGTTGAGGTGGCTGGACAAAAGGGTAGGTCTAAGGAATGGTGGCTTTTTCCTTTGCCTTGTCCTTTTGTGACCTGGTGGTTATGTGAATGGCATTGATTTTGAAGATAGGGGGTGAGGGAGATGAAGGGGTCGTGGTCTGCTGATGAGATGTTGATGGATCTGAAGAGGTTGGAGAGTTATGAGGAGTCAGGGGTTGGTCGAGAGTGTCCTCAAATAGAAGAGTGTCTTTCTCCAGATAGCGATGAATGACGGTCTTGAGGGCATAGCAAGTCTCAGTATCGTGTCCTAGCATACGATGATATAAGCAAATCTTCATGTCGTCGAACCAGAAGGGCTTAGACCCGAGAGGTTGAAAAGGCCTAATGGGCAGAAGGGTTATGCTGGAAGTCTGTAAAATTTGATGCAAGATCAAAGAGTATGAGCCCACTAAAGGGTCTGTGCTCGTTGATGTGTGCGATACTGGTGACTTTTGCTTGGGCAGAGTCAGAGGAGGCTTTCGTACCACCTTTTGGATTGATGATGTGGCGACAGGTGGAGATGGTACTTTCTTCGTGAGAGGTACCACCCTTTTGGTAGAGGGTAGGCTAGTGATAGGCAAAGGAAGTAAAGGAGGCAACTAGTTTTGATTAAAAGTCAGAGTGGGAAGGACTCTGGTCAGGGTCAAAGGATGGGGGCCCAAAATGGAGGGCAATGATGACAGAGGAGGAGGCATTCGCCTCTATGGTTTAGCAGTCTTCTGTGACTTGGGTTGAAGACTACTATTGGTCAAGGTCTGGTCTAGGTCCACCTTCACTTGTGAATGAGTGAGGTTGGAGACAGGGAGCACACCAAGTGACTTGATAGGTTTAGATGGGGTAGATGTGGGTTTTGGTTTTGATGGGGTCAGTTGAGGCTTAGAAATGGGAGTCTAGTTTTTGTTAAAGGTCTTGGGAGATTTTGCCATGGGAGGATTAGCTGCATGAGACGAGAGGGCACGGGCATGTTGAAGAGCTGTGAGATGCTCCCATAATCCCTGATGCTCCACTTTCCTAGAAGGGAGAAGTTTGAGTTTCTCCACTAGTCAAGAAAATGGCTGAGAAGATGTGGGATGAGGTTTGGGTTCTTGAGAAGATGTGGATAGTTGTGGGGTTGAAGATGAGACTGGTGTAGTGGTCTCAAACCCAAGGCATGATGGAGTCGTGACAGGTTCGTCTATGGTTGGAGACAAAGGAGAGGTAGGTTCTTCCCTGGGTGGAGAAGAAACTGGAGAATGAGGATCCTCAAGCGGGTAAAGAGTAGGGATGATTTTGCCCTCCACTTGCAGTCAAGGAGTAGGAAGGGTTAGGTCATCCATGGGTAGCAAGAAGGAGGATGGTGAAACTGGCAGTGCTGGTAAGGTCGAGGCATCCTCCAAGATGAGAGAGGTTGACGGAGAACTAACTGGAGAAAGAGGTTCGTCCACATGTGATGGACTGATGGATGGACTCACCTCTTGAGGTTGGTTGGAAATGAAGGGCGAGACTGTATTGACTGTTCGTATATTGTGTTCGTGAATGTTGTCAGTCAAGGTCTGGATATTGTTCTGAGTTGGTGGATGATTGGAGAATGGTTGCTTGAAGATGTCGATGCCCTGATTAGGTGGCACATTGGGATTGTCAAGGATGAGGTCACCCTTTTCCAGCATGTCTTGGATGATGTTTTTAAGGGTTTTATAGTTGCCCGTGTCATGTCCTTTAACACGGTGGTAGTTATAAAAGTCATTTTCCCTATACCACACAGGGATGGCGCGTGAGGGATCAAATTGTGGAGGTGGTCAGATCTGGTGGAGATTGAGGACCCCTTATTTGACGAGTTTTTCTAGCACAGACGCATATGATTCTTTGAGTGGAGTATACTGTCGCTGTATGTATCTCTACTAAAATTGGTGGGTGGCACTCTAAGATGTGGATGGCTCAGGCTGATTAGTTGAAGGCGAAGAGGAGGAAGATCTAACGACCATAGCATTTGCTGAAACTTTAGATTTAGGATTGGATGAGGAAGGCTTAGAAGAGGGGTCATTGGTCTTGGAGTTGGGATTCTTGCTCCGCAACTTGACTTTATTCTCCTCGATGGCATGTAACTCAAGTTTACAGGCCATCGTGAAGGCTTCATCAAAAGTGCGGAAGGTCTAAACCCTCAAGGTGGAAGAAATATGTCTGGCACAGGCTTGGGAGAAAAGTTCAATAAGTTCAGGTTGGGGTAAAGAAAAGGAGAGTTGATTGATGAGGCCTCTCCATCGAGCAATGAAATCAACAATGGATTCATCCTCAAATTGGCAGATAGAATAGAGGTCTGTGATTGAGACCTTCTTGGTGATGTTGATAGAGAAATGATCGAGGAAGAGCTGGGCCAGCTGAGTGAACGTGAAGAGGGAATGGCTGGTAAGGGAGCTATACCAGTCAAGCGCAGCACTTGAGAGAGACATAGGAAATGTGCGTAAAAGCAATGCATCATCATGGGTGATAAGGTAATAGGCATGTTTGAATGCCTGTAAGTGCTGTTGTGGGTCTTCCTTGCTTTGAAAATGAGAAAACTTAAGAAGTTCCCACTGGCTGGGATATGGTCGAATCGAGACGGAAGGATGGATGGGCTCGTTGCAAATTTGTTTGTATGAGAGAGTATTACGTGAGCCAAAAATGGAGGTCTCTAGGCTGGACATCTTGTCCATCAGCATTTTGATGATATCTACTGATGGATTGGTGGGTGGAGCACCCCCTAGATTGTAAGGTGCTTGAAACAGGCTAGAAGAGGCATACGACGTAGTCAATTGTACCAGTAAGGGCGCAATGTACAGATGACTAGTCATAGGGATAGAAGAGAAGACTAAGGATGGTTGGGTAGAAGGCACGGCTAGGTTCGATGTTGCCACAGGGGGTTGGTTAGTGGTAACATGGGCCAATGGATAGGTAGCCACCTTGGTGTTGATAAGGGCCAGGGTAGGCAGAATAGAGATGACCAAATTCTGAAAGGGGGTAGAAAGTGGTTGAGTGGGCTAAGGTTGATAGGGGGCTAAAACCCTAGTGGAGGTGGGCCCAAAGATGGAGGGAGAGGCCACACTTGGATGGTTGGTCAAAGGCTGGTCATTGGTCAAGGCAATAGCCTAGGTGTCAAAAGGTTGAACTACGGACGCTGTTGATACGGCAGCAGTTTCGAGAAGAGAGGTCAGCATTCCGTAGATTGGATTGCCCAAGGAGTCTCATGTTCGGCTATTTGCGAGATAGTGCTGCAAGGCTTTGATGTTGAGGTCTAAGAATCGTGAAAAATCTTGGTCCCCTTCTGGGACAATAGGCGTCTGGGTCGGGGATGGTCTAGTAGGAGTTCTTTTAGTCTCTGAGTGGAACTCCATTATAGGACTGGTTATGGACGGGGTAGACGGAAGCGGGTGATGCCTCACATGATCGACTAGAGCCTTGGCTTGACTATGAGTCAGAACCATTCAAGGCAAGAAAGAATGTCCTCATAAGCTCAAACAAGCAAATAAGAATAGAAAAGATGAAGAACACAAGCATATCCTAAAACTCTAGGAGTAAATTATTAGGATTATAGTGGCTTATGCCTTAGAATGTGTGTAGAGGAAGATTGGCTTTTGAGTCGGGTCCTAGAAGAAGTAGTCTATAAATGGTTTTAGGTTAGTTATGGTGCTCAAGAAGTCTGTGTTAGGTTTCATACAAGGCCTGGTGCTAAGGAGCAAGCTCCCCTCACTTCACGAGTCCAGTGATAAGCTGGGCCCGCTTAGCCAAAATATACTTCCCCTAGAGATTAGACTCTGCTAGAGAACAGAGTGGGCTTTCCCCTTGGTGATGAAGTCCAAGTAGGATCGCCGGGACGGGTAAGGTATCCGCTGGGGGATGAAATCCCAGTCGGGCCTTATCTTAAGTAAATTAAGATGTTTGTTTTGTGCAAGTGGTTTGGTCGTGTAACATCAAGTGGACTAGATTAATTCAATATGCATTTATTAATTACTAAGTGTGGTCTAAGAAATGCAAGCGAATAGAAATGAAAGTGCAACGTGTTTTAAGCCCAAGTCAAAATGTTTGTTCGTATGAAGACGAATGGAGAAAGAGTCGAAGAATATGAGTTTTGACTAGTCTAGAAATGCAAGAAAGAAAAGAAAAGTTCTTTTTATTCCTGCTTATGATGTCATTTAGAAGAGATGAAAGAGGTGAAAAGGAAGGAACCTAATGCACCTATATGAATGAAAGAAATAAAGAACCCAATGAAGGCCCTAGGGTCCCACCGGTTGTGCCAGAATGTTTCTACACTAATTTCGCTCACATTCAAAAGATAGAAATGAGAAACTAAGAGATGGTCTAGGGTTAGAAGATACTCAGATATAGTCGTGCGCATCGAAATCAGACATTGGAAGGTACTCCTCTTTGGCTGTGGAGGAATGACACCTGCAAAGAAAAAGAGACTAAACACGAAAAAATGTTAGACGAAGAGACGGTGGGCTGTCAAGCAAACGCCTGATCCCTGAAGTATGAAGACTTCCTTAAGGGATATCAACCCACTAATAAAAAGCAAAATATTTGACTAAAGTAGAAATAATGAAAGACAGGATGAAATCAAATAAAAGACAAAAAGCAAAATGCATACCTGATATGCAGTAAACTACTTTGTAAGTCACCGGTGTCGGTCTCTATGCCAGCGTCGATCAGGGAAGGGAGCCGACGTCGGATAAAGTGCCGATGTCAGTAGGGGTAATGACCAGCATCGGTTAGGGCAACAGTTTTGGATAGGGTCTGGTCGGGTCTGGACAGGGTCTTAGGATTTGCAAAAAGGTCAAATGTTTTTGTCTGAGGGTTCGAGAAGCCGATTTAGGAGTTAGAGCGATTGTTTGGGGGTTTATGTGTAAGGGGTATGGGAAAAGTTACAGACTGTATATTCTGTAGAGGGTGGATAGAGGTGATACGAGTGGAAGTAAGGTTAGGGCTATAGTCTGAATCTAAATCTGGGTAATGATAGCAATTAAAAACAATAACCAGAGATAAGAATAAAAACATAGAACAAACGCTTACCTATTATGCGCTGAAGATAAAAGTCGGAGACATGATTGATGTTGTTGCTGTGTCACAGAAGTTTGATGTAGCAGACCTCCAGCAAGATGACTGATGTAGAATACCTATACCAGAGAGAGAATGTGAGAGATTGATTGTAGATTGGTTAGATGTAAGAATTGGTTGATCATTCGAATGAAGAGGTTTGCTGATTGATATGAAGGAAGGTCTGATAACCGATTGAGAAATGGATTGGCAACCAAATGGATAACGGATAATGGTCCCTACATTTGGGTTGAGAATGTAGTGTTAAAGATAACTGATGTCAGCAGGACTGCCGACATCGGCCGATAAGTGATCGACATCAGCGACGTTGGCTAGGTTATGACCGTCATCGACAGATGCAGAATGGGGACAAAGGCTAACTTTAGCTCTCTGCTCATTTTTACATGCTGCCAGGGTCAAGGCTTGTGGGAAAATGGTCGACAGGGGTTAAATAGGCATGGAAAACTAAAATGGGGGTTAAGGGGAGGACGACAAGGGTTAGACACAATTACGGTGTCTACATAAGGTGTTAAAATTGTTCAATATGCAGGATGCAAAATCGGTAAGCACACCTTTGGCTGGACATTTTATATTGAGTAAAGAACAATGTCCTAATTCACATGATGAGGTAGAGTACATGAGTAGAGTTCCATATTCTTTCGCAGTAGGGAGCTTAATGTATGTAATGGTGTGTACTAGACCAGATATTGCCCAAGCAGTGGGAGTTGTAAGTATATGGCCAATCTAGGGAAGGAATATTGGAAAATAGTTCAGTGGATCCTTAGATATCTGAGAGGAACCAGCAGTAGGCATTTGTGCTATGGAGGTTCAGATACTTCTCTACATGGTTATGTAGATTCAGATATGGCATATGATTTGGATGGCAGAAGGAGCACCATAGGATATGTTTTCACTATTGGTGGAATGGCAGTTAGCTGGATATCAAAGTTGCAGAAGGTTGTTGCCTTGTCAACTATAGAAGCATAATATATTGTAGTCACAGAGGCTAGCAAAGAGATGATATGGATGACACGGTTCATGGAAGAGCTAGGAAAGGAGCAAGAGAGTTACAGATTATATAGTGATAGTCAGAGTGCAATTCATTTAGCTAAGAATTCAGCCTTTCATTTAAGAACAAAGCATATACAGCTTAGGTACCACTTCATAAGACAGGTATTAGAGGATGGTGAGTTGAAGCTGGAGAAGATCCATACAGATAAGAATCTTGTGGATATGCTAACCAAGCACATAACAAAGGAGAAGTTGAATCTTCATTCAACTTCTGTTGGTCTTCATGATTGAGTTAAAGATGGAGGAGCTAGAAGATGTTGTTGTACAGGTACTGGTGCACCTATTTATCTCCAAGTGGGAGATTGTTAAGGTGTGGAGCTAAAAGCTTCACCAAGTGAGCAAATTGCAAAGTTGTAGGTTTACATAGTCACCAGCATCGGTTAGGAGTAGACCAGGAGATGCTAGCATCGATCAGGGATCGACCGACGTCGATCACAGGCAAACAGGTAGGAATCGACGTCGGTCACCTGTGCGTCTAGAATGTTATTTCCGTGGACAGAATAGATCTAGGATTAAGTGTTAGTCTTAAGTCTGCATCTCTATTTTAAGTAAGACTGTTTAGAGCCCTTGATTAGGAGGTGCATTGGATGGCTGTAGTTGTATGCTCATGTTTCCTAATTATTATATAATAAGATAGATCTTCATAGCTTATTAGTGTGTGTAATGTTGAATTGAACAGTACAAGATTGTATATGTGTATCAATCCAGGTTGTTGGAGTTGATTGTAATTGAGAGAGAGAGCTCTTGAGGGAAAGAGATCTAGAGAGAGATCTGTACATCTGAGAGAGGTGTGGAAGAAAAGAAGTTTCTTCAATTGTATTCCTTCTGTAAAGAGTTTAATACAAGTTTTTAGGGTGGTTTCTTGTATCTCTTATTGTTTGCTATTATATGATTCTAGTTACTTATCTTTCTAGTTTAATTCCACATTTAATTTCTTTCATATTGTAATCAACATTGTTGGTTGATCCCCAAAAATACTTTTGTGATGAAACAAATAACTTATATTACATAAAATACAAGAGCCAAGATGAAGGATCTAGGAGATGAAAATAATGTGCCTACAATTTCATCTAACCCTCCTATAAGGTAATAAGGAATGGTTGTAAGCATGATAGTTCCTAACATTCCTTCACCTTCTCCAAATCAGAATGTGGTAAGGTCTATTCAAGGTGCCTTAATTCCTCAAGTTACAAAAAATTATTTGCCTCCAAGGAATCAAGATAAGGTAATAAATTATACTCTAAACATAGTGGATTCATTAAATAATTCTAAGGCATCTATTTCCCTTTGGGATGTCATCCATATGCCTAGCCTAAAGGAGCTCTTGAAAAAATAACATTCAAGAAATAGTCATGGTCATGTAGCTCTTACAAATTACCCAAATAACATTGTGGATCCATATACCAAATCTAAGAATCCTCCACCTGTATACCTTACTCTCATAGTGGGAAACAAACTAGTTCATATTTGTATAGTTGATAGTGGATCCTCTATGTAGCTAATAAGTTAGGCCTAAAATATGAACCACATAGAAAAAGAGTGCTTAATCTAGATGGTACACCCATAAAGACAATAGCATTGATCAAAAGTTTCAAGGTTTTTCTCCATGATTGTCCTTGTTTGCCCATCCTCTAAGACATTATTGTTGTGGACCTATCTGCTTATTGGTACTTCCTAGCCTTTAAAACAAGATATGGAACCAAGGTGACCATAAAAACTTAATTCCTTACTAGATTCCACATTGAGACTTATGTAGAGGAAATCTCAAATTTGAATTGTGTAACTAATGAGAAAGAGGAGTCTAATGTGGCTGATTGTGCTTTTTATAATCTTGAGGGCATGGCTGACTTGTTTCTAGATGAGTATAGTCTAGATGCTTATGAGCATGATCCTTATACCTAATTTTAACAAACTAACCTTGGCACCTATATCATCCATGAAGAAGCATTTGAGCAAGTTGAGGTAAGTGTTAATATTTATTTCTCACAAAATACTGAAGGTAGATATATGATTCATGTGCATAATGATGGTAACTTGAAGATCCTAATGGATCACCATGGTGAGAATCCTAATGTCCTTCTACCTACAATTGATTAAGTTACCCTTGATGATGACATTCATGAGAAAGAGGATGACTTATGACAAAGATTCAATGCCATATGTCAATAATTTGATCAGTTAAGCAATAATACCCCTCCTCATAAGAAGTGTATATCTAATGATTGTGTTAATAAGACTAATGAATAGGTTATTGAGCATCTCACCAATCATACAAAGGAGTGTCATGTTGTGAATGATGATGAACTATAGAAAAGGTTCAATTTTATATTCCAAGAATTTGATTAGTTGGGTAAGACTCCTCTTTCTCCAAAATATTGCATATCTAATGTTAAGTATTCTAATGAGACTAATGAGTAGGTTGTTTAGTGCTTTATCAAGCATGAAGGTGTATGCTAGACCACTATTCAAGGGTTTGCATTCATAAAAGAGCTTGGTGAAGCTATTGCTTAAGAAGTTATAAACATGAAGAATGAGGTCAAGAAAATTTAGTTGTTCTTGAAGAACAAACAAGAGATCCATCTGAGGTAGAATCATTTACAAAGGAGTTGGAGCATAAAGAAGAGGAACTTGATGATCATATACAACAAGTATAGTCTACCCAAGGGGAGAGCAAAGTTGAAGCAGATGTCATGTTTCTTAATGCACAGTTTAAGGAGTGTAGATTAGATATGACAAAGATCAAGTCAGTCCTAGAAAAAATCAAGGACTTGGAGGGCAGAAGAGAGAATTCATGAAATATCCAAATAGTCCACTTGTAGGTTGAGGAGACATAAATATGTTAAACTTCTTGACCATCTACATATTCAAGTGATTGAAGATGAGCTTGCTTGACATGAAAAGTTACTTTCATAGAGTGAAAAAGATGTAAGAGGAACCATTTTTTACCCTATTTGAATTATGGTAAGATTTATTTCACCTCAAGAGTGAGGTCTTGTAAGCAGTAGATTAGGTGTGTGTGTCTTTTTTTCAGTTGTGTGTGCATTCCATAAGTGTTCTTGAGAACACATGCTTATTTCCTTTGGTATGTCTTGTTTTGTGTGGCTTTAATTTATTTTTTGGTGTGGTTAAAAAGGAAAATTGAGTGTAAAACTTGTGAATAAGTGACTCCATTTCCCAATGGATTGGAGAAGGCTACTGGTCTTGGGCATAACAAGTATACCACCCTAGAAATTACCAAAAATGTTGACTATTTTTTACCACAAGTCAAAATAGGTCAACCCCCTATAGTCAATTTTTTTAATATGGGTATATTAAGATTAAATATAGTGATTAATGGTCCTATTTGATGTTATTTAATGATATATTATCCTTGGTCATAGTCTAATTTAGTCCTAAGTCATTTTATGTCACATAGGGTCACTTTTAGAGTCATTAATCAAGGTGGTACAATTTCCATTGATGTATAAGTGTTCATAAATATATTTAAACATAAAATATGTTATAAAATTGTTATTATCATCATTTATGATTTAAAACTTTTAGGTTCCTAACTAAAATCAAGAAAATAGTTGAAAGAAAAGGATTTTTAGTAGTTATACAACTTATAGAGGAGTGTGGAAAATGTGGAAAGCTGGTGGAATAAATATTAAACTTACATGAATCCATTTATACACTTTATCATATTTTTAAGCATTAAAAATGGACCAAAACCATTCTACTCCTCCATTGCTCCACTAGACATGTAAAACTGGTCAACAAGTTTCTTCATGATACGGCCAGTAGATGAAGTTTCAAGTAAAATTCTCTATGTGGTAGATATTAAACTTGGTATCATTAATTTTCATGGTATTATTTCAATTATTGGTTTCTTGTACATTATGATCCATCCTTTAAAATTTGACTATCTTATTCTGCATGCTAATCCCCACACCTTACAAGTTTTGTTCTTGTATGAGCTTATTCATATAAACCACTTGTTTAAATTGTTTCCATAAGAAATGGAAATGTTTTTATCTTAGTTTTAATCATTTTTTTCATGTTTATAATTGAGTGGAGGAGCCTAACATCTCAAGTTGTAGGTTGAGATCACCATTACTAAGTTGCAGGCATATTTCACCAAGTACATAGGTCTTGGTTCTTAAAATGGTTTAAAATGAGTGTGATATGTTATATTTTTAATGTCATATAAATAACCTTATTTCTAATATCACTCTCTAAGGCTAATAGCAATGAAGTTGCAGTTAAGAATGTGATACATAACCAACTCTCTACGTGACTGTCATACATAATCAAATAAATGAAGGTCCTGAGCACATCCATGGGAATGAAATGAGGAGTTTAAATAAGTTTTGAGCACATTATTAGAAATGAACAATCAATTTAGGCTATTCTAATGTTATGAAATAGACCATGATAACCAATTCAACTATATACTTAGTGTTGCACCATTGATGGACACCTACAGGTGCCCTACAAGAGGTTGAGCACATTATAATGGAGATTTTGAACTAGTTTGAACTCATTAAAGGTTGAAAATATCTATTTTGAGATTGATATAAGGTTTATACCGATTAAAGGCCTATACACTATGCACATTGACTTATTTCTCTACTCACTGCCCTGTATACTACATGTTCACCTACAGATGGTTCTCACAGAGACTTAAGAATGTTTCACAGGGAGTTTGAACATGTTTTGAGACATCCATATAATATTAATAATGTTTAAGAGACCATGGGAATAAATTCTGAATTTTTTTAGTGACAGAAAAACTTGGTTCATGTACATAGGTGAAGAATGAGTTTTAGGGATTCATTTCCTTTAAAACTCTAAAATAGAGCCCTAGCTACTTTTGGTGCTACCATATAATGAGGTAATATGAGGTATAGATGATTTTGGATGATTACATATTGTATCCCTCACATAGGGGTAACACCTTTCCAAGGAAAGTGGGTATTTGATCCAAATAGGTGATGTAGAGATCTCCCAATTCATACATTCTTATACTGTAGGTTTTCAATGTTCATGACAATGCTTGAAGTTCAAATGAGTTTATAGTCCTCATTCAAATAAGAAGGAACATACATTAATGTTAAGTGGTACTATTGATTTGAGAGGCACACTAGTGTTTCAAATAACATCAAGAGGAGTGAAATTGTAAGGTATTGACCTATATCATAATCTAAAAGTATGCCTTGCCCTTAGAGTGTCCACCTACAACTTGACTGTAGGTACTCATAAATAATGAGATGAACTTTGGTAATTATAGGCCTAAAAACACAAGTATTTTCCATTAGGATTTGGTAATAAGACCTTAAATTAATCCTATGAGGTGTAGTACAAGATACAAATGCTGAAATGCACCTACAAGACCCTTTTTGCCCCAAGAATAGTAAACTACAGTTGACTATGGCATGATAATGATCTAAAACATAACCAGTCTAGAGCTTGGTCAAATCTAAAAAATGGTATGAGAAATTTAAAATATGAGAGGATCCTAGAGTACCTCAATAAGGTATTATTTTAATGATTCAATGTCTAAAAATAAATATTCACCTACAGGCATTCCTCTTTCTGAGAAAGAAAACATAATACATAGTCTGTTAGTCTAGGCTTGTCAAGTAAAAGGTATATATTGAAGAGTTGGAAAAGAATAATGATAATGAACATGATTAAGATATTATTGATAGTTATTTCCATCACATGAAATGATCAAGATATGGATAATAGGGTAAATAAGGATTCTATCATGAAACCTATAGCCAACATATAAAACCCTACATAGTTAGAGTTAAGACAAAAGTCTATCTTAGGTTTTGGGATATTTTAAGATGATATTAATGAGATACAACCCTTAATTTTTTATAAATGGTCCTAATCACTTGAATAATCTTCCTATACCTTTTTTTCATGATGTAATAGGGGAGATGCCATATATTCTATATCAGATAGAGGGTACTCCCAAGATAAAACCCTACAAGTTTTGTAAGAAAATGACAAGAAGATGACTTGGAGAATATATAAACCTTGAATAAGGTTTTATGGAGCTGATTTAGACATATAAAAACATTTAAAGTAACTCCTAGGTGCTATAAGTCAATTATGGTGGCCTAAACCCACATAGGTACAGTCAAAACTACTAGGCCTAGACTATGTCTAAATCTTACAAGGGGGTATAATATCATTTCTAACACCAAGTGAGAATTTATAAGCATTGTAAAATGTTCATAGGGAGTTATAAGATATTTCAAATCCTTTTTCATGTGGATAAGGTCACAAAAGAGCCATTTATTATCTCAATAACATGATAGGGTATGTAAAATGAAGATATAAGCTTGAGAAGGCAAGTTTAGAAGCTCACAACAGTACGTATGCATATCATGGGTTCCTAAGGAGATAAGTTATGATAGATAGGGTCCTTAACAAGGTTTTAGTGAAATTTATTTAGGTTTTGCATGTGATAAATTTATGAACTATCCTTAAGGGGTAGAACTACCTAAAACCCTATAAAACCCTTATTCATGACCTGATTCAAAAGAAGTTGATAGAGATGCATCCAAATGAGATATTTTCAGTAGGAAAGTAATTTTAACTTGTATAGGAATACACAAGGCCCTTTCCCATCAATTTGGATTCTGTCTTACTTGTATAGAGAAGGTATAAAACTAGTTTATTTGATAGTTTTGGACGTTTTCCAAGTAAAAAAAGGTTTCAAAATGTGAGGATATCTTTAGGAGAGAGAATAAGACATACCCTAAATACTAATAATAATTTATTTCTTAAAGAGAGCTCAAAAATATCTCTTTTAACACCTTTATCTCAACTAATCTAAATTGACATAGTGAATACAGAGTGATCACCAAGTGAGAAGGTGATAACTTCAAATGGGATGCATTTTGAGGTATAACTAATGGGTCTAGAGACTTGAGGACCATTGAAAAGTTTCATACCCTACCTTTTATGTATTGGTTTGAGAAATTTATGAGCATCTTAGTGCCAAGTATGAAGACAGGCCTAAAGAAGAGTGATTATGATTGCAAGCAATAAGAATACTTGGATAGAAGAATATTGATGATTAGGGACAAATCTAATTCATGTTGGAGCCTATTTATAACCCCTCATTGATAGTAAAATGCTCTCATCTATCCCTAGTCTGATTTGGAGTGTTCAAGGAAGGCTAAATGATGAGGGTAGTTTCACGAAACCAATTGAGAGACCTCTATGCCAAATTTGAGGAGTTTCATGCCTTTGAGTGACATTTTTCCAAGTATACCTTATATGTTATATCTCATAATTCATTATCATATAGATGTAACTTCTTGTCTCAGATTAACAAGTGTTTTTGTGACTCTTGGACTTGTTTTCCTCTCTCCTCAGTCACATTCTATAAGTGCTAGCCATTTTGGCTCTTATTTCATAATTCCACACCATGTATGGTGAATCCCTACTAGTTTATTATTATAATTTTAATTTTAAAAATAAATGAAATATAGTCTGAGTTCATATTACATCTTGTCTAAGTGTGCAAAGTGATGAATGGTGAGGTCTAGTGATTCTATCCTTGTGTTTCCTTATCCTTTCATGTCTTATGTAATAAGTTCTTATTATAACAGGTCATATAGAGTGTAACTATTGTGTTAGGCTCCCTTAAAGTATGTAAGTTCCTTATATACAACAATATGATTTATGGTATACTTAACTTGAGTTATCTCTTGCATATCACCTCTAATTGAAATACTTATGCTAGAACATATTAAGACTTGGAAGCTAGTTTGTAGGTCTTATTTATAAGTGAAATAAGTATGATATCATTATGGAAATATTCATGGTGTATCACCCATTTAGAGTATATTTATTTCATGCATACTTTTTTCCCTTTTCCCATAAGAAATAAATTAGTATAGGTGAAATCACTTCAAGCCATATTCAGGGAGCTAGCCCTTAAACCTAGATATCTACTTCTTCTATAGGTAAACCCACATACCTATAAGTATTCCCATGTTGCCCAAATATTGGAGTAGGATATAAAAACCTCCTCTAGGGTGAAATATTTGGTGACAAATATAACCTTATAATGAAATCCATATAAATATCTTCCCACACTGAATAGGGATGGATACAAGTTGTAAAAAACCTAGGGTCTTAATGGTTTCACCTTAATTTTGTTGGCATACCATGAATTCAACCACATATTTTTTAACACCCCATTTAAGTCCTTCCAAAAATAAATATTGCTTGATTCTATGATTTGTTTTCAAAAATCCTAAGTGACCTCCAAGTGGAGAGGCATGAAGTTCCTGAAGAATTTTATGTTTGAGGAAAGAATGCTTACAAAGGTATAATCTATATTTATATCATAATGTGTTCCCATTTCATGTAAATTTTTCAAATTCATTATAACCCTACTAAAGATTGTGAATCAAATCCTTGGTAGCACTATCATTCTCCCATTATAATCTTGGTTCCTCTAGTAAATCTGCATACCATATGGTCATGGCACATAATAATGCCTCAACTGATTCATCCCACCAAGAGAGGGAATCTACTACCACATTATCTTTTCCTTTCTTATAAACTATTTAAAAATCATATCCTAAAATTTTATTCACCCATGTTTATTATTATTCAGATGAAAAGCATTGTTCCAAAAAATATTTGAGGCTATAATGACTAGTCTTTACCTAAAAGTGACCACCCATCAGATAAGGTCTCCATTACTTCACCACATGCATAATAACCATTACATCTTTATCATATATTGGTTTGATCCTATTTTTTACATTAAATTGGATATTTTCAAATGTTATTGGTCTTCACTCTTGCATGATTACAACCCCCATGCCATATCCTAATGCATCACACTCTACAACAAAGGTTTAAAAAAATTAGGAGTAGTCAAAATTGGAGTTATGAACATAACCATTTTCAATTGTTCAAATGACTTGGTAGCTAAATAAATCCACTAAAAGGATTATTTATTTAGAAAATATGTGAGTGGGACTTCAATTATACAATAATTTTTGATAAGCCTATGATAGTAACCAGTTAGCCCTAAAAATCTATGGGAGTTCTTGAGGGTCTTGGGAAACTTTCACTCCATGTGAAATAATATGACCCAAGTATTCCACTACTTGGACACAAAAAGCACATTTGGAAGGTTTGGAATTAATTTTATATTTTTATATAACTTAAATCACCTATTTCAGATTCTTCAACTAGTCTTTCCAATTTTTGTTGTAGATAGGATATCATCAAAAAAACACTAAAACAAACTTTTTCAAAAATGGCCTAAAAATAGTATTCATAAAACTATGAAATGTAGATGGTGTATTTGTGAGGCAAAAATGGATGACCATAAATTCATAATTGCCTTCATGGGTTTTAAATTTTTTTGTGTGTATGTAGTCATTGTTCGAGGTTCTATTTTACACCCTAGCTAAGGATAGAAGTGTTCAAGTCCTAACCTCAAACCTAGTCCAACATGGGAGTGACCTTATACTATGAGTTACCTAATTGTAGGTCATACCTATAGTTTTATGTGGATAGATCCCATAATTTGACAATTTAATACCCTTTAAGACATAATTTATCATAAGGAAAAGGTAAAAAATATGAAAACCAAATGCAAGAAATTACTCTAAGTGGTGATGCACCAATCAATGAGAGATCTAATCATGATCATTTCCTTTGAAAACTAATAATTAACCTAATAGAGATAAGGGTTTATCATAATCCTTAATTATTTTCTAAGCACGAGTGTTTTGTATGAAGGTTTAATAGATTCTACCACTTGAAGGACTAAGTTGAGACCTGTAATAAGATACTAGTAACTTGTGACACTTCAAGGAACATTCCTATTTGCTAAAACATCATAAAACTTGAAAGAAAATAATAAAATTAAATATATATATTTGAGAGGGCATATATATGACCATTCAATTAATACATTCTGAAAATCAAACTCTTAGTAAGCACACTAACATTCAAGCAGAATCTAAAACTATCTTTAATTGCTTCAAAAGAGTTTACAAAGTGATTTTGATAGAGATTTTATACACCCAACTGAGTGATGGAAAATAATAGATCAATGAATAATTTTATGGATAATTTGGAAGACAAAAAAGATAAATCTATGCATAAGAGAGGTCATTAATGAGTGCAAGGTGGCATAGGGTAGTTACACATGTTTATTCCTCTCCTTGAGCATTAGCACTCCATTAATGAGTCCATTTTAGCATTATAGAGCCTATAAATCCATAAATTGACCTCATTAATTCCTTTATAATTCTAAAAATATCTCAATATTCCTTCCCTTGGTAGTTATGAAATGCGCATGGGGTGTAAATGAGTCCACTTAAGGCATTAAGCAACCTTTCCTTCAATATGAATGTTAAATGGTTCATAAAACTACCTTTAACCTACCATAATTCCTTACATTTTGGTTTAAGATCACCTATATTACTATTAAAATTCATGGATGTGGTCAATAAATACTCTCACACCATCGTTTTCTCACTAGACTCTTCCATTTGCATGATAAGTAGGCCTATGTGGTTTGATCTCCAACTTTCTGTTCATATCCACTATGTGAGTGATATAAAACTTAAAATTAAGATACAAAATAATTTTATGAGACTTATATAATCCTTTGATAACCTTTAGTACATGGACATTATGTTCCTTTAAGGGTTCTTTACCTATAACACACATTAACTTTGCCTTTCTAGGCCAATTGGACTACCTCACAAATTGGCAGTTTAGATGGAGATGGAAAGGATGATTTTAGTTAGTTCCATGAGTTATATTGATTTTATATGGATATAAAAAGTCATAAAACTCCTCCTCTCATTATTTTTAACTTTATCTTAGGTTTTACAACACAAATTTTGACTAAAATCGTATAAATTTACCTCTTCAAGAGATGTTTGTATAGATTCTGTACCATCTAAGGCCATGAGTTAGATCCCCCTTGAGTTACCTACATGATACAAGTCATATAATAGTAATTTTATGAGTCATGGTGGTGATTAAGGGACCTCAAAATACATTAAATTAAATTTCATTGTTTAATCCCTTAAATTGGATGGGTTTTGGGGTGATATTTCATCATCCGGTCATTTCTAGGCTTTGTGCAGGGTTTGAGATGTCCACCATTTTAATGATGGTTAAAATCATATGAAATTAAAAACCTATAACAAATACCATGGATGTTTATGTAATTGACCCCCTCATCCCTTATGAATAGGCTATATTCCCATGTAAAGGCTCCTTGGAAATATGAGCATTAGAAGGTGAGGCTAGGGTTATTTGCAGATAGTCTTGAGCACTTATTTTCTTAACATTAATTCATAGATCCTATCCCATTATTTAAAATAAATCTACCATGTATATTTATTTCATAGGGAGACTTAAATATCCCTATGATATTTGGCTTTGGGGATGCATGCAATGAAGAAAGTGAGCATTTGAAGATGCCCCTCAAATGGCTTGTGTGATTATGGACTAGCTCAAGCTAGGTTTTAGGGACACTTGGGTAAATTTTTAACTTCCTCAAACTTGGAACCCATTTTTTGGGTCTGAAACCTTCCCACACTCCTCACTTTGGTCATTTAATTAGTCATAATAACTTGCATAGGTGTCAAGATATCACTGAGGTCTATGTGAAAGACTATCTACTTGACTATGTCACCTCATATCTTAAGGATTTGACTATTGGTCTAAAATTTAGTTTTTTAAGGAGGTTAAATAACATTAAAACATCATTATACACTTGGATCAAAACCACCTGGGGGTTTAGATAGCCTATAAATCTCATATAACATGGATGGGCCTTGAACTCACTATATGCCTACAATAGATAAGCCTTAGTTTGAGACAAAATAGTGGGTATACCCACTATTTGATTATAACAAGTTAACATATGGTCCTATTTAACAAGTCATGACCACTATTTTCAATTATTGTGGAGACTTGTTTGTGCTTAGAAGGGTCCCATATCACCATTTTAGCTTAATTAGCACCAAATTATCTACTAACAGTGCACTCAAACATGTAACTTTGAATATGACCTATAGCCTTACTTTTGAGGGTTTTTTTGACCATGGTATGTGTTTATGATATTCTTATAATTATCATTATACCTAGGTGATAACTTGTCAACACTATCTTCTTGTATAGCCCCTCTTTTCATTCAACTTCACTCTTATCCTTGCATAGGCCTATATATATGATGACTATACTAGTGTCATTCAACCTTTATAGAAGAAATATACATCAAAGTTACACTATTAATGATGTGTACCTTTCTATTTTATGCTTATGGATTATGCCTTTTAGTTCATACAAGGCAGAAACATCAATATAAGTTAGTAATGTCACCTTGTTACTTTCTTTCATTATGACTGTCTATAGAGTTATTATCAGGATTGTATTATCCATCAAGGTTGAACTCTTAATTATGTTTACCTTACCCTCTTCTTCATATGGATTCTACCCTTTAGCTCATACTATGTGGAAACATTAACATAAGCTAGTAATGTCACCTTGTTACCTTCTTCCATTATGACTATGTGCAGGGTTGTTACTATGCTTGTACTAGGATGGAGATGACCTATGTAATGCTTGAGACTTATTGTATAATTGGTTCACATCACATTAAAATTTTTTTGGGATGCATATTACATGATGTTCATATCGACCTTTGCACCTTGGATGATTCACATAGTTCCCTTAAGGCCCTACTACAATAACCTTAATGGTTGACTTTAGGTGCTCATTTTTCATATTTAAATTACTATATGGTCATATATGTTCAACACCTAATAATATTATTACCCTTTATGTCTTTAGTGAAGTATGGAGGTCAATTTGGTATGATACAACCTTGGATGAATGGAAAAGAGTGGCAGCGGAGACACATGGAGAGATGAATCATGGAAATAGGGTGTAAAATAATGGAATGGTAGGGTAAATATAGTGAAACCATATGAACATGGAAATGAAATGAAATAGAGACAAGACTCCCCTTAAGATCAATCCAAGTGGACCCTATAAACCCCTTAATTTATACCTAAGCAAACATGAAGGTTTTGATGTAGGAGTGATGTGTATACTATCCCAAAAGGAAACCTCAGATTCTTATAAATGCCTTAATCTTAATAAGGAACCTTAAACACTACTAAATTGTGACTAAGTGGACTTGTAAACAAAGAATGTAGTTTTCAAGATTGTGAGACCACCATGAGGATTGATAAATTTGTCTAAAGGGCATAAAGGTAACTTATCATCACTTTACGATCCCCTTCATATATTTTGGGGCACATTAGAGATATGCAGGTGCTTTGAACCATATATATATATATATATATATATATATATTCTATTATGAAAGGTTCCTCAAACATACACAAATTGATATCCTTGATGTATTCTTAAATAATAAGGGGTTATTGGGCCTTCCATATAATTAATAAGGCATTAGGAGCCTTAAAACACCATTGCCAACTCTTCAACCCTGCCTGTAACCTTTGATGGAGGCACTAAAACTCTACTCTTTGCATAATCTAGTCTACAAACCATACACATAAACTAGTCAAGGATATTTTCAAGCTACATAAGCTCACATGTGTGAATCTAATGTTTAAAGCACCATGGGAAGACTCTACAAGACTTGAGGGAATAGGATCCATGATCAATTTTAGCAAATGAGGCAAAATCCTTTTGAAAGATATTGATTTCAAATGATCTTGTGCAAATGAGAGGGACACAAAGGTTCCTTAACTTCTTAAGGAATGTTCATAAAGGATATGTAGTCAATCCATAGATAAATGTCATGTATGCTTAGCTACCTGAGTCCACTTTCCATGGGCAAGATCTTGGGACCCCACTCATCTTCTCATGTACTTTATAAGTACAAACCTGAGGGGTGCTTTGAACCTATTAGTGAGCTCAAAGAGTATGTGGAATGGTTTTCATCTCCTATGGGACTTACAGGAATTGCTTCCTTCATTATTTTATCCCTCTGACCTCCTTCTACAAAAACATGCCTCTAACTAAGCTGGTTCATATAATATGGATCCAACTATTAAATAAACACCTATAAACTACCATTTTTTCTTGAAAATCCTCTTATTTCAGACCTAAAATGTAGCTAGCATGTGTTGTGGAGGTAAAATAGGGAAAAACAAAATTTTGACTTAGTGGTATGAATTGAAAGAAATCGAAAGGTCATAATTTAGCATGTGTGTGCCATTTTTGGGGGGAATATGCATTGAATAAGTACTAGTGGGTCTAATTTAGGCATGAAATCATTTAATGGTGGCTTGGTGAAGTTAATAAGGTCCAATAGAGGTGTATGGGTTGGCTTAGTGGTTAATCAAAGCCAAATAACATCTTATTATTAATAAAACCATTGACTATGCTCAAGTATATGCCTTAAAAGGAGGTATATCAATTAGATCACCATGTTAATGAATATAGACTACCTCTGTGATCAATGAAACCTTAATTATACCTTATTAAACTTCTCATAATGTTTCTTGAAGGATTAATAATGGGAATACCTCTGATGACTATGTAGGACCAATGTGTCTTTAAACATTTAATAAGTTGTCTCCTTAATTTGTCTTCATCACTACATCTTTATTATGTTGAATACCCTTCAAAATGGATAAATGGTCATCTAGGCATATTTGAATACTATGACATGACATGACTCAAGCTTAGAAAGAGTTATAAAGGTCTACAAGGACTACCAAGGCAAATATGAAGCATGACAAAACATTGGACTGACTAAACACCCTTTTCAACTCATACCATGACTCCAAGCTATAAGCTTGACCACTTTCTAGGCCTAGGACTAGAAAGTGACCAACATTTCTAGTGACTTAGCTAGCTTGACCAGCATGTTAGTCATGGAACCCAGAATATTCACCACACTTATCTATAATGACTTGACAGATGGAACATGACTGCATATAGATCTACCTTATCTTTTCATACTCTTGGAACAATGACATACAACCAAATAATATGAAGGAACAAGGAAGAAAACAAACAACAAACATGACACTTATGTAAGAGCACTTTGAGGTAAAAGACAAACCTATCTACCTATATAAAAGAGAACATGAAAGAAACTTAGTAGAAAAAATTAAGGAACCTCCCATTGATAAGAATGGGGAGTTACTCACCACTCAACTTAGAAAGCTCAAAGGTATTACTCTCCTTGCAATAGGTGATAATGTAAGGTCCACTCTAAAAGTTGTCAAACTTGGAGTGTCTTCCTGGCTTTGCATAGTCCTCGTCCCACTTGAGGACTATATCTCCTTGTTGAAATGTTATAGAGGAAGCACTCTTATCAAGTAAATTCTTCACTTGATGCTGATTAGACCATATAGTTTTCATGGCACTGTCTCTTGTCTCCTTTAGTGGTTTTAGTTCATTCATCCTCACTTGCATAACATCATCTTCTAGAAGCTCAAGTTGGTGGGCAAGTTCTAAATCAAGCAACTCAAGGGAGATAGGAAGTCTTGCCTCTCTATCATAGACAAGTAGGTATGGGGAGTGTCTAGTAACCTTCTTAGGTGTCATTATATCTACCCATAGGGCAATCCTCCAACTAGTATGCCACTCCCTTTGATTATCTTCCATAGTCCTTTTGATGATCTTTAGCATGTTATTATTTGTGGAATCTACTAGTCCATTGCCCTATGGGTAATATTTAGAGGATTATTTGAGATAGATTCCATATCCAAGAGCCTATTCACACACCTTGGTACTGTTGAAGGCCAAAACATCATAAAAAATAATTTTTGAAGGCACACCAAACTTGGTCTCAAGGTTGTCATAAAACTCTAGGATAGAATTCTCATTAGCCTCCTTGATGGAAGTTGCCTCCAACCACCTTGTGAAGTAGTATATGGATATTATGATCCAATTGTGCCCAACACTTTAAGGGGGGTGTATTATCCCTATGAAATCTAAGCCCCACTATGTGAAGGGTTTTTATACTTGTATTGGCTGCAAAGGAAAGGTAATTAACCTCTGCTTGCCAGTAAACATGGCACATTTTAAACACTTACTTACCTAAGAGTGTGCATATATAAATAATGCAGGCCAAAATTACCCATCTATGATGATTTTTGAGGTTTTGGTCTTGGAAAAAAAGTGCCCACCAATAGGTTCATGATGAAATTGTTCAAACAACTAGTCCGCTTGGCATGATTCCACATACCTCAAAAGCATGCCTCCTACGTCCTTATTAAAAAGTACTCCATCTATCAATACATAGGGTATGTTTTGAAACCTAATGTGACTCCTCTTGTATTTATCCAATCCCATGAGACATTGGCCTAATTAAATAAATCTTATCACATCATGTGTCCAAATAAGAGGGATGCCACTTGTAGTTACTTGTTGATTATTATGGGCTACCAATACTTGATATTTATCCTCATTTTATTATACTACAAGGTGCTCAAATAAACCTCTACCTCTAATAATATTTTTCACCCTAAATTCAAAGTCATATTACATACATTTTATTACCCACCCAACTCTCTTCTCATTGAGGTCTCTATTGAGTATGAATTCTTTGTGGCTTGGGTGTACCACCATGAGTATGACCTTGTTATTTGACACTATGTGCCTAAAATTATTCAACCCTCTCAAAAAATCAAGCATGTGTTTCTATATATTTTTTCATATCCCTTTAAGGCTTGAATAAAGAAGGTAATAGGCTATTCTAGGCCTTCACCATTTTATTGCATTAACATGGCATAAATTGCATCTGATGTAGAAAAAGCATACAAGTAGAACTCCTTGATAAAATTAGGATTAAGAAGTTTAGGGGCATGAGATATGGCCTCAAATTTCATATTAATCTCTTTATTCCATGTAAAATCCTTGTAGAACCATTTAATTGATCAACCCCTCAAAGGTAACATCCATTACCCTTTGGAAATTTTCCCCTGCATTGGACACTCCAACGGGAATTTTCATGTATGCATAAGTACCCTAGTTTGTAGTGAAGAAAATATTATGCCTATCCTCCTCTTTGACCAAAATTTAGTTGTAACTAGAGTGGCCATCTAGTATTGAGAACCTTGGAAATCCTGTAGCCTTTTGAATTATCTAATCCATTAAGGGAAGTGGGTAGCGGTCTCTTAGAGACACTTTGTTGAGGTCTCTAAAATCAACACATAAGTGTATTTACAAATTTTTATTACTCATGGGCACAAGGTTTTCCACCCATGAGGAATGCTTGATGAGGAATATTATCTTTGACTCAATCATTTTAAACAATTCCCTTCTCATGAGCTCTTCCACCTTTGGATTGATAGGCCTTTGTTTTTGTCTCACTAGCTTTGCATTGATTTCAATTTCTATAGTATGTTGTGAAAGTTTTGGGTCAAATCCATTCAATTAATGGTACTCTCATTAAAAGACATCTGAGTACTCTTGACAAAGAAATAAAGGTATCTCTCTCTACTATGTTAGTCTTTCCCAACTTCAATAACTTTGCCTTAAAGATTTCTACCCTCTCATAATGTTTTTCCTTATTAGAGATACTTATATTATCATTTATCATTTGGTCATATTCATTTAAGATAATTTATAATGTCACAAGTCCATTAGGAAACTTTTTATACCTTAGCTACACTATCTGATCATCATATTGGCATTGAAACTTACCTTGGTTCTTGTGGTAGAATTCTACCTTTTACATGAGAAAACATATAATTTGCTAATCATTATCAAATACCTACCAACTTACTTCATTATCAGGTATAATTAGGCTACATATGAACTTGATTTTGGCTTGAATTTGAGTTACTTTAACCCCCTCTATAATATCATATTGAGATCCAATGGTTGTAAGCTTGTCTGCATGGTGATTAGACTCCCTTGTAATGACTATATGTTGAATGCCAAGAAATCATCTATAAGGTCCCATACTCAGTGTTTATAAGCCTTCAAATAATGATTCTTGAATGCACTAACACCTCTTATTTCAATACAAGCTCACTATGACCTTTTACTTTCAAGAGTTTAATGCCTCTCCTTCTTACTTCTTATAATCTATGTATAAGAGCTTCATACTCAATTGTGTTTGAAGTGTATCTAAATTAGAACCTTGTAGCTGAGTAATAATTCTTATTTTAAGGGAAAACCAACATCACTCTAAACCCACTTCAACTATTTGACCTTTATCCATAAAATAATAAGGTCCACAAACCATCATCCTCTTGAGTTGTGCTTATTAGACTAGGAGTAGTAATACCTTCCTCATGCATACAGTACACCCCTAAGTTTGAATCTTCAATGTTGTTTTAGGGGTCAAATACATGGTTTTTGGCTACCCATTCATCAAGGTATAGATATGATATGCCATTAAGATGATCATTAGGCTCTTGTTCATTGGTATTCTCATCTTCATCAAGTATGGTGCAATTTACATTTAAAAGGTTGGGAATATAGGGATATAAATGGAACCTAGAGATAGGTTCAGACCTAATAGTAACCCTAGTCCCATATCTAGTCCTAAAGACCATGTATGACCAGTTAAAGGAAAGGTAAACCCCAATCTTTGTAGTAAAGTCTCTAGATAGGCATAGAGCAAAGTATGGGGGTAAATTAATAACCATAACATATTGGGTGATAATGCAATTTGGGTAGGCTAATAACACAATATTTATATCCTTTAAGATGCCTACTATTTTGGTGAGAGAGCCATCTAACTGTAAGACACCTTTCTCATTATGCATGTACTTGAGTTCTAGCTTGTCTACTATCACTTTAGATGTGACTGAGGTTGAGGCACTAGAATCTATAACACAATTATAGATAAGATATCCCTCTATTTTAACAACATTAAGGGCTTGAACTTGATTAGGCTGACTATCATTGACAAGAATTACACTTACCTTGTCAGTTGCCTTGTTCACATGAGATATCTTGAAGCGATCTTATTTGAGGATGTTTTTCTACCCTAGAATAGATAGATCATGCCACATAGGAATCATAATGTTAGACCTCTTCATGTATTCCATAATTTTGAATGGAGAAATAGTACTCTTGGGATGCATCTTGAAAGTGGAAGTATCACTTGACACTTTAGTGACTTAAAGAACAAATGGATCCTTTTATTGTTGCCCATGTGCTTGAGGTACTTATTGAGTTGGAGGGGTCTTATTGGTTGTACTCTAAGTGGTAGGATGTTGAGTGACTTGAGGAAGTATGGGAGAGACTTTAGACTACCCTAAACTATCATCCATCATCCTCCTTTTAGACTTTGTATGTGCTACAACTATATCATCTGACTTTTATGTAGTCTACCCCAAATTTTCTACCATATGTTCAAATATATGCTTCCCCTCTTTAAAGTTCACATAAGTAGTATCATTTGGTTATTTTCCAACATTTCCTTATTTTTGGCTTGGAACTTTTGATGGTGTCATGGTAGGTAAGTCACCATGATTCCTTGGAGGATCTTGTGGTAGATGAGGCATTATGTCATGGCCTTGAAATGGAGGAGCCTACTACCAACTAGGATTTTGATATGTTTCTCCACTTGTAAAAATTACCATCTCATTAGATTTCCCCCATGTTTTTTGAAATTGGCCCTATTGTGCAAGGTTGTTTTGTGTGGGTACCAAAACTCTTGAGTTGCCCTTAACTATTGGATTATAATTGTTGTATAGCCTAGCTTGTGTAATTTGAACTTGGGCTTGTAGGTTTGTTAGATTAGGGGGCCTACTATAAGGATAATATTGGTAAATAGGTTGATAAGTTTTTTGATATTGTCTATATGAGGTCTGTTGCTATCTTTTCAAGGCCACCAACTTATTATTTTGGGCCTTCAACAAGCCTTCAATCTTCCAAGGCCCATCCACTTGGATATCAAAATATTGTACTTGATTGCTTGGAGTAGGTAATAGATTAATGGTAGGTGGAGTAGGTTGGAGCTCAATAAAGAGGGGCATGAGGGGTCTTGGTGTCAATTTTCCTACTTGTATCAAACAATTTTCTACCCTTATAGATATTTCATATACCTTAGGTAAAGTTATCCCACCCATGGATTGGATCATTACGGCAACATCTAAGTTCAAGGCTCTTGGGTAGTAAATACATGAAAAATTGGATGTGGGCTTTATGATAATAAATATTTTATCCCAATTATTTTGAAATCTATAGTTGAAATTAACCATATATTCTTGGGGTGCCCTCTTGATTGAGGTGAGTTGTTCAACTAGTGACACATTGTCACTCCTATCTTCAAAGTGATTGAAAAAACATTCACCAAACTCATCCCAAGTATTGGTTGAGGTAGGATTCAAACCTATATGCCATTGTACGGATTTTCCTCTTAAGGATGTGGCTAGGAGTCTCATGGATACATTCTCCTAGGTGATATTATACACTAAGCATAGGTTTGCAATTTCAGCTATGTGATCTACATGAATGGTGGAGTTTTTCCTTATAAAATAAGGAAAAATATACAATATGGTAGTTGGGATATCATAATATTAGTTGAGGTTAAGAGGGTTAACACCATTGAAGCGTAAAAAGGCTTGTAATCTAGGCCTTACCATTGGGATTGGTGGAATTTTAAGAGATTGTGTATGGGTAGAATTTGAAAACTTGGAAGAATGGGTGGGTGTGAGGTAGGGATTGTAAATAGGAACCCTCTTTCTCCTTGTAATGTCTAATGAAAATTGAACAAACTAAATTTACTTACCTTTTGAAGCTAATCTAGTAGAAATTTGGTGCATGAAATTTCCCTCCAATCTATTGATAACTATCTTAAGCCTTCCAAATGTCCTTCCATATTGTCAAAATTTCCAAAATAGGTGTCCAATTTCCTTGATTTTTGGTCCCATCGGGCATGCTAAAACTATTGGAGGTTCTAAGTTTCACCCTAGTTAAGGAGAGAAGTGTTCAAGTCCTAACCTCAAACCTAGTCCAACATGGGAGTGACATTAGATTGTGGGTTGCCTAATTGCAGGTCACACCTCTATTTTTATGGGGTTAGCTCCCCTAATTTGATAATTTAGTACCTTCTAAGACCTAAGCCTATCACAAAGAAAAGGGAAAGAAATATGAAAACCAAATATAATAAATTACTCTAAGTGGTGATGCACTAATCAATGAGAGATCCACTCATGATAATTTACTTTGAAAACTACTAATGAACCTAATGGAGATAATGGTTGATCATAATACTTAATGATTTTATAAGCATGGATGTTTTGTATGAAGGTTGAATAAATTCTACCACTTGAGTAACTAAGTCTAGACTTATAATAAGATACTAGTAACTTGTGACACTTCAAGGAACATTCCTATCTGCTAACACATTATACAACTTGTAAAAGACTAAAAAATTGAAGATAGGTATGTGAGAGGACCTGTAGATGACCGTTCAATGCATACATTATGCAAATCAAACTCTCAATAAGCATATTAACATTCAACCAAAATATGAAAATGTCTTCAATTACTTCAAAAGAGTTTAAAAAGTAATTTTGGTAGAGCTTTGCTACACCTAGCTGAGGGATGGAAACAAGAGCTCAATTATTGATTTTATAAAGTTTTTTTAAGATAAGAAAGAGAAATCCAAGTGTAGTAGAGGTCATTAATGAGCCCAAGGTGGCATAGGGCAGTTACATAGGCTTGTTCCTCTCCTTAAGCATTGACACTCCATTAATGAGTCCATTTTGGCATTATGGATGTTTTCACTCCCTTAATTAAACCCATTCATTCTTTTACCATTCTAAAAATATCTCAATATTCCTTACCTTGGAAGTTATACAATGCACATGGGGTGTAAATGAGTCCACTTGAGGTATTGAGCATACTTTCCTTCAATATGCATGCTAAATGGTTCATGAAACTACCTTTGACCTACCATAATGGATTTCAATTTGGTGTAGGATTGCCTAGATGACTTTTACATGTAAATGGTAAATTAATTCTCTCAATCCATCAATTTTTCACTAGACTCTTCCATTTGCATGATAAGTAGGCTTGTGTGGTTTGATCTCTAACTTTCTATTCATATTCACTATGTGAGTGATATAATAGTTGGGTTTAAGGTCCAAACTCATCTAATGAGACTTAGATAATACTTGGATAACCTTTATTTCATGGAATTTATGATCCTTTAATGGTTCTTTACCTGCAACACACATAAACTTTACCTTTCTAGGCCAATTAAACTACCTCATAGACTGATCATTTAGATGGATATGGTAAAGATGATTCTAGATAGTTCTATGATCTATATTAATGTTGGATGGATAAAAAAAGCCCTAAACCTTCTCCTCTCATTATTTGGAACTTTCTCTTTGGTTATGTAATACAAATTTTGACTAAAACCCTATAAATTTTCCACTTCAAGAGATGTCCGTATAGATCTTGTACCATCGAAGGCCATGAATTGTATCCCCCTTGAGTTTCCTACATGATCCAAGTAATAGACTAGAAAATTTTGAGTAAAATAATGTATATTTCTTTAAACCTATCTAGACTTGTCATTATTAGGGTTTAAGGGAAATTTTAGGGGGTTCGGGAGTTTTAGATTTGGTTCATGGAGATATGAGCTTGGGTTTCTAAAATAACTACACCAATATCAAGCCAATAGGCCTTTTGAACTCCCATGAAAATCTATACTTCCCCAATCATAATCTTTGAGCCTTGGTCAACACCTAAAGATGCTCCTTGTGTGAATAATTTACTCCCTAAATGATTTCTATAAGTCTGTAAGTAGGAAGGTGTACTATTAAGGCTTTTCCATGGCCTAGGTTAGCCCAAAGGTCTTTAGAGTAATGTAATATCCCTCCCCTTTTGATTTAGAGGCACTCATATCTCCCAATTTGTCTTATGTTTCACCTCTTGAATGCATAGTCCTAATGGAGTTTGAATATTTGTCTTGTCTTCAAACCTAAGCCATGAAATTTGGATTTCACATTAGAGATTTGAACCATATTTTCCTCATGTATGATTGGGAAAACACCCTAGATACCTCAGGAAGTAGAATTATTACCTTTATTATGCCAATTATCCTTATTAGGATGCATATAGTCAGGTGTTCCAACACTTGCAACTCTCTATTTTATGAATCAATCATGGAGGTCAACATAAAGACCACCAAGAGGCTTGGTTAGGTTCTTTGGGATTCATTCTTACTTCTTCAACTCATTTTGCATATACATGTTCTCTAT
Source organism: Torreya grandis (assembly GCA_037957365.1). Lineage (NCBI taxonomy): Eukaryota > Viridiplantae > Streptophyta > Pinopsida > Cupressales > Taxaceae > Torreya > Torreya grandis. Next base: position 6,593,664 of record JARHVA010000059.1, on the reverse strand, counting down.
ATCCTAGTTATTGAGCTTAAACTAGCATCTTTAGGAATCTTATGTACAACTTTAACCTTACACATGACAAATAAGGAGTCATGGTGGTGCTAAAGGGAACTCTAAATACCTTAAAGGTCATTTCATGGCTTAATCCCTTCATTTAGATGGGTTTTGGGGAGATATTTCATCATCAGGTCATTTCTGGGCTTTGTCTAAGGTTTGAGATGTCTACCATCTTAACGATGGTTTATAGAGTAAGGACATCCAAACCTAAAAAAAGGCCATGGATGTTTAGGGCACTGACCCCCTCATCCCTCATGAACATGTTGGATTCTCATGCAAAGTATCCTTAGATATATGAGCAATAGAAGGTGAGGTTAGGGTTATTTAGAGACAATCTTGAGCACTTATTTCCTTAGCATTTATTCATAGAGCCTAGCCCCTTATTCCCAATCAATGTGGCATGGATATTTATTCCATAGGGAGAATTAAATCTCCCTAGGATATCTGGATATGAGGATGTATGTAGTGAATAAAATGAGCATTTAAAGATGCCCCTTAAATGACTTATGTGTAGATGGACTGGTTCAAGCTAGGTTTTAGGGACACTTGGGTCAATTTGTCACTTATTAGAACTTGGAACCCTTTTTTTGGGTCTAAAACCTTCCCACACTCCTCACCTTGGTCATTGAATTGGTCATGATAAGTTTCATACGTGTCAAGATATCACTGAGGTTTATGTGAAACACTATCTACCTAATAGTGTGTTGGGAGAAGAAAACCAAATAAGTAAAGTTACATAGGATATTATTCTAATATTTGTTTGTTATATATGAAATTGTTATCTATATGTATTTTTTCCTATCCTCTTCAACTTGTGAAAGGATAAAATATGATTAGTCTCCTCTTTTTGGCACCAACGTATGAGAAGAATGTGAATAGTCAAGAACTATAACAACTATAAATATGTATGCTTGTATGAAGAAATTGATGAAATTTTGTTGAGATCAATATAGACTTTTGGTTATGCTTACTTGTCATATTTCTTATGTTATTTATTATCTATGTTATCATGTTTAATATTTGGTTAAATCTTATCTAAAGTTATCCAATTACTCTACAACCCTTAAGAAATATCTAGATTAATCTAGTTCCTATATATCACATGATAACTCATTTTCATCATGCTTTTGTTAAAATATGAAATCTTTGTACTATATTGCATAGACTAATAAAACTTATTTATCATCATCCTTAGCATGTTATATTGAATCAAAAACCTTTGATAATAATGGTATGGTGAGTATGGAAACACTCATTCCAGAGGAAACTATGGTAAGATGGCTACTAGGATAGCGAGATATTAAAACATGGTTAGACCAAAAAGTATGGCACTTCATAGAAGAATAATCTAAAAGGACTAGTCTTACCACAAGTGAAATCATTTAAAAGCATATATATAGAGAAATATATGAAATTTTATGGTGTGAGCTACCTGAATTGCTGACTAATTAGTTGACAATATTGGAATACTACTACTTCAATCCTAGAATGAAAGAAACTATTACCTAGACTGAAGAAAAGATAAACTAGTTGTTGAAACTAGAAAGTGAATGGATGCAAGCAATAGATTATTGGATTTACACCACTATAGATGGATATATCACTAAGTTTTTAGTACAAGGATTATAGTGTTCAATGTTTTATAGGACAATTTTGTTTGAGGAATTAGAGGAATTTTTTTACAGTGACTACCTCTCCTATTGAAGATGTTGGTTATGGATAAGGCCATGGTGCCTACTATAGCCAATATGGATTAGTCATTTTGGGTGTATGGGGATGTGTGTGCATGAAGGTGAATTATGGATAGATGAGTAAGTAGAGCTTGAACCTAAATCTAGAATGGAGATGTGAGGAAAGAAGAGTCAGAAGAAAACTTTGTATTCAGAATGGGAACTACAACAATAGAACAAATGAAACAAACAAAAGAATACCCAAGTAGCTACGAGTAAGAGTAAGAGTAGTAGTAGATTAGATGATTATCAAGTGAACATATGTAATTATAAATATGATGAGTAGAATGATGAGTGAAGAATGAAGAAAGATAATGATGTGGGATGCCGATAGATGGAATGAGAGGATGAAGATGAGTTGTATGAAGAGGAAGGTAAGAATAACTTAAAATTAGAGTCAGTAGATGATAGATGTAGTTCATAGCTACATAAAAGGGTATTAATAAAATAATCAGAATTGCATAGAGAAATAAAAATTAGTCATAGGTTAATCATAGGTTTAAGCACATAAGATGATGTTATAGAAAATAACCATTCACCAGAAGAGCATGTGTCCTTGTAGCCCAATATTTTATATTCTAGTATAAAATTTTAGTCAGGAGAGTAGGAGGAAAAGAGTTGGGAAAGGCCATTTTTAGATCACATGAACTGTTGGGGTGCCAAAATTCACACAAGGATAATTAATAAGGCTTTACAATTATTAGATTTAGCTAAAATATAACAATAAGATGAAATTAGTGTAGAAAAGCAAAGTATGCACGTTAATTCTTCTAGTGTGTAGACTAGTACATAGATAGGATCACAAAGGACACAACCATCACAAATAATAACTATGTATAAGACTCCATCTATACCAGTCAATATGATGAGTCAATTAGGAGGATTCTTAAATTTGGCCATCTATGATGGGTCCATGGACCCTAAACAGTACTTGCTAACTTGAAAAATGAAATGGGAAGTTTAGGGTGTCACTGATGAAAATTTACAAAAGTGCAAATTAGTAAGGGATCTATTTGGGAGAGCATTAGAGTTCATATTCAAAAGATATATAAAATTGAAAAGTCTAAAATATGTGTAGGATTGACTCATCATAAAATTTAAGATTAATAAATTTATTAGCCAAACAATATAGGACCTAAAAGAGATAAGGTAAAATTCTAGAGAGTCTGTCTATGACTATGATTGTAGATTTTATGATGTAATAAACAAATTAGAATTCACTTTGACAGATAAAGACAAAGTATCATGGTTCGTTGAAGCACTATGAGGTAGGATTTAGTTTATCATTGGGAAAATACAATATGAGACAAAAGCAGATGCTATAGCTATTGCACTATGTGTAAAACAGATTGGGGATTATGGAGAAGCTCCTATTGCTTATTCAAAAATTGAAATACAATATAGGATTTCATAAAAAGAATGGAGTAATACCATGAGTTGGATAAACCTAAATTAAATCTATGATACATTGAGTGTAGAAAAGGACACCATAGAAATGATTATCCTATAGTCAAGGTAGAATTCTATGATTTCTATTGGGTAGTAGGACATGTTACAATATAGTGTCTTTTTTTACAAAAATATATCAAGAATCCATAGAATCTATATTTTAATTTTCACAAATCAACTAACCATAATGAGAAGAATTGTAGATATTTATAGGAGCTTAAAGAGGGCATATCCAAAAATCTATTTTCCATTATAGTGTAGCAAATATCCTCAGTGAAACAAGTAAACCTAGGCCTAGAGGTTGATAAGAGTTGTGTGACCCAAACAGGTCTAGAGTGGATTTTGAGCTCACCATAGTACCAACCTCATGGTCTGGCTAGATGGACTCTTTCTTCATCGAGTTAGACACCCCCATCCCCTTACTACTAGTATACAACACCTTGTAATTCACCTATAATATAACCACAACAATTGAATTGGACCCCTCCAATTGTGTAATAGTAATTCAACATGGGAGATAATAATCAATAATACCAACATTGGAACTCTATGTAGCCATAAGGAGTATATTGAGGGGGATATCAGTCTAATAGAGGAAGAGTTTGAGGTGGATACAAATGAGGATATCAAGGTGGTAGAGGCAATAATTATCAATGAACTCCTCTAAAATTTAATCTATGTGGAGAATATAATCATGTCTAACAAAATTGTCTGATGAATCCATAATGATAGTCTATTGCACATACTATAGAGTCTCTGATCGACATGATATAGTATATTATCCTATTCTAGAGAAATAAAGGATAAAACCATCCAAAATATAAATATGGTAAATATGGAGCCTAAATAAAATGCATTTCTAAATATTGTGACATAACAACAACATGCAGAAAAAGGACTACCTCCACTTTAATGCCTCAAGATTAGGGCATCATAAAAGTTAGACAAGATAAATACTTGAATATAGCTATAGAAAAAAGTTTTATGAATGAAGCTACGCAGTTGCTGAAAAATATTCAACAATAGGAAACTACTGATGGTGATGTTATAACAATCTATGCATAAATGTATGCCCAAATTATGCACATTATATGATAATATGGGGTTCTCACTACACTTATGAATTTCATAAAACTTTTGATTAATCTACACAATGAAGACATATCATATAACATCACAAATCTGTTGCATAGTCTCTTAGAATGTACACAGTGTGGCCAACAAGATAGAAAAATTAGTCTTGTATGTCAAGATAAAGAAACCATGGGATGTTGATACACGGATTGATATTGAGGTTGTTGGTTATGAGATCCCAAATGTTGTCTTTTATTTTGGAAACACAATTAATATGATTCCCAGATTCACATGGGAAGCTATTAGATGACCAAATCTCAACTATAGCCTAGTAACTTTGAGCTTAGTTGATTACAAGAGAGTTGAGCCTATTGGTAGATTGGAGGATTGTTGAGATTAAATTTTTAGACTTGTCTCTATGAGGTGACTTTGAGATCATAGGTATGAAGAATATATTAATGCACTACCCTATACTAATAGTAAAAAAATGGGCATATGATGGTCAACTGACTATCAATATAGTAAACAAATATCTTGAGGCACATCAAGGTGATAAATTTGTTATCATTCCTCTCAATAAAGTGCACAATCCTTACATAATTCCTATTGAAATAGACTCTCCATATATTCCAAAGTAAACTAGTTGGATGAAGCTCAATACTAAGGAGAATCCAAAAGCTCTATGTGTCATTGAATGTAACTTCTTGTACCAACATTCCAAACCATAGGTATACTCACTACTCACTCAGTAAATCAAGACATCAGAATAGTGGAGGCCCAAACTAGTAAATATGCAACTAGTGGTAGATCAGTTTATCATTAAATAATGTGCCTTTATGTCTACAAAATCACCTATTCAATTAGAAGTTGATATCCTATATCAAGTTGATGATCAAATGATGGACTATATAGAGATGAAAAAAGAAGGAAATTTACCATGGGAAGCAACTCCATCTATTAGTGGTGATTCAGATACCCACCTCCTCAATTGGGTTTGAGGTAACCACAAACTTTGGTCAATATGAATGGTCTTTTCACATGAGTGACAATTGCTTATGTATTATTTAATGAAGGACATCAATGATTTAATTTTATGTTTCCAAGTCCATGTTTTGACCATCAATCAAAAAATCAACACTTTAAATTATGCTTTAAAGGGAGTTGCTATAACATGGTAGGAAACTCATCACAATGACCAACTTAAATGGGATGATGCTTGCGAGCTCATGATTAGTAGGTTTCAGCTACCATAGTTCATCCTCACCAACTACCTATTTTTTCAAGAAGGTGAGTACCCCAGGATTCATGTACATAAATGTGTTGAAGTTTGGAATTAGGAACATGTGGCACCCAAGTATTGTGTTCACATTTTCCACTATACACTTGCTCCCCTACTAGCAACATGATACATGCACCAAGAAAACTAGAGGGAAACCAAACATTGGGCATAAGTGTAGAGTGATTTCATACAAACTTTTGTCTTTGAAGATGAAAATCCTCTAGTTCATAATGCACTGCATAAACTCAAGTACTTTCTATGCCATGGGTGTGAAAAATATTTGAGCACCACAAAAAAATTGACTACACAAAAAAATGCAACTTATGATCTTAATTTGGCACTTCAAAGGTATAAATCTAGTAAGACTGAAGAACAAGCTTTGATGTAACCATGTTACCAAATCTAGGATGAGGTAGAAGATAGTGAAGATTCGGATTCTAATGTTGATTTAGATTTGAATTATTTATTTGAACTTGAGTAACCTATGAAACCACTTAAGGAGACTAGTGTAACACTAATTGAAGAAGATAAGCTATGAAACATTTGAATTTTGGAATAATAAGGATAAAGGAAGATCTAAGAATCTATGGATGAAGGGAAATGCAATATTTATTAGCACCCTCTAAAAATACATGTTACTAACATTGAAATAAAGGAGGTTCCAAAATTGATAAGTGTAGGTGACTATTAGATGGAGACTAAAATTTCAGAAGCCCTAAAACTTTTGATGGATTACCAAGACATATTTCCTACCAAATTATCAAAGGTTTGAGGAGTCAACCCATCTCTTGGTGAGATGCACAATGAATTGAAGGAGTGTGCATGATTGATAAAGAAGTGGCCATATAAGCTTAATTTGGATATGAAGCTAAAGGTAAAGGAATACTTGGATATAATGTAAGATGCAAGGATAATCTATCCAGTATAAAAATATGATTGGGTAAGCTTAATGGTAGTTTAGCCCAAAAAATAGTAAAAATTTGAGTATGTGGTGACTACCACATTCTAAATGATGCCTACATAAATTATCCTTTTCCTATATCATTTATAGATGAAGTTTTGGAGTCTATCATGGGACTTGAAGTATATTTTTTCATATATGGGTTCAATGGATATCATTAGATTCCAATCATAGAGGAGGATCTATCCAAAACAACATTTGAAATAGAGTGGGGTTCTTTTGCATATAAAGTCATGACATTTGGCTTGAGGAATGTACCTATGGTATTTTCATGTGTAGTAGTTACAACATTCAAAGATTTTATCTTTGATTTCCTAGAAGTTTACCTTGATGATTGGGAAATCTTCTCCCCATTCAAGGAGCATTTATCCAAGTTGTGTTTATTATTGGAATGATGCCAAGCTTTGCACATAACTCTAAATTTGAATAAATTCTTAGTTTTTGCACCTTTTGGTGTTTTACTTAGACATGTTATTTGTAGCAACATCATCCTAGTGGATTAGACTAAAATCATAGTAATCTTGAGTTTGCCCACACCTGTTAGTTCTAATGAAGTGTGCTCCTTTATTGAGCACATAGGTTACTACCAAAAATTTATCAAAGTCTATGCAATGATTTCATCTCCATTGGAAGCCTTACTGTGCAAGAATGCTAAGTTTGTATGGACATCTGAATGTCAAGAAGCTTTCCTTGAGTTGAAACAATGATTGGTCACTACACCCATACTTGTTTTCCTATAATGGAAAAACCCATTTCATGTACATATAGACACTCTGGTCATTGTAGTTGGTGCTATACTTATACAACTCCGAGAAGGTGCACTTGATTATCCTATCCACTTTGCAAGGTAGAAACTATCTAATGCAGATAAAAATTATACAACTATGGAATAGGAAGAGTTAGCCATTGTATTCACACTTAGCCCTACAGTATCTGGTCAACAAACTGATGTTAGGAGGATGAATATCTCACTAGTTGATGTTGTTTCAAGAATTTTAATTCTAGATAAATGTGAAACTAGGTAGAGAAAATGTGAAACCTAATCACCTCAATTTCATTCCAAATGGTGAAGAGCTAGAAGAATTACAAGAAGACTCACTTGATGCACACCTCTTCCATGTCTCTGTGATTCCTAAAAACTTCAAAGCAATTTACAAACTCCTCAAGCAAGGAATCTTCCTTGTGCACTTTTAGGAATGGGATAAAAAATAGTTTGTGACTAGAGCACTACCACATACCATCATTAATGGATTGATATATCACTTGGGAAAGGATGGATTCCTATGCAGGGTTATCCTCGAACATAAATTACCTCAAATATTAGAGGAAGTTCATCAAGGAGTCATAGGAAGACATTTTTTAGGAGAGACTATAGCTAGAAAGATTCTATAGAGTGGACTATAGTGGCCAAATTTATTCTAGGATGCATATAGAATTATGCAACACTATGATGTCTACCAATGTATGAGAAAACTAATTTATAAAGATGAGATGACATTCTAGCCCTTATTAGCAGAGAAAACTTTTTAAAAATGAGGTATTGATTTTGTTAGACCAATCAACCCACCAAGAAGTCACAACAAATCTAGATACAAAATTACTATGATAGATTATTTTACTAAGTAGGTTAAGCAGTTGTTACACCTAACTGTAGTGCAAAGGATGTAGTGAAGTTTTTATATGAAAACATCATTACCAAGTTTAGATTTTAGATAAAGTTGGTTAGCAATATAGGAATGCACTTCCTAAATAATACTATCAAGGCCTTGACTAAAGAGTTGATGATCTCTCATTATAAAATCACTACCTATCATCTGTAAGCCAATGGCCAGGATAAAGCTTCATAAAAGGTACTAGGGAAAATAATTACAAAAATCTGTGATGTTAAGTGGGATGACTATGAAAATCACATTCCTATGATCTTATGGGCATAGTCAACAAATTACAAAAGGGCTATAGGATTTACACCATTTTAGTTGGTGTATGGTCTAGAAGTAGTCATGCCAATAGAATATCTAGTACCCATCCTATACATCAGTATGATTATGCATTTAGGAGATCATGAATCACTTACTAACCAACTCTTAGAAATAAATAGGATGGATGAGTTTAGATGAAGAGAAAAATAGACATAGGAAGTGCATAAGCAAAGCCAAAAATCATGGCATGATAAGAACTTGTGCCAAAAGGAATTCCACAAAGATCATCCAATTTTGTTGTATGATAGTCAATTCAAAGCATTCCTAGGCAAGCTACAAATAAGATGGAAAGGGTCTTACATTATATATGATTTAACATATCAATGAATGGTAGTTTTAAGGGATTTTTAGGGAACCATGTTTCCAAGGTGAGTAAATGGTTATAGGCTTAAGTCTTACCATTAATAGTCTATTGATCTCATTTTGAAAGATGAGTGGGTGCTAAGTAGCACCATGTAAATTAGGATTTATCTATTTTGTAATTTTTTTGTGTGTGTTTATTTTCCATTTTATTTGTTTGTAAATTATCTCAACAATAACATTGGTGATGTACAAATACCAAGCATCACATGCACCAGATGTACATAGGAAGCTCCACATGTACTACTAGAAAAGTCAAAGAGGAATGACTAAAAAATTTTAAATCTGGGAAATATGTCAAAACATCACATCAATAAGATATCCATTAGATAACGATCATCCACAAGAAGTAAATGCAAAAACTAAGGGCCAATGGATGTGACCTTCAACAAATCAGTGGCTAGTCAACATCAACTACTCATACCCCTCGTACAGACACCTATAGGCATAATGACATAGCTACACACATGCATCAACAACTAACTAATTTAATGGCTAGATCAAAAAATGATTTACCACATTTGCCATTACATTCGAGATAAGTGGATAGCTAGGCATGGCCTAGACATGGAAACCAAAAGGCAAAAAAACTATAAAATCTAAGTTTAGACTCCAATTTCAGATTTCATCCCCAACATATTTTCAAGATTTGTAACTATCAACAGCTGAATCATTTTCATTGCATGAAACATTAAGAAGCATTTAAAATTGATTTCACAAAACCATGGATACCATGTAGCTAATCCAACCCCTCTCTAAATTGCAAAAGGAATCCATGGGTGTCGTCGATATGGTGCTTTGACAAACCAAGTATAGTGAACAAGATCCATTTTAATACCTCTGTGAAGCTGAATAGAAGATATTATGGTATGACCCTATTGATGATACATATCCATTTGCCATCATAGCTCCTCACAAATTTTAAAACATAGATGTTGAGTATTTATTGTGAATGTTAACCTTTAGTGACAAGCAAGAGATCATTCAAGTATTGATTGGATGATACAATGATAGAGAAATCTATTTGGGTCTGGATAAGATAGTGGTTACCAACACTTAATCTATGTCCCAAACCTTGGGCATGCCTGCATGAGGAGACTCCTTGCTAGCCTATAAGACCAAAACACTTATTATCTTGCTAAAAATTTGGGACTTATATGTATGAAAAAACTAAGGGATCCCTATTGATGAGATTATAGATGAACCTATGCACATTCTCATCCAGTGTGTAGACATTGAAAGTCCACACACAATGGTTTTGAATATCACAATTCCCCTAGACCACCTTAAGACCCCCTTGGGCCTAACCATTTTCCTTTCAATTAAAAACGAAAACTAACCCTAGTTAGCATGACCTACTAGCTTAACCCTCCTTTTAACCCATTTTAACATTTGACCCTCAACCATTGATGGTCACCCTAATCATTGATGGTTACCTTAACCATTGATGTTCAAGTTCCACCATCTAAACCAACTTAACCGACCCTTCAATTTTGAGTTTATTTTCTATAATTAAATTATCTAATCCACATATAAGCCCATGCATGTCAAATTTATATTTAGACATCAAGTTGGACCCCTTATTAACATCTTGTTGCACTGCTCCTTCCTTGCCTATAAAAAGAGAGGAGTAGGAAGTGAAAAGAGAGTAATCCATAATTATCAAGAGCTTTTGAATCCAGAGCTTCTTTTATAGGTGTTCTTTGAGTAATCCAATAATTCATCCATCACGATTGAGAAATAACTCACCACTACCCCTTAGTTGATAGCCAAGTACCTTTACTCTACTAGAATCATGATAGAATCTACCAATGATCCAATTGCCTCAACCATTCATCTAACCAACCTCCGACAAGCTAAATATTTATTTTCCATTATTCAATTACTTTGTTTATATTTTACAATTAGCCCAACATAAACCCAACTCCTAGAATTGTCTTCTATGATCCCATCAATCTAACCTTTTAGCATCCAAACCTAATAAAGATTAACTATTGATGGTCACCTCAACCACCAATGCTTTATCCAACCACTGACAATCACCTCGACTTCCAAAGGTCACACCAACCACTGATGGTCATTGTGGCATATAATAATAGCAAGTTGTTTTAATCTACCTACCTTGAACTAAATCTCACTTTATTTTCATCTACTTCTTCACAGATTCCCAACCTATGTTTTGAACCACACCTAACCTATTTAGCATTAGTATTGACCCGTTTATTGTTATAATTAATCATTTTAGTCTATTTATTTATCAAGCATTCCTTATAATCACTTTTATTAGCTTTTGATTATTGATTCAAGTAATTTATCTTATGTTTTATAAAATTAATTTTTAAAATGTGTAGATTGATAGCCCCCAAGGAAGTTCTTGATTTAAATATCTAGCTAGCGCTAGGCAATCCATCCAACTATCTATCTAACCAACCATTTGCTTTAGCATTATCTTATTTTCAGGTAATTCCTCCCAAGACAAAGAGGATCTCTTCATAATCATTTGATTTAACACACACACACACAAAATCAAATAGGTTTTTCAACCATACCCATATCTAGTTTCTTCTTCTTCCTTTCTCTAAATATAAGCTAAAATTCACTGAAACATTATGGCATGCCCAATGGGACACTTGATCTTTAATCGGGTTTATTTTTTTTGCATTTATATGCTCTTCTTCCTATTCTATGCTCATAAACAAAATTGAAATTTCTTTTGGACTTAAAATCAACTGCATATATTGATTACTTGCAAGTTTAGTTCACATAGTTTAAATTAAAGAAAAGTAATTCGATCATAGCATCACTTTTGTTGCACACACTAAACCAAACCACTGACATCAATCAAACATCAAACAACTTGAGACAAGGCCTGACTAGGATTTCATCACCTAATGGTAACCTTACCCTTTCCTAGTGATCCTAATTGGAGGTCATTACCAAAAGGAGAACCAACTCAATTCTTTGGTTGAGTATGAACTCTATAAATTAGTATATATTGGCTAATCACCTAACACCCTTATCACTATGGTGTATAAAGTGAGGGGGTAGGCCCCAATACCAAACCATGTATTTATTTCTAATACATATCCTTTTTAAGAGCCTAAACAACCTAAAACCATTTGTAGATTTATTTTTTAATCCCTGTTCTATCAACCCAAGTGGAGTCACATAATTTCTTGAAAGCTTAAGTTATAAATCAAAAGAGACTAAAAAGAACCTTAGGAATTAACATACTTTCTATTGTGTTATTTATTTCCTTGCTCATTTCTTATCCTCTAACTATTTGAGTGGTGATATTTTTTGTGTATTTTCTCTCCCTTATCTTGTATGGTTATAACTCATCAGTAGTGAAAGAACTTAGTAGAACAAAACCCATCACCAAACCAATTAACCTATTCTACTTCTGTATCCATGGAATATATTTTTAAATTAGAAAATTCTCCTCATCCTTCAAGAATTCATTCTTTCCCTTGGGAAGTTCCCCATGGATATATATACTTTACCACCTTCTTATATAACAATCATGTGGCCCTTTAGCATTATCTTAACACCATGCCTCACCATACCCCTACTTTGGCTTCACTTGTGGACCCACCTTATGGCATGACTTCCCACCTTATGGGAAACAATTCTATTGCCACTGTTACCACCCAACCATTGATTACCAAAGCTTCTTCATCTATAAATAATCCCTTTGATACTATTGTGGAAAACCAACCTACCCAACCTACAAACACCCTTATACCTTCCACTCCCACCAAAACTCCTCTACCTTAGGAGCAACCCAACCACTAAACACATGTACTCCCCTCACCATGGGAGTACCTACCACTAACATTTCTAACCTTCTTTTGGCTACCCCCAATCTATTAACCACTAACCCACTTTAAAATCTTGTGGTATTTATACCTTCTACCTTACCACCAATTAATACAAAAGTCACTACCCTTCCTATTATTACCAACCCAACCACAACTTCTACCCAATAGGTGCCCATTGCACCAAATATGGGTTACATCCATAACCCAAAAGGGAATGTACCTCTACCTACTACCCAACCACTCACATCCACCTACCCCTACATAGCTTCCACCCAACCACCAGTGTCTACATACCAATATGTGGTAGCTTCTCAACCTCCCACCAATTATCAATATGCCACCCAACCACAATATTAATATACACCTTAAAACCTTTCCAATACCCAACCCCAAATAGATCTAATGAAAATTATCATGGATAAAATGACTACTTTAGAGTCATCCATTTCTAGTGCTCACAACATCTTATCATATGAACAAATTTATAATAAACCCATTCACACCTCCATCCCTATTAGAGCATTTTCTCCTCAGTGGGAACTTCCCAAATTTCTTAAATTTCAAAGTAAGGATGACCCCCAACGACACCTCAAGGCATTTAGGTACTAATGTTATTTGATTGCCTATGATAATGCTTTCCTTTTCTAAACTTTTCCTATGTCTTTGTTAAGACCAACATTAGATTGGTATAGTGCCTTAACCAAACATTCCCTCTTCTCTTTCACCTAGTTAGCTCAAATTTTCTTGGATCACTATTCAATAAATATCTCCAAGAAAGTTTCCATCACTGACCTTTACTCTATTCAACAATTTGATGATGAATCTATTGCTAATTTCATAACCTGCTAGAGGAGCCTAATCAATCAAATTTCCTTCTCTTTACCCCAACCTAAAATGATATAAATTTTTACTTAGGCATGTGCCAAACACATCTCTTCTATAGTATGTGTTTAGAGCTTTAGGACCTTTGACAAAGCTATTACCATGGTACATAAGCTAGAAAATAGATCCATTAATGAAGGAAAATTAAAGTTGAAAAATAAAAACTCTACCTACAAAACCAATGAGGCCTCCTCCTCTAAACTAAGCAACCAAACCAATACCAATACCAAAAGTAAGGGAACTATGAATGTATTTGTCCTTAATATAGATCCTCCACCATCTATCAAATAATCAAATTCCTCTAACTCCTCAAATCAAAACATGAGGAACCAAAACCAAAACATTCAGAAGTAATTTACTCCACTTGAGGAGTCTTATGCTTTAGCCTTGGAATTTTTTTTGAAATCTAATATCATACAGTTTCCTCCTATCAAGCCCCCTCAAGAATTTGATTCTTCTCATCCTACATCTAGTTGGTATAATGAGAATGACCTATGTGATTTTCATAGAGTAGTGGGTCATGACATTAGTAGGTGTATTACCTTCAAAAACATTATCTATACCCTCATTGACAAGGGGGAACTTGCATTGGACAACCCCAATGCACCTCCAAACCAAGCCCTTGACATTTTTTAGATAACCTTTTCCCAATCATGCACATACCAAAAATGATAGCAACAAAGTTGAGTCTTCTCATGATGCCCATACCATCAATATGGCTCTTGACATGATCATTATCAAAGAATCTATTACCGAATCTACCTATTCTTTTCCCTCTCCACTTATTGAGGTAGTGGAGTTACCTTCTCCTCTTTTTGAAATCCAAACCAAGGAAGTAACCTTTTCCTCTCCTCCACTTACTAAGGTAGTGGAGTTACCTTCTCCCATTTTGGAGACCCAAAATGAGGAAGTAAAATTTTTGCATCCTCCACTTATTGAGGTAGTGGAGTCATCAGCCCCTCCTTCAATTGACATACTCAAGAAAACAACCATCACCACTCTACCTTCTCCCTCAATTACCAAACAATTTACCTCCCCTTTAGAGATCATTCCCAAAGAGGAAAATGCCATATCTATACCTCCCATAGAGGAACCACCCATCCAAAATTTATATCATTTGATTGAGGAAAAGGATGAGGTCACCATTCCCATTTCTCAACCCATGGGGTTAACTTTCAAGTTCACTATCTAGGGAACAATAATAGTCTACAAACCATTCTTTAGATTAATTCATAGATTAGAATTTGTATCCAAACTTGACATGGATTATGATACCTTTTGTCATCAATTGGAACTCCCTTAGATTACCAAATAGGAACCTTCAACCACCTCATTGACAAAACAACCTACCACTTCTATTATCCAACCCATATCTTATCAACCAAATTGATAAAAACCTTTGCCAACCCAACCTTTTCTCAACCATCACATGTAAACAAATCCTAAACAAAAAAATCATCCTCTCTAACCAAACCAACCAAAAACCTTGGTATCTTCCCTATGTAGAGCCTTAATCACCCATCCTTGAAACTAGAGCTCACCTCACTAGCCCCACTAATCAAGTACCAAAACAAGTTAACCAAGGAGGTAAAGACACTAAAACGTTATGGGTAAAAACTTATACCTCCCTAAACCTTGCCCCTCTATATTGGGGCCTCATCCCTACACTTTGATTAAGAATCCATTATCTCAACCAAAACCCAACCACCGTTATTGAATACACTAGCACACTTGCTTTCTGACACACTCATCTTCACTGAATCATCAATAACCAAAATACCTACCCTGAAACCTCCTAATTTTGATTTATCAACTTCTACCTTACCAAAACCAAAACCATTAACTAAGAACACAATCTTTCCCAAAACCTCTACCATCAAACCTATTCCTATAAAGACTTCCATCTCACCAACCAAGGCTAAAACCTATAAAGCCTGTCCATCTTTAGTTGAATATTAATTGACTATTTTATAAAGGTTACTAAAAGATTATTGCTTAATCTTACCTCCTATGAGACCACTTGACCCTCTAGGTCCAGAAACCACCTAGTATAATGACCTCCAAGTATGATCCTATCATAGGACACTTGGGTATGACAGAGAACTATAAATATCTCCAAACTATGATCCATTAGCTCCATGAGGAGGATAATATATTAACAGAGGAACCTTCCATGAGCCCATTACCAATCCAACAACCAAAAACCACTACCCAACACCTACTTACTCCCCCTCTCTCACCTTAGAGTGACAAGGAACCAAACTAATCTCCTACCCCAACTCTTCCCTCCATCCATACTATCCATGTAGTCATATGATCACATGCTTAACAAAAAGATAAGGGGAAGGATAAAGTGTCCATCCCATGGACATACCCCTATTCCACCTCCCAACCAAGTAAAAATTAAACACCTTCACCTTTATCCAAACCTAAGGTATCTATCTTGGGTACCTCCCAATCTAACCCCTTCAAATCAATTAGAAGATTAGTTCTCAAATAAATTCACCAAACCCTAGAAAAGATGAGATTATATGAGTTTATTTCTACCTTACCTCATCATTTCCAAGCCATGATAGAGGTGTTGTAATCAATAGAGGTGTTGTAATCAATAGAGGTCCAACTTGAAGACCCTCAACCTTTGACAACCTTTATTAGCACTCTCTAAATTTCCAACCTTGTCACCTTTAAGGAATCAAAAATACCTTATATCCATCTAGATGACCCAGATCCCCCTATCTTTATTACTACCTACACCAACCAAACCCACATCAAATGGGTCATGATCGATGGGGGAGCTAGTATTAACATAATCTCCTCCCATGCCTATGATCAACTTAAACTTCTAAACAATGTTATGTCTAAAACATTAGCTATCCTTCAATCCTTCAATGACACCATGACCACTACTCTAGGAACTATTATTTTTCATATCCATTTAGGACCTCATATACTCCCTAAACTCTTTTAAGTAGTGGAAGGTTGATTTTAGTACAACATTTTGTTAGGATGACCTTAGATCTACTCCATAGGTTGTGTTCCCTCTACCCTTCATCATTGCATCCAATTTGATCATGAAAGTTAGGTTGTCATTATAAAATCTAACCCAAGCCCCTTTTCATCATGAAACATGACTTATAAATCCAATTATGTCCTCCTACCTCCATCTAACACACCCTCATCAGCCAAATACAAACCTTCAACCACAAAAATTAACATCATATCTTCTTCCACCAATGAGGCATCTACTAGCTCATCCATCCCCTTGGATAAAATCCATACCATAGACCCGTTGGAATCAACATTACATCACCTTTCACTTGGTAATATCGTATTTTGGCCCTTGTCACCTTCCCTACTCCTCATGAGTATGGGTAACTTAATAATCAACTCAGGTATTACCCCAATATCAGAGCCATTATTCCCTTTAGACATCCAAACTATCAAACCCATTTCATCTATGGGGAACTTGAAAAACCCTTTAACACTTCCATCACCTTTCTTTCATATCAACCAAGCACTTCCATCTTATCCTACCTAGATAAACTGCTTTTCACCAAGACATACCTTCATCAGTGTGCTTAGAAGGGATTTGGCCTTGGATAATATGAACAGGTGCCACATGAGCTACTTCCCATTGATACCGAGAGACCCCATGAGAAACCTATCCTAGGATTCTCTCCAATAAACTAGCAAACCAACTCACCTCCCATCACCAACATTGATGAAGGATTTTCATCATCATCGACTCCCTCATCATCAAAATAAGAGGATTCTGACATCATCCCACGTAAGTTTTTTTTTTCATCAACATGATTAGCCTCAAACCCCTAACCTATAAAAATGATGGGGTGACCATAACCATCCCTATGATCCATACTAAGATGATAGGAGATGACTCTCCTACCATTAATACCATTCAATATCAGGATGATGATTATATTCTCACCTATCTTGGTGCACTAGATTCTTCCATCCACAAATCTCTTCCTCTAGAGACTTCAACTATGTTGAATCAATCCACTATGGATATCAACTTAGGTACTTTAGACAAGCCCTACATTTTCAAACTTGGCCAATCACTGAATTTAAAGGAACTTCAAGACTTCCCCTCTTTCTTCCAAGACCACAACATAACATTTGCTTGGTCTTACAATGACATGCCAAGAATTGACCCCACCATTTCCACTCTTAACATAGTCACTAACCATGATACCATGCTTGTTAGGCAAAAACTTAGATGAATGCACCCTCACATAGGCTTTCTTATCAAAGAAGAGCTTCAATGTCCCCTATCTATCAATTTCATTTAACCCATTGACTATCCTCAATGGGTCTCAAATGTCATGCCTATGACCCAAGCCATAGGGGGAATACACATTTGTATGGACTTTCATGACCTCAACCTTGCCTACACAAAAGATGATTTTCCTCTTCCAGTATTGACTAGCTAGTTGATCTTATAGCTAGCCATGAGATGTTACCTCTTATATATGGATTCTTGGGTTACAATCATATCCTAATCACCCCTGAAGATCAACACAAAATTACCTTTATCACCCCATAGGGAACCTTCTATTATAGGGTCATGCATTTTGGAGTAAATAACATTGGTGTAACCTACCAACATGCCATGACTTATATATTCCATGACCTTATCCATGAAATTATAGAGGACTATGCAGATGAGCTTCTTGAGAAATCTAAATATCATAAGGATCATTTGGTCATTCTTAAGATTATCTTTGAGTACCTCATCCATTACCATGTCCACTTTAACCCCAAAAAATGCATTTTTGGGGTCTTATCAGGCAAAATCCTTGGATTTATCATCTCCCTTTGAAAAATTGAAGTCGATCCATCTAAAATCAAAGTGATTCTTGACATGCCTCTTCCCACCCACTGTAAGTAACTTTGTAGCCTACAAGAGAAGCTCTAATCCATTCATCACTTTATCTCCCAACTATCAAACTGATTTCAACCCTTCCACCACCTTCTGAAGGACACATCTTTTAAATAGAATAATGACTATCAAAAGGCCTTTGATTCACTCAAAGAGTACCTCTTATCTCCACATGTCCTCACCCCTCCTAAGGATGACCAACCTTTCTAAATTTACATCTCTATCATAGACCACTCCCTAGGGGTGATGCTTGCTCATTAGGATGAACAACATAAAGAGTAATTCATCTACTACATTATCCACATGAGTATAGAGTATGAGAGTCAGTATACCCATGTCGATAAGATTTTCTTAGATTTAGTCTTTGTGGCCACCAAAATTTACCACTACCTTCTTAACCACAAGACCTATGTCATAACCAATACTGACCCACTCAAGTATATGCACTCCAAGCCATACCAAAACCAATGTATAGCCAAGTAGCTCATGCTTTTAGTTAAGTTTTACCTTGAGTTTCTTCAACATAAGTAAATTAAAGGATAAATCATTATTGACCAATTGGCCAAATCACCATTAGCAAATAACCAACCTCCTCCTCTTGAGTTTTTCAATGAGTCCATCATGAACCTCTCTCAGGTAGACTTCATTTATCAAGTTACCATATTATTTGATGGATCAAAGTGTTAACGAGGTGGGGAATCTAGCATCAACCTTATCACCCTTCATGGTAAACCCCTTCCTTTATCTTTTAAGCTAGATTTTGAATGTACCAATAATATCACTGAGTATGAAACCCTAGTTATAGGCCTTTAAATGACATTATCCTTGGGATTCAAAATGATCAACATATTTGATAACTCCCAACTAGTGGTCAATCAAATAAATGGATCTTACCAATGTAAAAATGATGTTTTGTAATAGTACAAACAACTAGTTGATGAACTCTTAATATCATTTAAATATTACCATATCCAATCAACCTAGTGATCTACCAACAAGTTTGCCAATACCATGACTTCCCTCACCTCTTAGATTCCCTTTGTACCTTTTGAATCTAAGCTATCTATTGTTATCCATATAATTACCCATCTTGCCTATGTCAAATGATATTCTCCCACCATCTTTAATGTGGAAGAAATCCAACTTGACCTTTGGTATTAGAAGACCTTTAACTATCTTAACCTTGACATCATTCTTTCTAGTATTTCTAGGAATGATCAAAGAACATTTATCTAGATTACCTCATGTTATACCATTATGGTGAAAATTCTTTATAAGCATGGCTTTGATGGTCTCCTCTTCTATTTTCTATGTAGTCATGAAGCCTCTCATGCTATTAGGGAAATGCATGATATGATCTATGGAGAACACTTTAGTGGCCTCACTATAGCTAAATTAATCCTTCACCTTGGCTACTACTAGCCCACCCTCAACCAATATTATTTTAATTATATGAAAAAGTATGTTAAATGTCAACAACATACTAATTTACATCATGCACCTAGTCATAGTCTTAGTGTATCCATTGATTTTTGGCCCTTCTCACAATGGGGTTTGGACCTTATTGGTGAAATTAATCCCCATTATTTAAAGTGGTACCATTTTATCATCACCACAATTGAGTACTTTACCAAATGGGTTGAGGCTATTCCTTTAGTCTTAACCAAAGCAAAAAAATATTATCAACTTTATCAACCATCACATCATCTACCATTTTAGTGCTCCTCAAAAAATTATCACCGACAATGGTAAATATTTTAAAAATAAGAAAGTCTAGGGTCTTTGTCACACATTCTATATTAAGTTAAGTTTCTCCTCACTCTATCACCCTCAATTAAATGGATATTTAGAGGCCTCTAATAAAAATATTAACAACATGCTCACTAAAATGGTCAATACATCTGGTCGAGATTGGCATTTGCACATCCCATTCACCTTATGGGTATATTATACTAGCATTCAAACCCATATGGGTACTACCCCATTATCTCTTATGTTTGGAGCAGAGGCTGTCTTGCCTCTCAAATTCTAAATTCATTCTTTTTTCATATCTTTCCAAGATCTCATTTCTAAATACAACTATCATCAACACCATTTATCTCAACTTGAGCTACTTAACAACATCATTTAGCCACCCTCACCCATCTTCATGTCTATTCAGAGTGCATCAAATGTGCCTATAAAAAACACCTTGGAGTATAATAATTCAACATAGAAGACCTCATCCTATAAGAAAATCAACATGTCACCAATATGGAAAAAAGCAAGTAGGGCAATTTTTCTTTCAATCAACTTGGACCTTATATCATAACCCACAAGTACAGATCAAGAGCTTACCAATTATCCTCTCTTGAAGGCAACCCAAAACTTAAGCCCTTCAATGCTTTGCATCTAAATCCTTTCTTTAGTTAAAGAGAATCAAACTCATCTTCTATCTAACTTAAGTTCATCCCTTGCTTTCAAACCACATTCATCTCCCCATTTTAGGGGTAGCTAATTAAAATTAAATCATGTGATTATCCATCACAATCATAGCCTAATCTTGAATAATAGGTACCATAGATCTACCCATGGCATGATTATCATGGTACTTTCCACCTATTTTATAAGATGGACTCTCATGATTTTTGTCACCTAAGCCTCTTTATACGTAATCATCCTTCTTATGCTTTTAGTTTTTCCTTCATAAAGGTAAACCCTTGAGCCTATACAAGAAAGTCTATGCCAAGCAAAATATAATAAAGAAAATATCAAAATATAAACCAATAATAATTATGGGTCATTCCTATCATTTACAGACTGCTCCCTTAAAGGAAATTTGTTAAAATCATATTCAAAATTTCTCAAAATAAGGTCGAGTTCTTCCTTGAAGGACAACTATCAACGATATTAAAAAAAGCATACAAACTTAGACCACTCCCTTAAAGGATGGTTGAGGAAAGCATTTTTCAAAGACTCACAATTTATTAGAATATTCCCACATCGACTAGCTTCCCTAACCCTCCAAGTGACAACAAAATAAGAAAAAGACCTATTATCAAGAAAAAGCAAAAATAATAGAATTTTGAAAGCAACAATTAGCTCTCATTAGTAATAATTTTGAAAGCCATAATCAGTTCTCATTCATAGAATTATTGTATCAATCAGTCTACATTTTGTTTGACATAGATTTGTTTATATGGACTCTTTGGTAACCCCTAGAAGAGGCTTGATAATATTACAAGTAGGTTCTATTTTCATCAATCTCCCCTTCATACACTATAAAGCAAGGGATTTTGAGCTCACATGAAATTGTGTGATCAAGACACCTTTTTAACCAAATAAAAAATGCTAATGTGAAGCATTCAAAGGGATTATGTTCCTTAATCCAACCCACCCTTGGTCCTATTTTAGTCCTTGCCAAAGAAGAAGCATCATGCCCTCTTCATATACTATCATGACTAGTTGATATATATGCTAAAATGTTTGTATCTTGATTATATTTTTTCTCACATCTAGTGTTGTTATTCAACTTAATTTATGTGTTTTACCTTAAGAAAAAATAACCTTAATCATAACCCCAACATATCAACATGTATCATGAACAAAAGTATACATCATTAACATATCCATCATCATGTCAAAATCAAGCATCCATGAATAATAAAGAAATAAACCATTTATAATACATGTTTAAATCTAAATAATGAAGCATATACTCATTAAAATTTATCATGTCATAATAATCATCATGAACATACATGTCATAAAGCATAACCATGAATAAATAAGAGACATCTCATCACATACCTAGCTAGGTGAGTATGCATCAGTATCCAATATCTAGAACATAAGCATAATCAATGATCAATATAAACATCACATCATAAACATCAAAGAAGACCATGAACAATGAGAAATAAACAAAGATCATATCTATAAAATCATGAGTCAAATAACATCATAATGTCTACATAGATATACATGTCTCTCTCTTTCAAAATGTACATCTCACCACATTAGCTCATAGGCTAGTATAAAAATGATATACAACAAAATATAATATATCGTAAGCTATATCATGACTATTCCCATGGAGAACCACTATCTCTTAGAGCACCTATGCCTCCTAGTGTCTATCCTTCTGAAGTACCTACCTATCTACCTATAGAAGCAACTGACTACCCTGGTGTCACCATACTGGCACCACCTACCAAATTATCTCTATATTTATCCCATTAGGGCTTATTAGGGCAATGTATTAGGACTATAACCTCATATTAGCTTAACTCCTCCACTGTGGCTAGATACCAAGCCATGGGGATAATGCCTAGTGGTCATAAAAGTGTTGTGGCTCCTCCTCCAACTTATCTCATGGAGTCTCTCTCTTAGTTAACCAAGGCTAGTGAAGCTATAGCTTGGTCCCTCTCACCTGTAAGTGTAGCCATCTGACCTTATAAATCTACCAACTAACCCTATAATGTTATAACTTGTGTCTATGTAGTGGCTAGTGTTGTCCTTGCTTATGCATCTAGGGCAACCCCTTGACCCTATGCTCACTAGTCCCTACTAGTTGTGTTAACATCCATAGGCTAACTACTACCATAATCCCCACCAAAGTCTACTACCACATAAAGAGCCTGGTACCATCAAGATAACCATCTAAAAAACCTACATCATCTATCACTAGCCATACTGGAAAATCTTCATGATCCAACAAGGTATGTAGTGGATGTGTCTTAGGTAGTAGAATATCTACATCCTCCTACCTATATCTAAGAAATAGACTTGGGATACCCTATACCAAGCCAAACTATCTCTACACCCTATCAAATAGGATGAGCTCTACCTCCCCCTCCCTCCTACTAAAGATCCACCTATAACTCTACAAGGATAAAGTGTGTCTCCTATCTCCATCCCACTCTATAAACCTAATATAGGGCCTCTAAATAAAATCACCTATAACCAAGGCATCTAATGTGCCTCTAAACCAATCAGTATCATGCACCCCTCCTCTTACACTTGTGATGGCAAATTCACCTCTCCACCTCATAAAGCTAACTAGGAAATCTATATGAGCATACCTTACCTATTAGCCCCATTGGCCTCAAAAATTAGATGTGCTCATAATCCCAATAGTCTAAAACAAACCCATGCTGATGTCATACCTTTGTGAGCTCTAAATCCCTATAGCTCCTTATATATTTGCACAAGTAACATAGGTACCCAACCAAACACTATATGACTTAGTAAGATCTTGACCAATACCCCTAATAGCAAGTACAAGAACCTCCCACTACTTGAGTTAAGAACAACAAAAAATGAGACTACCATCATCATCATGTTCATCAACCTCCTATCATCTCTCACCCTCTAGTACAACATAGTGTAGTTAAAGCCTCTAGCATTCAACCTCATTCAATCATGGTCATATCCATATAGTAGCTCTAAGAGCTCATATCTCTCCTCCCACTTTATGTGATAAAATAGGTCACCTCATATGGGTAATCGAGTGATCCTATGAACATCCTCTAGTAAAATCATCATCTTGCTAGTAGGTAGTAAAAAATTATTTATGGTTGATCCCATATCTTAATGAGGGCCATGATCATCAACACATCATGTGGCACATGTTGATAATGCCTCATCACTTCGAGGCCCAGTCTATAAAAATCATACCTTGGTGGATCTCTATAAAGATACATGACACCCAATCATACAACTAAATCTACTCCCATGCCTACAAATGTTCGATAACAAATAACTTAGTTGCCTATACTATTTTTCCTATGCACTTCACCTCTCAAATTATATTATTTTTCTTAATCCTTAACCATGACCTATTGCCCTTTACCCTTACCATTGACTATTTTACTATCCCCCTCTAAAACTTTCACTTTGAGTATCCAACCCTCTTTTGATTCATCTATCAAACTTCTCACTTGCACTATTACCTACCAAAACTAAAATTTTACCTATAAGATCAACCTAAATCAGACACTTAAATCATTTAGTCTACCTTCAAACTTTGAAAAAATCTAAAAAACTCTCTATACCTTAGGCTACTATCAATGGTCATGATGACCATTGATTGTTTGGCAACCAACTATCAGTGTTCTTCAACTGTCAAAAGTTGATGTGACCATTGATGATTATTGTGCATGACCACTAGTAGGAAATCCTCCACTCTAACCTACCTAAAACTAAATCCAACAACTCCAAACTTCTAAATTTTTACCTGATCTTACCCCTATCCTATCCCTAACTTACCTACCCTTCCAATTTCAAAATCACCCATTCATTTTACCAAATATAAACAAAACTAAACCCTAGGTCAAAAACCCACAATCCTCCAACCCAAACAACTAATTTCAACTAAATTTAGAATGCCTTTTAACAATCAACAATTAATCTACAAATTCAATGCAACCCCTACCTCATTCTTTGATTGTCATTAAGGAGGAATTCTGGGACCCACTTCTCAAACTCATCCACATCCATACTACATCTTAACTCAATCCATTTAGTCATCTCACCAATCACCCTCACCCACTAGCAGTCCTCATCAACAAATTCACTCAATATGTCAAAAGCATAATCTCTGACTGTCAAAAGTCAATAGTAGCAAATCATCAAGTGATATATGTGAGTTCACTTTTGACTAGAGACTTTTAGGGTTTTCCCCTAATTGTTAATGATTAAGATGACCACTGATGGTTTCCCCTTTGACCACTGATCATTGATAGTTAGGGTCTTAATACTTTACCTTTCCTTTCCAAAAACTTTTACACCTACCCATTGAGACTACCTTCTCCACCCACCTCAATAACCAACTTTCCATTGTTATATTTCATCCCAACTAGTACATGTTTTGTGATGACTTTTACTTGGTTGTTCTAACTACAATGACAACAATTGCCATGTTGAACTATTTTTTGAACTTGCATTATCTTGTGCACACCCAACCAATTGGTGTCTTCTCGAAAGAACTTCCTACCTTGGATACCTGTAATTACACTTTACCCATTTATATTTTTATTTGGAAAACTTCTTACCTTAGATACCCACAAAAACACATACCTTACCTAAGAGACTTGCATTTATGAGTGTTCCCAATTTCCATGCTTAAATACGGTCACATGGTCTATTTGTCATTTGTCCTTCTAGTATCAACCTAATTTTTACCAACTATGGTAACCTAGTCAATACGTGATCTTGGCTATCACACTTTTATTTCACTTTGTATACCTATTTTCACTTTAGTTCCCAACCTATTACCCACATTCATGATGTCTACCTTCATCATTACCTTCACCACTTATCAAACTTATACCAGATTCTATTTTCACCTCATCAACTCTTGGTTTGAGGGAGAACACCTTATCCCATGCTTAGGATAATTGAACCTTTGATCAAGAATCCATTTTTATTTTGAATCTTGTTGATACAAACTACATAAAAAAAGGGGCAAAATATAGACACTAAAAATCTATACACAAGGGTTTTGAATGTCATAATTCCCCTAGACCACATCAGAACCCCCTTAGGGCCAACCATTGGCCTTTCGACCAACAACTAAGGTAGTCAGTGTGACCTACTAGCTTAACCTACTTTTTAACCCAATTTGACATTTGACTCTTGACCGTCAATGGTCACCCTAACCATCGATGGTCACCTTGATTATCGATAATTAAGTTCCACCATCTGAACCAACTTAAATAACCTTTGAATTCTAAATTGATTTTCTATAATTAGATTATGTAATTTTCATGTGATCCCATACATATCAAAGTTATATTTAGATAGAAAATTTGACCCTTTATTAACATCTTATTATACCTCTCCTTCCTTGCCTATAAGAAGAGAGGAGTAGGAGGTGAAAAGAGAGCCATCCAAAACTATCAAGAGATTTTTCATCTAGAGCTTCTTTTGTAGGTGTTCTTCTAATAATCTAGTAATCCATCCATCACAATATAAATTTAACTCACTACTACCCTTAGTCAAAAACCAAGTACCATTATTCTATTATAATCATGCCAGACTCTACCAACAAGCCAATCACCTCAACTATTCATTCAACCAACCTTTGGAAAGCTAAGTATTTGCTTTCCATTATTTAATTACTTTATTTGTATTTTTTAATCAGCCTGACATAAACCCATCTCCTAGAATTGCCTTATATGATCCCATTAATCTAACCTTTCAACATTCAAACCCAATACATAATAACCATTGATGATCACCTTGACCACCAATGGTCTATCCAATCACCAACATTCACCTTGATCGCTAAAATTCACTTTAACCACTGATAGTCATACTAGTAGTTGATGGTCACTATGGTAGAAAATAATAGCAATCTATTTTCATCCACCTACTTTCAACCAAATCCCACTTTCTTTTCATCTACTTGTTCACAGACTCCCAACCTATTTTTTGAACCACCCCTGACCTATTTAGCATTAGCATTGACTTGTTTATTGCTATAATTAGTCATTTTAATCTATTTCTTTATCAATCATTACTCATATTCAATTTTAGTATCTTTTAATTATCGATGCAAGTACTTTATATTCTATTTTATAAACTTAATTATTTAAAACATGTGGATTGATAGCCCTCGAAGAAGCTCTTGCTTTTGTGATCTAGATAGCACTAGGAAATCCACCTAGATATCTATCTAACCAACCATTTGATTTAGTTCTATCTTATTTTTAGTTCATTCCTCCCAATCCAAAGAGTATCTCTTCATAATCATCTAATTTAATTTGTGCACAATCAAATAGATTTTTCAACCGTACCTATATCTAGTTTCTTCTTCTTCCTTTCTTGAAATATAAGATGAAATTCACTAAAACACAACTCATCACTAGATGATTTTGGCATACAACCAAGTCTACCAAATAAATACCTAAGGGAGTTATGGACATCATTCATAGGATGATCCATCACCATGAAGAATTCAACTGGCCTGAATACTTTATCTAAGAATTGATCACAAACATTAAAAAGTGCCACACCACTCCTAGGTAAACTTTTTAGTATTAGTTCCTAATCATTTTACTTTGTTTACATAGTGGAAATCACCTGAGGGGGAAGTGCACCCATACATAGACTACTAGCCATCATAGTAGTTCTAAAACATCATATGGATGTAGGAACATGGAGCTCTCGTACATGAGAAAAATTTCAAAGCTTGGTGGGAGGAATGTCTAGACCTTATCACCACACACCCTAGAGTGCCACTAGACATCTTGTAGTATTTAAGACAACATGCCACTATCACCCTCCTACCTAAAAGAGTCTTAATCACATTTCATGAGCTGATGTTTTCACCATTAAAACTACTTCCCTTCTTTATCATGATGAATATGGTGCAGGTCAAGGTGACTAGACAAAAAGATAATGTATCCACATGAATAACTCCTTTTCAATCTATACCTCTGAGTGTAGACATTTTTATTATACAATCATCAGAGCTAGCATCTAGTTCACAAAAATAGAAGGAGAAGTATAAAGTATACCCTCATTCAGTGTAACCTCCTTTAAAGTAAACAACATGTAGCATTGTAAATTAGAAGGATGACCTGAAGGTACCATAGATTATCAACTTTGGCAACCTTCTGGATATGGGAACTAATATGCAAGAAGTCTACTAAGTCATGTTGGTAGACATGGTGGGAGACTATGATGATGAGGAAGAAAAAGAGTTAATTTTTTGGAAGGTAGTGCACATAGTGTGAATTTAAAAGTAGGTTCTACCTGAGCTTTGGGTAAAAATCCCAATTTTCCCACCTTCCATAATTATAGACATAGTCCAAGAAGAGGCAAAGCAAATTTAGAATAGAATGGACTTATTTTAGCCTTCGATTACTCCAACATTTGTATATGATGTAATTTTTTCACATCTACCAGAGAGTCATCTAGAAAAACTTGTGCTCAAGCCCATAATGTAGTGGGAGTCAATATTCTCCCCTACCTTATAACAATTCACATTTGGTCGACCAAATACTATGTAGGAAGCATAACCTACTCCTGAACCTTTTATACCACCCCCATGATATAGACTGGTCATAATCGATAGAAAGAAGCAACATGTTTCAAGTTTAGAGGTGCAATCAGAGGACTCCCCACCATCACCATAAGCATAAGAGGTTGAGTAAATTATATAGGAATAACCTATTGAGGAGGAACAATAGGCTGTTAAAGAGGAATCTATGCGTGCATTTGAATGTCAGCTCAAAAAGGCCAAAAATAAGAGAAATAAAGAAGAAGCATAACAATAGCAATCAACATAGAAAGTCAAAGAAGCTGAGGCCTCAAAAAAGGCCAAGGATATAGAGGTAGACATATAAAAGGCCAAGGAGATGGACCAACAAGTCCAAGAAGCCATTGTTTTATAACAAGTGTAAGAGGAGAGAGAGAAGAAGAAAAAAGAAGATGAAGAAAAATGACAATAATATGAAGTAGATCAGGCACAACAATAAGTAGGGGAAGTTATCAATAAGAATAAAGAGGAACATGAAAAATCCCTATGACAAAAACAAGTGTAATCACAAGCACAAGCTTAGGTGAAGGCCCAAACTATGCAAGAACAAGAATGGAATAAGATAGAAGTAAAAGAATAGAGGAAAAAGAAAGAATAAGAGAAAAAGTAAAAAGAATAAGAAGATGAGAGAAAGAAGAAAGAGAAAGAGGAAGTTGAAGAGAAAAATAAGAAAGAAGTTAAAGAGAAGACCAAGAAAGAGGAAGAGGACAAGAGAAGGGAGGAAGAAGAAAATAAAAAGAAGTAATAAGAAGAGGAGAAAAATAAGAGGGAAAAATAAGATAGGAAAAAGAAATAAGAAGAGGTCAAAAAAAAATGGTTGAGGATGATACATAGTAAGCTAAGCTAATAGCAGAGGCCACAACATAATAGAAAGCATCAGTCATGACGTGGGCAAAAACACAGTCACCACAACTTCCATTAGGAGGTGTATGGCTCTAGGCTGTTCCCTCAATTACTACTCAATGTACCATTATTTTGATTTTGTTATCCCCAATTTTGAAGAAACAATTGGAGGGTACCCCAGCATTCCAAGAATCTATCGCATAAAAGGTTACCTCCTTAGAGAAAGAGTAGGAACAATCAAAGGTAGAGAATGTGGAACTTAGGGCTCACATGTATGAAGTAACAAAGATAATTTAAGACACTTTCCAAACCTTAGCCTCTCAAGTCATAGGGGAATAAGTCATGTCAAACCATAGCTAGCTCAATACCTTGGTCATTGAGCGTACAAAAGATTGGTATGTAATATGGAAACTTAATGTACTTGAAAACTTGGGATATAACTTGAAGACTAACACCAAAACTTTAATTACTCTACTAGAAGATTATTAAAGTATGCTTGACATCACAACCATACAAGCCCATCATATTACATGAAATGTTCTATACTAGAACTAGTAACTTGATAATTCCCTTACCAACTCTAGTACAAATTTCACCATAGCTACCATAGCTAGCACAACCATGCATAACTAGACTATATTAGCAGATAAAATTGAACTTATGCTTTAACAATATTTAAATACCAGGGATAATGCATGTAAATAACTCCTTAGCTAGTAACAGGACATATGACATAGTAAATTTATGTGGATCTATGCATAAAGACATGGAGAAAAGTTAGAGCAGTTGAGCATAAAGATTTAACTGAAGGTTAGTAATATAAGGGCAAAACTAAATGTCACTTAAAATGTAGACCTAAAGGAACTCATTGGGTATTATGAACCAATGTGCATCTTAATTCACATGGTCTAAGAAGTGATGCTTGAATGAGATGCATTCAAAACTGATTTGGCTCCATTTTTTAATGAGGTGACCCTGATTCTTAAAGTTTTTATTTACATGTCACCATCAAAATGCTAGCAAGAGCTTGCACAGTATAGAACTGCTAAATCTAAGACTAAGGATCCTACTATCTAGCCTTATTCATCATAAACACCACCTCCTTCTAGTTGATTAATGCACAATGTGATAATTTTTGAAATTTTTTGTAAAGTTTTGAACAACTTTTTTGTATTAGGGATGACTAATGAGACAAGTGGGGATAGGATGGTTAAAAACCCATGAAGGGTGGCCACCTAGTTACACCAGCCTATTGAAAACCCAAAAAGGTAGTAGGCTAGTATGATGCCTAATTGAAAACCTAAAAGGGAGGCTAAGTAGTGTGCAAAAGGTGAAAATCAAAAAAGGTGCCTTGAGTGATTATTATGACTCTTGCTAGTCTACCCAAATTTTTAGCTTTTGCCCTTAGCGCATAGTCATATGAACCTATGACATTGTCTTAGGATGAGATAACACTTTAAGTCTAGGAAAGTATTGGGAGAAGAAAACTAGGTAAGTAAAGATGTATAGGATATTCTTTGAATATTCATGCATTATATATGAAATTGGTAACTATATGTATTTTTTCTATCCTCTTTGACTTGTGAAAGGATAGAAGATGAACAATCTCCTCTTTTTGGCACCAATGTACGAGAATAATATGATAAGTTAGGAACTATAGAGACTATAAATATGTATGATTGTATGAAGAAGTTGATGAATTTTTGCTGAGATCAATAGAGACTTATGCTTATGGTTACTATCATATGTCATATGTTATTTCTTATCTATGTTATCATGTTTAATGTTTGGTTCAATCTTTTCTAAAGTTAGCCAATTAATATGCAACACTTAAGAAAGATCTAGATTAATCTAGTTCCTATCTATCACATGATAACTCATTTTCATCATGCTTCTATTAAAATATGAATTCTCTACACTATCCTACATAGACTAATAAAACTTATCTATCCTCATCCTTAGAATGTTTTGTTGAATCAGGAACATTTACTAACACTATGTCACCTCATCTCTTAAGGCTTTGATTATTGGTCTAAAAATTTAGTCTTTGGAGGAGGTTTAAGAACCTTCAAATATAATTATCCACTTGGATCAAAACCTCTTGGGGGATCAGATAGCCTGTAAATCTCATATAACATAGATGGACCTTTAACTCATGGTGTGCTTGAAACAAACAAGCCTTGGTCTAAAAAAAAATAGTGGGTATACCCATTATTTTAATAGACCAAGTGAACATATGAGACTATTTAATAAGTCATGAGCATTATTTTTACTAATTTTGGAGACTTGTTTGTGCTTAGAAGGGTCCTATATTACCATTTTAGCTCAAATTAGCTCCAAACTATCTGCTAACAATGTACTCAGACATATAACTTTGAATATGGCCTATAACCTTACTTATAAGGGTGTTTGTGACCATGAGATGTGTTTATAACATGAATATAATGATCATTATGCCTAGGTGATAACTTTTCAACACTATCTTCTTGTATAACCCCTCTTTTCATTCAAATTCACTCTTATACTTGCATATGCTTGTATATCTAATAATTGTACTAATGTCATTCTTCCTTTACATAGGTAATATCCATCAAGGTTACACTCCTTATTATGTCTACCTTACTCTCTTCTTCATATGGATTATACCTTTTATCTCATACTATGTGGAAACATTAACATAAGCTAGTAATTTCACCTTATTACCTTTTTCCATTATGATTGTCTGTAGGGTTGTTACCATGCTTGTAATAAGGTGAAGATGACTTGTATAAAGCTTGAGACTTATTGTATACATGGTTCATATCACATTAAACCCATTTGGGATGTATATTCCATGATGTTCACATCAACCTTTATAACTTGGATGAGTCACATAGTTCCCCTTGAGGCCCTGCTACAATAGTCTTAATGGCTCACTGTAGGTGATCATTTTGCATCTTCATATTACTATATGGTCATATAGGTTTAACACCTAATAATATTATTTCCCCTGATGGTTTTAGTGAATTGTGGAGGTCACTTTGGTATGATCCAACCTTGGTTGGAGGGTAGATGAATGGAAAATAATGGTAGTGGAGACACATGGAGAGATGAATCATGGAAATAGGGTGTAAAACAATGGAATGGTAGTGTAAATATAGTGAGAACATATGAACATGAAAATGACATGAAATAGAGACAAGACTCAACTTAAGATCAATCCAAGTGTACCTTTTAAACTCCCTACTATATACCTAAGAAAACATGAAAGTTTTGAGGTAGGAGTGATGTCTATATAGTCCCAAAAGGAAACCTTGGGTTATTATAAATAACTTAATCTTCACAAAGAAGCTTAAACACTACTAAATGGTGATTGAGTGGACTTGTAAACATAGAAGGTAGGTTTTAGGCTTGTGAGGCCACCATGAGGATTTATAAATTTTTCTAAAGGGCATAAAGGTAACCTATCATCACTTTACCATCCCCATCATATCTTTTGGGTCACATTGGAGATATGTAGGTGATTTGAACCATATATACATAGTCTCTTATGTAAGGTTACTCAAACATACACAAATTAATCTCCTTGATGTACTATGAAATAACAAGGGGTTATTGGGCCTTCCATCTAAGAAAGAAGGCATTAGGAGCCTTGAAACACCCTTTCCAACTCTTTAATCCTACCTATAGCCTTTGATGGAGGCACTAAAACTCTACCCTTTGCACAAACTAGTATGTAGACCATACATCAAAACTAGTCAAGTAGATTTACAAGGTACATAAGCTCACACGTGTGAATCCAATGTTGAAAGCACCATGGGAAGATTATGCAAGACTTGAGGGAATAAAATCCATGATCAGTTTTAGTAAATGAGGCAAAATCTTTTTGAAAACCATTGACTCAAAATGGGCCTATGTAGATGAGAGGGACATAGAGGATCCTTAAATTATTAAGGAATGTTCATAAAGGACAGGCAACTAGTCCCCAAAAAAATTCCATGTATTCTTAGCTACTTGAGTCCATTTTTTATGGACAAGATCTTGGGACCCCACTCACCTTTTCTTGTAAGGTATAAGTACAAACCTGGGGGGTCCTTTGAACCTGTAAGTGAGATCAAAGAGTATGTGGAATAGTTTTGAGATCCTATGGGACTTCTAAGCATTGATTCTTTAACCATTTGATCCCTCTGACCTCCTTCTATAAAAACATGCCTTTGACTAAGTTGGTCCATATAGTACGTATCTATACTATTGAATAAACACTTACAAACTACCATTTTCCCCTAAAAATCCTCTTGTTTCAGACCTAAACTTTAGCTAGGATGTGTTGTGGAGGGAAAATAGGGGAAAATAAAATTTTGAATTAGTGGTACAAATTGAAAGGAGATGAAAGGTCACAATTTAGCACATGTGGGCCCTTCTTTGGGAGAATAGGTGTTGACTAAGTACTAGTGGGTCTAATTTAGGCATGAAACCATTTGATGGTGGATTGGTGAAGCTAATGAGGTCCACTAGAGGAATATGGGTTGGTTTAGTGGTCAATCAAGGCCAAATAACATCTTATTATGACCAAACCATTGACTATGCCCAAGTATATGCCTTAAATGGAGGTTTATCAATTATATCACCATGTTAATGCATATATTATACTTCTATGATCAATGAAACCTTAATTATACCTTATGAAACTTCTCATAATGTTTCTTGAAGGATTAAGAATGGGCATACCTATGATGACTGTTTAGGACCAATGTGTCTTAAAACCTTTACCAAAGTTATCTCCTTAATTTGTCTTCATCACTACATCTTTGTAATGTTGAGGAACCTTAAAAGTGGATAAAATTTCATCTAGGAATATTTTAACACCATGACACTACATGACATACGATTGAAAAGAGTTATATAGGTCTACAAGGATTGCCAAGGTAAAGATGAAGCATGACAAAACATTAGATAAACTAAACACCCCTTTCAACTCATGCCATGACTAAAAACCATTTTATCAATGATGGAACATGAATCCAAGCTATAATGTTGACCACATTATAGGACTAGGACTAGAAAGTGACCAACATTTATGGTGACTCAGCTTGCTTGACCAACTTGTTAGTCATGAAAACTAGAATATTGGCCACACTTGTCCATGATGACTTGATAGATGGAACATGACTGCATATAAATCTACCTTATATTTGCATACTCTTGAAATAATGAGACATAACCAAAAAACATGAAATAAAAATGAATACAACAAACAACAACCTAACCAACAAGACCAAATAATAAACATGACACTTAGAGGTAAGAGACAAACCTATCTACCTATGTACAAGAGGACATAAAAGAAACCTAGTAGCATAAATTGCGTAATCTCTAATTGATAGGTATCGGGATTTCCTCACCAATCAAATTATCAATATAAAATTCATTTCTCTTCTTGCATCAAGTGATGATGTAAGGTCCACTCCAAAGGTTGTCAAACTTGGAGTGTTTTCTTGGATTTGGAAGGTCCTCATCCCACTTGAGGACTATATATCCTTATTGAAATGTTCTATAGGAAGATATCTTGTCAAATGAATTATTAATTTGATGTTTATTAGACCATATGGTGGGTATATCACTATCTCTTGTCTCCTCTAGTTGTCTTATTTCATTCATCCTCACTTGTATAACATCATCTTCTAGGAGCTCAAGTTGCTGGGCAAGTTTTAAAGCAAAAAGCTCAAGGGAGATAGGAAGTCTTGCCTCTATACCATAGATAAGGAGGAATAGGGAGTGTTAAGTATCCTTCTTAGGTGTCACTCTATATGCCCATAGGGCAGTCCTCAATCTAGTATGCCACTTTCTTTCACTATCTTTCATAGTCCTTTTGATGATCCTTAACAAGTTATTGTTTGTGGACTCTGCTAGGCCATTGCCTTCTGGGTAATAGTTAGAGAATGATTTGAGGTATATTACATGTCCAAGATCCCACTAAAACACACTTTTACTATTGAACACCAAACCATTATAAAAAATAATTTTTGAAGGCACACCAAACCTAGTCACAAGGTTATCATAAAACTCTAAGACAAAATTCTCATTGGCCTCCTTAAGGGCAACTACCTCCACCCACCTTGTGAAGTAGTCTATGGATATGATGAACCACCTGTGCCTAACACTTGAAGGGTTATGGATCATCCCTATGAAATCTAAGACCCACTATGTGAAGGTTTATTATACTTGTATTGGTTGCAAAAGAAGGGCAGCTAATTTTTACTTGCCAATAAACATGGCACATTTTAAACACTTCCTTACCCATGAGTGTGCATCTCTAAAAAATGTGAGCCAAAATTACCTAGATATAATTATTTTTGAGGATGTGGTCTTGGTAGAAAAGTGCCTACCAGTAGGGCCATCATGAAATTGTTTAAACAATTTGTCCACTTGGCATGATTCCGCACACATCAAAAGCATGCCACTTATATCCTTAAAAATTAATCTATCTATCAAGACATAGGGTATATTTTTAAACATAAAGTGATTAATCTTTAATCTATCCAATCCAATAGGATGTTGGCCTAATTGAATAAATATGTTCACATCATGTGTCTTTTTAAGAGGGATGTCACTTGCAGCTACTTGTTGACTGTCATGGCTTACCAACACTTGATATCATGGTTTAATATGTCCTATAGTCTTACTTATAAGGGTGTTTGTGACCATGATATATGTTTATAACATGATTATAATGATAATTATGCCTAGGTGATAACTTTTCAATACTATCTTCTTGTATAACCCCTCTTTTCATTCAAATTCAGTCTTATACTTGCATGTGATTGTATATCTAATGATTGTACTAGTGTCATTCTTCCCTTACATAAGTAATATCCATCAAGGTTACACTCTTTATTATGTTTACCTTACCCTCTTCTTCATATGGATTATACCTTTTATCTCATACTATATGGAAATATTAAGATAAGCTAGTAATGTCACCTTGTTACCTTTTTCCATTATGATTATCTATAGGGTTGTTACCATGCTTGTACTAGGATGGAGATGACTTGTGTAATGATTGAGACTTATGGTATACATGGTTCACATCACATTAAATAAATTTTGGGATGTATATTCCATGATGTTCACATCAACATTTACACCTTGGATGATTCACATAGTTCCCCTTGAGGCCCTGCTACAGTAATCTTAATGGCTCACTATAGGTGATCATTTTGCATCTTCATATTAATATGTGGTCATATAGGTTTAACACCTAATAATATTATTGCCCTCGATGGTTTTAGTGAAGTGTGGATGTCACTTTGGTATGATCCAACCCTGGTTGGAGGGTAGATGAATGGAAAATAATGGTAGTGGAGACACATGGAAAGATGAATCATGGAAATAGGGTGTAAAATAATGGAATGGTAGTGTAAATATAGTGAGACCATATGAACATGAAAATGACATGAAATAGAGACAAGACTCCCATTAAGATCAATCCAAGTGTACCTTTCAAACCCGCTACTATATACCTAAGAAAACATGAAAGTTTTGAGGCAAGAGTGATGTGTCTATAGTCCCAGAAGGAAACCTTGGATTATTATAAATACCTTAATCTTCACAAAGAAGCTTAAACACTGCTACATGGTGACTGAGTGGACTTGTAAACATAAAAGGTAGTTTTCAGGCTTGTGAGGCCACCATGAGGATTTATAAATTTTTCTAAAGGGCTTAAAGGTAACCTATCATCACTTTACCATCCCCTTCATATCTTTTGGTCACATTAGAGCTATGTAGGTGATTTGAACCATATATACATAGTCTCTTATGCAAGGTTACTCAAACATACACAAATTAATCTCCTTGATGTATAATGAAATAACAAGGGGTTATTGGGATTTCAATATGAGAAAGATGGAATTAGGAGCCTTGAAACACCCTTTTTAGCTCTTTAATCCTACCTATATCCTTTGATGGAGGCACTAAAACTCTACCCTTTGCACAAACTAGTATGTAGCCCATATATCAAAACTAGTCAAGGAGATTTTCAAGCTACATAAGCTCACATGTGTGAATCCAATGTTGAAAGCACCATGGGAAGATTATGTAAGACTTGAGGGAATAAAATCCATGATCAGTTTTAGTAAATGAGGCAAAATTGTTTTGAAAACCATTGACTCAAAATGGGCCTATGTAGATGAGAGGGACATAGGGGATTCTTAAATTATTAAGGAATGTTCATAAAATATAGGCAACTAATCCCCCAAAAAATTCCATGTATGCTTAGCTACTTGAGTCCATTTTATATGGACAAGATCTTGGGACCCCACTCACCTTTTCTTGTAAGGTATAAGTACAAACCTGGGGGGTCCTTTGAACCTGTAAGTGAGATCAAAGAGTATGTGGAATAGTTTTGAGATCCTATGGGACTTCTAAGCATTGATTCTTTAACCATTTGATCCCTCTGACCTCCTTCTATAAAAACATGCCTTTGACTAAGTTGGTCCATATAGTACGTATCTATACTATTGAATAAACACTTACAAACTACCATTTTCCCCTAAAAATCCTCTTGTTTCAGACCTAAACTTTAGCTAGGATGTGTTGTGGAGGGAAAATAGGGGAAAATAAAATTTTGAATTAGTGGTACAAATTGAAAGGAGATGAAAGGTCACAATTTAGCACATGTGGGCCCTTCTTTGGGAGAATAGGTGTTGACTAAGTACTAGTGGGTCTAATTTAGGCATGAAACCATTTGATGGTGGATTGGTGAAGCTAATGAGGTCCACTAGAGGAATATGGGTTGGTTTAGTGGTCAATCAAGGCCAAATAGTATCTTATAATGACCAAACCATTGACTATGCCCAAGTATATGCCTTAAAGGGAGGTTTATCAATTATATCACCATGTTAATGCATATAGAATACCTCTATGATCAATGAAACCTTAATTAGACCTTATGAAACTTCTCATAATGTTTCTTGAAGGATTAAGAATGGGCATACCTATGATGACTATTTAGGACCAATGTGTCTTAAAACCTTTACCAAAGTTATCTCCTCAATTTGTCTTCATCACTGCATCTTTATAATGTTGAGGAACCTTCAAAGTGGATATAAGTTCATCTAGGCATATTTTAACACCATGACACTACATGACATAGGATTGAAAAGAGTTATATAGGTCTACAAGGATTGCCAAGGTAAAGATGAAGCATGACAAAACTGGACTGACTAAACACCCCTTTCAACTCATGCCATGACTAAAAACCATTTTATCAAAGACGTAACATTGACCACGTTATAGGTCTAGGAGTAGAAATTGACCAAAATTTATGGTGATTCAGCTAGCTTGACCAACTTGTTAGTCATGAAAACTAGAATATTGGCCACACGTGTCCATGATGACTTGATAGATGGAACATGACTGCATATAACTCTACCTTATATTTGCATACTCTTGAAATAATGAGACACAACAAAAAAAACATTAAATAACAATGAATACAAAAAACAACAACCTAACCAACAAGACCAAATAATAGACATGACACTTAGAGGTAAAAGACAAACCTATCTACCTATGTACAAGAGGACATGAAAGTAACTTAGTAGCATAAATTGAGGAACCTCTAATTGATAGGTATGTGGAGTTCCTCACTACTCAACTTATCATGGTCAACGTAATTTCTCTCCTTGCATCAAGTGATGATGTAAGGTCCACACCAAAGGTTGTCAAACTTGGAGTGTTTTCTTGGATTTGGAAGGTCCTCATCCCACTTG
Organism: Torreya grandis; assembly: GCA_037957365.1. Classification (NCBI taxonomy): domain Eukaryota; kingdom Viridiplantae; phylum Streptophyta; class Pinopsida; order Cupressales; family Taxaceae; genus Torreya; species Torreya grandis. The sequence continues at coordinate 6,554,565 of JARHVA010000059.1, read as the reverse complement.
AGGACTATATACCCTTGTTGAAATGTTCTATAGGAATCTCTCTTGTCAAATGACTTATTCATTTGATGTTTATTAGACCATATGGTGGGTATGTCACTATCTGTTGTCTCCTCTAGTTGTTTTAGTTCATTCATCCTCACTTGTATAACATCATCTTCTAGGAGCTCAAGTTGGTAGTCAAGTTTTAAAGCAAAAATCTCAAGGGAGATAGGAAGTCTTACCTATCTACCATAGATAAGGAGGTATATGGAGTTCTTATGTGTCACTCTATATTCCCATAGGGTAGTCCTCAATCTAGTATGCCACTTTCTTTCACTATCTTCCATAGTCCTTTTGATGATCCTTAACAAGTTATTATTTGTGGACTCTGCTAGGCCATTTCCTTGTTGTGAATAGTTAGAGGATAATTTGAGGTATATTATATGTCCAAGGGCCCACTAAAACACCTTGGTACTATTAAACACCAAGCCATTATAAAAGATAATTATTTAAGGCACACGAAACCTAGTCATAAGGTTATCATAAAAATCTAAGACAAAATTCTCATTGGCCTCCTTAACGGCAACTACCTCCACGCACCTTGTGAATTAGTCTATGGCTATGATGAACCACTTGTTCATAACACTTGAAGGGGTATGGATCATACCTATGAAATCTAAGACCCACTATGTGAAGGTTTATTGTACTTGTATTGGTTGCAAAAGAAGGGCAACTAAATTCTTCTTGCCAATAAACATGGCACATTTTAAACACTTCCTTACCCATGAGTGTGAATATTTGAAAAATGTGAGCCAAAATTACCTAGATATAATTATTTTTAAGGATGTCATCCTGGTAGAAAAGATCCTACGAGTAGGGCCATCATGAAATTGTTTAAGCAATTTGTCCACTAGGCATGATTCCACACACCTCAAAAGCATGCATCTTATGTCCTTAAAAAGTACTCTATCTATCAAGACATAGGGTATATTTTTAAACATAAAGTGATTAATCTTGAATCTATCCAATCCAATAGGAAGTTGGCCTAATTGAATAAATATGTTCACATCATGTGTCTATCTAAGAGGGATGTCACTTGCAGCTACTTGTTGACTATCATGGCCTACCAACACTTGATATCATGGTTTAATATGGCCTATAGCCTTAATTATAAGGGTATTTGTGACCATGAGATGTGTTTATAACATGATTATAAAGATCATTATGCCTAGGTGACAACTTTTCAACTATATCTTCTTGTATAACCCCTCTTTTCATTCAAATTTAGTCTTATACTTGCATATGCTTATATATTTAATGATTGTACTAGTGTCATTCTTCCTTTACATAAGTAATATCCATCAAGGTTACACTCTTTATTATGTTTACCTTACCCTCTTCTTCATATGGATTATACCTTTTATCTCATACTATGTGGAAACATTAACATAAGCTAATAATGTCACCTTGTTACCTTTTTCCATTATGATTGTCTGTAGGGTTGTTACCATGCTTGTCCAAGGATGGAGATGACTTGTGTAATGCTTGATACTTATGGTATACATGGTTCACATCACATTAAACCCCTTTTGGGATGTATATCCCATGATGTTCACATCAACCTTTACACCTTGGATTATTCACATAGTTCCCCTTGAGGCCTTGCTACAGTAATCTTAATGGCTCACTGTAGGTGGTCATTTTCCATCTTCATATTACTATATGGTCATATAGGTTTAACACCTAATAATATTATTTCCCTTGATGGTTTTAGTGAAGTGTGGAGGTCACTTTGGTATGATCTAACCTTGGTTGGAGGGTAGATGAATGGAAAATAATGGTAGTGGAGACACATGGAGAGATGAATCATGGAAATAGGGTGTAAAACAATGGATGTTAGTGTAAATATAGTGAGACAATATGAACATGAAAATGACATGAAATAGAGACAAGACTCCCCTTAAGATCAATCCAAGTGTACCTTTCAAACCCCCTACTATATACCTAAGAAAACATGAAATTTTTGAGGTAGGAGTGATGTGTATATAGTCCCAAAAGGAAACCTTGGATTATTATAAATACCTTAATCTTCACAAAAAAGCTTAGACACTGCTAAATGGTGACTGAGTGGAATTGTAAACATAGAAGGTAGTTTTCAGGCTTGTGAGGCCACCATGAGGATTTATAAATTTTTCTAAAGGGAATAAAGGTAACCTATCATCACTTCACCATCCCCTTCATATCTTTTGGGTCACATTTGAGATATGTAGGTGATTTGAACCATATGTACATAGTCTCTTATGTAAGGTTACTTAAACATACAAAAATTATTCTCCTTGATGTATTATGAAATAACAAGGGGTTATTGGGCCTTCCATCAGAGAAAGAAGGCATTAGGAGCATTAAAACACCCTTTTTAGCTCTTTAATCCTACCTATAGCCTTTGATGGAGGCACTAAAACTCTACCCTTCGCACAATCTAGTATGTAGAACATACATCAAAACTAGCCAAGGAGATTTGCAAGCTACATAAGCTCACACGTGTGAATCAAATATTGAAAGAACCATGGGAATATTATGCAAGATTTGAGGGAAAAAAATCCATGATCCATTTTAGTAAATGAGGCAAAATATTTTTGAAAACCATTGACTCAAAATGGGCCTATGTAGATGATAGGTACATAGAGGATCCTTAAATTATTAAGGATTGTTCATAAAGGATAGGCAACTAATCCCACAAAAAATTCCATATATTCTTAGCTACTTGAGTCCATTTTATATGGACAAGATCTTGGGACCCCACTCACCTTTTCTTGTAAGGTATAAGTAAAAACCTGGGGGGTCCTTTGAACCTGTAATTGGGATCAAAGAGTATGTGGAATAGTTTTGAGATCCTATGGGACTTCTAAGCATTGATTAATTAACCATTTGATCCCTTTGACCTCCTTATATAAAAACATGCCTTTGACTAAGTTGGTCCATATAGTACATATCCATACTATTGAATAAACGCTTACAAACTACCATTTTCCCATAAAAATCCTCTTGTTTTAGACCTAAAATGTAGCTAGCATGTGTTGTGGAGGGAAAATAGAGGAAAATAAAATTTTAAATTAGTTGTACAAATTAAAAGAAGATGAAAGGTCACAATTTAGCACATGTGGGCCCTTCTTGGGGGGAATAGGTGTTGACTAAGTACTAGTGGGTCTAAATTAGGCATGAAACCATTTGATGGTGGATTGGTGAAGCTAATGAGGTCCACTAGAGGAATATGGGGTGGTTTAGTGGTCAATCAAGGCCAAATAACATCTTATTATGACCAAACCATTGACTATGCCCAAGTATATGCCTTAAAGGGAGGTTTATCAATTATATCACCATGTTAATTCATATAGAATACCTATATGATCAATGAAACCTTAATTAGACCTTATGAAACTTCTCACAATATTTCTTAAAGGATTAAGAATTGGAATACGTATGATGACTATGTAGGACCAATGTGTCTTAAAACGTTTACCAAAGTTATCTCCTCAATTTGTCTTCATCACTGCATCTTTATAATGTTGAGGAACCTTCAAAGTGGATAAAATTTCATTTAGGCATATTTGAACACCATGACACTACATGACATACGATTGAAAAGAGTTATATAGGTCTACAAGGATTGCCAAGGTAAAGATGAAGCATGACAAAACATTGGACTGACTAAACACCCCTTTTAACTCATGCCATGACTAAAAACCATTTTATCAATGATGGAACATGAATCCAAGCTATAATGTTGACCACATTATAGGCCTAGAACTAGAAAGTGACCAACATTTATGGTGACTCAGCTAGCTTGACCAACTTGTTAGTCATGAAAACTAGAATATTGGCCACACTTGTCCATGATAACTTGATAGGTGGAACATGGCTGCATATAACTCTACCTTATATATTCATACTCTTGAAATAATGAGACACAACCAAAAAAAATGAAATAACAATGAATATAACAAACAACAACCTAACCAACAAGACCAAATAATAGACATGACACGTAGAGGTAAAAGACAAACCTATCTACCTATGTACAAGAGGACATGAAAGAAACTTAGTAGCATAAATTGAGGAACCTCTAATTGATAGGTATGGGTAGTTCCACACAACTCAACTTATCAAGATCAATTGATGATGTAAGGTCCACTCTAATGGTTGTCAAACTTGGAGTGTTTTCTTGGATTTGGAAGGTCCTCATCCCACTTGAGGACTATATATCCTTGTTGAAATGTTCTATAAGAATCTCTCTTGTCAAATGAATTATTCATTTGATGTTTATTAGACCATATGGTGGGTATGTCACTATCTCTTATCTCCTCTAGTTGTCTTAGTTCATTCATCCTCACTTGTATAACATCATCTTCTAGGAGCTCAAGTTGGTGGTCAAGTTTTAAAGCAAAAATCTCAAGGGAGATAGGAAGTCTTGCCTCTCTACCATAGAAAAGGAGGTATAGCGAGTGTTAAGTATCCTTATTAGGTGTAACTCTATATGACCATAGGGCAGTCCTCAATCTAGTATGCCACTTTCTTTCACTATCTTCCATAATCGTTTTGATGATCCTTAACAAGTTATTATTTGTGGACTCTGCTAGGCCATTGCCTTATGGGTAATAGTTAGAGGATGATTTGTGGTATATTATATGTCCAAGAGCCCACTAAAATAGATTGGTACTATTGAACACCAAACCATTATAAAAAATGATTGTTGAAGGCACACTAAACCTAGTCACAAGGTTATCATAAAACTCTAAGACAAAATTCTCATTGGCCTCCTTAAGGGCAACTACCTCCACCCACCTTGTGAAGTAGTCTATGGATATGATGAACCACTTTTGCCTAACACTTGAATGGGTATGGATCATCCCTATGAAATCTAAGACCCACTATGTGAAGGTTTATTGTACTTGTATTGGTTGCAAAAGAAGGGAAGATAATTTCTACTTGCCAATAAACATGGCACATTTTAAACACTTCCTTACCCATGAGTGTGCATCTCTAAAAAATGTGAGCCAAAATTACCTAGATATAATTATTGTTGAAGATGTGGTTTTGGTAGAAAGTGCCTACCAGTAAGGGCATCATGAAATTGTTTAAGCAATTTGTCCACTTGGAATTATTCCACACCTCAAAAGCATGCCTCTTATGTCCTTAAAAAGTACTATATCTATCAAGACATATGGTACATTTTTAAACATAAATTGATTCCTCTTGAATCTATCCAATCCAATAGGACATTGGCCTAATTATATAAATATGTTCACATCATGTGTCTATCTAAGAGGGATGTCACTTGCAGCTACTTGTTGAATATCATGGCCTACCAACACTTGATATCATGGTTTAATGTGGTCTATATCCTTGCTTATAATGGTGTTTGTGACCATGAGATGTGTTTATAACATGATTAAAATGTTAATTATGCCTAGGTGATAACTTTTCAACACTATCTTCTTGTATAACTCCTCTTTTCATTCAAATTCAATCTTATACTTGCATATGCTTGTATATCTAATGATTGTACTAGCATCATTCTTCCTTTACATAAGTAATATCCATCAAGGTTACACTCTTTATTATGTTTACCTTACCATCTTCTTTATATGTATTATACCTTTTATCTCATACTATGTGGAAACATTAACATAAGCTAGTAATGTCACCTTGTTACCTTTTCCCATTATGATTATTTGTAGGGTTGTTACCATGCTTGTAATAGGATGGAGATGACTTGTCTAAAGATTGAGACTTATTGTATACATGGTTCACATCACATTAAACCCATTTTGGAATGTATATTCCATGATGTTCACATCAACCTTTACAACTTGGATGATTCACATAGTTCCCCTTGAGGCTCTACTACAGTAGTCTTAATGGCTCACTTTAGGTGATCATTTTGCATCTTCATATTACTATATGGTCATATAGGTTTAACACCTAATAATATTATTTCCCCTGATGGTTTTAGTGAATTGCGAAGGTCACTTTGGTATGATCCAACCTTGGTTGGAGGGTAGATGAACGGAAAATAATGGTAGTGGAGACACATGGAGAGATGAATCATGGAAATAGGGTGTAAAACAATGGAATGGTAGTGTAAATATAGTGAGACCATAAGAACATGAAAATGACATGAAATAGAGACAAGACTCCCATTAAGATCAATCCAAGTGTACCTTTCAAACCCCCTACTATATACCTAAGAAAACATGAAAGTTTTGAGGGAGTGATGTGTATATAGTCCCAAATATAAACCTTGGATTATTATAAATACCTTAATCTTCACAAAGAAGCTTAAACACTACTAAATGGTGACTGAGTGGACTTGTAAACATAGAAGGTAGTTTTCAGGCTTGTGAGGCCACCATGAGGATTTATAAATTTTTCTAAAGGGCATAAAGGTGACCTATCATCACTTTACCATCCCCTTCATATATTTTGGGTCACATTGGATATATGTAGGTGATTTGAACCATATTTACATAGTCTATTATGCAAGGTTACTCAAACATACAAATAAATCTCCTTGATGTATTATGAAATAAAAATGGGTTATTGGGCCTTCCATCTAAGAAAGAAGGCATTAGGAGCCTTGAAACGCCCTTTCCAACTCTTTAGTCCTACCTATAACCTTTGATGGAGGCACTAAAACTCTACCCTTTACACAAACTAGTATGTAGACCATACATCAAAACTATTCAAGGAGATTTGCAAGCTACATAAGCTCACACGTGTGAATCCAATGATGAAAGCACCATGGGAATATTTTGGAAGACTTGAGGGAACAAAATCCATGATCAGTTTTAGTAAATGAGGCAAAATCTTTTTGAAAACCATTGACTCAAAATGGGCCTATGTAGATGAGAGGGACATAGAGGATCCTTAAATTATTAAGGAATGTTCATAAAGGATAGGCAACTAATCCCCCAAAAAATTCCATGTATGCTTATCTACTTGAGTCCATTTTCTATGGACAAGATCTTGGGACCCCACTCACCTTTTCTTGTAAGGTATAAGTACAAACCTGGGGGGTCCTTTAAACCTGTACGTGAGTTCAAAGAGTATGTGGAATAGTTTTGAGATCCTATGGGACTTCTAAGCATTGATTCAATAACCATTTGATCCCTCTGACCTCCTTCTATAAAAACATGCCTCTGACTAAGTTGGTCCATATAGTATGTATCTATACTATTGAATAAACACTTACAAACTATCATTTTCCCCTAAAAATCCTCTTGTTTCAGACCTAAAATGTAGCTAGGATGTGTTGTGGAGGGAAAATAGGGGAAAATAAAATTTTGAATTAGTGGTATAAATTGAAAGAAGATGAAAGGTCACAATTTAGCACATGTGGCCCCTTCTTGGGAGGAATAGGTGTTTACTAAGTACTAATGGCTCTACTTTAGGCATGAAACCATTTGATGGTGGATTGGTGAAGCTAATGAGGTCCACTAGAGGAATATGGGGTGGTTTAGTGGTCAATCAAGGCCAAATAACATCTTATTATGAACAAACCATTGACTATGCCCAAGTATATGCCTTAAAGGGAGGTTTATCAATTATATCACCATGTTAATGCATATAGAATACTTCTATGATCAATGAAACCTTAATTATACCTTATGAAACTTATCATAATGTTTCTTGAAGGATTAAGAATGGGCATACCTATGATGCCTATTTAGGACCAATGTGTCTTAAAACCTTTACCAAAGTTATCTCCTCAATTTGTCTTCATCACTGCATCTTTATAATGTTGAGGAACCTTAAAAGTGGATAAAATTTCATCTAGGCATATTTGAACACCATGACACTACATAACTTAGGATTGAAAAGAGTTATATAGGTCTTCAAGGATTGCCAAGGTAAAGATGAAGCATGACAAAACATTGGACTGACTAAACACCCCTTTCAACTCATGCCATGACTAAAAACCATTTTATCAATGATGGAACATGAATCCAAGCTATAATTTTGACCACATTATAGGCCTAAGACTAGAAATTTACCAACATTTATAGTGACTCAGCTAGCTTGACCAACTTGTTAGTCATGAAAACTAGAATATTGGCCACACGTGTCCATGATGACTTGATAGATGGAACATGACTGCATATAACTCTACCTTATATTTTCATACTCTTGAATTAATGATACACAATGAAAAAACATTAAATAAAAATGAATACAACAAACAACAACCTAACCAACAAGACCAAATAATAGACATGACACTTAGAGGTAAAAGACAAACCTATCTACCTATGTACAAGAGGACATGAAAGAAACTTAGTAGCATAAATTGAGGAACCTCTCATTGATATGTATCTGGAGTTCATCACAACTCAAATTATCAAGATAAAATTCATTTCTCTTCTTGCATCAGGTGATGATGTAAGGTCCACTCCAAAGGTTGTCAAACTTGGAGTGTTTTCTTGGATTTGGAAGGTCCTCATCCCACTTGAGGACTATATATCCTTGTTGTAATGTTCTATAAGAAGCTCTCTAGTCAAATGACTTATTTTTTTTATGTTTATTAGACCATATGATGTGTATGGCACTATCTCTTATCTCCTCTAGTTGTCTTAGTTCATTCATCCTCACTTGTATAACATCATCTTCTAGGAGCTCAAGTTGTTGGGCAAGTTTTAAAGCAAAAAGCTCAAGGGAGATATGAAGTCTTGCCTCTCTACCATAGATAAGGAGGTATAGGGAGTGTTAAGTATCCTTTTTAGGTGTCACTCTATATGCCCATAGGTCAGTCCTCAATCTAATATGCCACTTTCTTTCACTATCTTCCATAGTCCTTTTGATGATCCTTAACAAGTTATTATTTGTAGACTCTGCTAGGCCATCGACTTGTGGGTAATAGTTATAGGATGATTTGAGGTATATTATATGTCCAAGATCTCACTAAAACTCCTTGGTGCTATTTAACACCAAACCATTATAAAAAATAATTTTTGAAGGCACACCAAACCTAGTCACAAGGTTATCATAAAACTCTAAGACAAAATTCTCATTGGCCTCCTTAAGGGAAACTACCTCCACCCACCTTGTGAAGTAGTCTCTGGCTATGATGAACCACTTGTACCTAACACTTGAAGGGGTATGGATCATCCCTATAAAATCTAAGACCCACTATGTGAAGTTTTATTATACTTGTATTGGTTGCAAAAGAAGGGCAGCTAATTTCTACTTGCCAATAAACATGGCACATTCTAAACACTTCCTTACCATGAGTGTGCATCTCTAAAAAATGTGAGCCAAAATTACCTAGATATAATTATTTTTGAGGATGTGGTATTGGTAGAAAAGTGACTATCAGTAGGGCCATCATGAAATTGTTTAAGCAATTTGTCCACTTGGCATGATTCCACACACCTCAAAAGCATGCCTCTTATGTCCTTAAAAAGTACTCTATCTATCAAGACATAGGGTATATTTTTAAATATAAAGTGATTACTCTTGAATATATCCAATACAATAGGACATTAGCCTAATTTAATAAATATGTTCACATCATGTGTCTATTTAAGAGGGATGTCACTTGTAGCTACTTGTTGACTATCATGGCCTACCAACACTTGATATTTATCCTCCTTTGATTCTACTATAAGGTGGTCACATAAACATATAAATCTGATAATATTTGTCATCATAACTTCAAGTTCATATTTCATACATTTTATTATCCACCCAACTCTCTTCTCATTGAGGTATCTATTGAGTACGAACTCCTTTATTCTTGGGTGTACCACCATGAGTATGACCTTGTTATTTGACACCATGTGCCTAAACTTATTCAACCCTCTCACCAAAATAAGCATATGTTTCTCCATAAAAATATATATTTATTCATATCAATCTAAGGCTTGACTAAATAAGGCAATAGGCTATTCTAGGCCTTCACCATTCTGTTACATTAGCATGGCAGAAATTGCATCTAATGTAGAGAAAGCATATAAGTATAACTCCTTGATAAAATAAAGATTAAGAAGTGTAGGGGCATGATATATGGCCTCCTTTATGGCCTAAAATCTCCTCTTACTCTCTTTTTTCCATATAAACTCCTTGTGTTTCCTTAACATGTGAGCAAAAGGTTTGACCAACTCTGCAAAACTTGGGATAAATCTTCTTATGAAGTTAATCTCCCCCAAGAAACTCTACAAACCTTTCTTTTGATTGAGAAAGGGTAAGTCTAGGGTGGATTGAAATATATTATGGCCTATACAAACACCATATTTTAACACTACATGACCCAATAATCTACCCTCATTAAGAATAAATATGCATTTCTTAAAATTCAAAGACACTTTAAACTGCCTACATCTGTCAAAGACTAATTTCAAGTGAGCCATGTGGTCTAATAGATCCTTGGAGAATACAATGATGTCATAAAGGTAAATGAACACCATTTTATCAATCAAACCCTCAAAGACAACATCCATTTCCATTTGAAAATTTGCCCCTAAATTGGATAGTCCAAAGGGAATTTTCATGTATGCATAAGTGCCCCACTTTGTAGTGAAGGTAGTCTTATGCCTATCCTCCTCTTTGAACAAGATTTAGTTGTAATAAAATTATCCATAAAGTAATGAGAACCTATAAAATCCTAAATACTTATAAATTATTTGATCCATTAAGGGCAATGGGTAGTGGTATCTTAGAGACACCTTATCGAGGTCTCTAAGATCAACACATACGCATATTTACCCATTCTTCTTCCTTACAGGAACAAGTTTTTCCACCCCTTAATAATTATTGATGGGGAATATTATCTTTGACTAAATTATATTAAACAAATCCCTTCTCATGAGATCTTCCACCTTTACATTGACAAGACTTTGTTTTTGTCTCACTGGCTTTACATTTCTTTCCAATTCTATAGTATGTTGTGCAAGTTTGGGGTCAAATCCTTTCAATTCATGGCACTCACATGCAAATGAATATTAATAATATTGAAAAAAATAAATAAAGGAATCTCTCTTTTTTGTTGTGTTAATCTTTCCCAACTTCAATAACTTATCCTTAAATATTTCTACCCTCTCATAATGTTCTTCCTTAGTAGAGATACTTATCTTGTCTTTTCTCATTTGGTCATCTTTATTGAACATGATTTCCAACATCAAAATTCCCTTAGGTAAATTTTTATACCTTAGCTATACTATCTGATCATAATATTGGTGTTGAAACTTGCCTTGGTTCTTATGGTAGAATTCTATCTCTTGCATGAGAAAACATATAATTTTCTCATCATTGTCAAAGACCTACCAACTTACCTCATTATCAAGTACAACAAGCCTACATATGACCTTAATTTAGGCTTGAAATTTAGTAACTTTGACTCCCTCTACAATCTCATATTGAGATCTAATGGTTGCAAGCATATCTACATGGTGATTAGACTCCCTTGGTATGGACTATATGTTGAATTACAAGAAACCCTATATAAGGTCCCGTAATTGGTGTTTATAGGCTTTCAACTAATTATTATTGAAGAAAATAACACCTATTACTTATTTCACTACAATATTAATATCACCTTTTAATCTCAAGAGTTTAATGCCTCTCTTTCTTGCTTCTTGCAACCCATGTAGAAGAGTTGCATACTTAGTTGTGTTTGAAGTGAAGTTGAATTAGAACCTCACAACTGATTAATAATTATAATTTTAAGGGGAAACCAACATCAATTTATCCCCACTAACATTTTTTGACCTTGAGCCATCAAATAATAAGGTCTACAAACCATCATCCTCTTAAGTTGTGCTTATTAGGCTAGGAATAATAGTACCTTCCTCGTGCATATAGTAAACCCCTATGTCTACCTCTTCAAGGGTGTTTTAGGGGTTAAATCCATGGTTTTTAACTACCCATTCATCAAGGTAGAGATCTGATATGCCATCAAGATGATCATTAGGCTTTTATTTAATGGCATTCTCATCTTCATCAAGTATGGTGTAGTTTACATTTGAAAGGTTGGGCGTATAAGGATCTAAACGGAACCTATAGATAGTTTCAGACCTAATAGTGACCCTAGTCCCATATCTGGTCTTAAAGACCATGTATGGCCAGCTAGAGAAAAGGTAACCCCAATATTTTTAGTAAATTCCCTAAATAGGCATAGGCCAAAGTATGGGAGTTGATCAACAACCATAACATTTTGGGTGATAATGCAATTTGGGTAGGCTGCTAACACAATATTTAGATCCTTTAAGATACCTACTATTTTGGTGGGATAACCATCTAACTATAAGACACCTTTATCATTAGGTGCCTACTTGAGTTCTAACTTGTCTACTATGGCTTTAGACATGAGTGAGGTTGACACACTAGAATCTATCATAAAATTGTGGATAAGACATTCCCCTATTATGATTGACAAGAAAAATAGAGGGGTATTAAAAACCTTAGGGGATTTAACTTAACTAGGTTGGCCATCATTAGTAAAAATACTTACCTTGGTAGTTTCCTTATTCACAAGAGAGAGATTGGAGAGCTCTTCTTGGAGGATGTTTTTATGCCCCAAAATAAATAGAGTAGCCCACATAGAAATGATAATGTTGGACCTCTTAATGTAGTCCAAAATTTTGAATGGATAACTTGTACTCTTGGGATGCATCTTGGAGGTGGAAATATCACTTGACACTTGAGTAACTTAAGGAATAAATGGAGCATTCTACTTCTACCTATGTGTTTAAGGTGCTTTTTGAGTCAAAGGGGTCTTAGTGGCTATACTCTAATGGAAGGCTATTAACTGACTTGAGGAAGTTTGGGAGAGACTTTAGACTACCCCAAACTATCATCCATCATCTTCCTTTTAGCCCTTATATAGGATGCAAATTATCATCTAAATTTTGTGCAGTCTACCCTAAATTTTCTACCACATATTCAAATTTATGCTCCCCCTCTTGAAATTTCACACAATTAGTATCATTTGGTGCTTTTCCAACATTTCCTTATTTTTATCTTGGAAATTTTGATGGTGTCATGGCAGGCAAGTCACCATGAGTCCTTGGAGGACCTTGTGGTGGAAGAGTCATTGTGTCATGGCCTTGAAATGGAGAAACCTGATACTAACTAGGATTTTGATATGTTTCTCCACTTGCAGACATTAACATCTCATTAGACTTCCCCCATGTTTGTTTCCATTAGACCTATTATGAAAGGTTTTTTTGTGTGGGTACCAAAGATCTTGATCTACTTGCAACTATGGGATTATAATTTTTGTATAGCCTAGATTGTGTATTTTGACCTTGGGATTTTTAGTTTAGTGGCTAAGGGGTCTTATTATAAGGATAGGATTGGTATGGGGCCTGATAAGTGTTTTGATATAGTCTATATGAGGTCTATTTTTATCTTTCCATGGCCATCAACTTATTATTTTGGGCCTTTAACAAGCCTTCAATCTTCCCAACCTATCCACTTGAATATCATCAAATTATACTAATTTCTTGGAGTTGGTAATAGAGAAATGGTAGATGGAGTAGGTTAGAGCTTAGGAAAGAGGGTAATTAGGGGTCTTAGTGTTAATTTACCTACTTGTATCAAGAATTTTTTTGCCCTTATAGACATTTCATATGCCTCAGGTAAAGTTATCTCACCCATAGATTAGATCATTACCAAAACATCTAATTTCAAGGATCTTACATAGTAAATAAATGCATAATAAGGTTTGAGATTTAAGTTGATAGGTATTCTATTCCAAGACATTTTAAATCTATAGTTGAAATCAACCATAGATTCTTGGGGTTCCCTCTTGATTGAGGTGAGTTGTTCAACTAGTGACACATGGTCATTCTTATCTTCAAAGTGCTTAAAAATACATTCACCAAACCCATCCCAAGTATTGATTGAGGTAGGAGTCAAACCTCTATACCATTTTAGGCCTTTGCCTCTCAAGGATATGGCTAGGAGTCTCATGGCTACATTTTCCTAGGTGATATTATGCATTGAGCATATGTTTGCAATGTCAAGAATTTGATTTATAGGATTGTTGGAGTTTTCTCCTATAAAATAAGGAAAAATATTCAAGGAGGTATTTTTGATATCATAATATTGATTAATGTTAAGAAGTTTTCCACCATTGAAGGGTACAAAGGCTTGTAATCTAGGCCTTACAATTAGGATTGGTGGACTTTTAGGAGATCATGTATGGGCATAATTTGGATACTTGGGAGAATTGTGGGGTTTTGAGGTTGGGATTGGAAATAAGAACCTTCTTTATCCTTGTAATGTCTAATATCAATTCAACAAACTAAATTTTCTTACCTTTTGAAGCTAATCTAGTAGAAATCTGGTGCATGAATTTTCCCTCCAATCTAATGATGACACTCTTAAGCCTTCCAAATGTCCTTCCACATTGTTAAAATTTCCAAAATATGTGTCCAAATGCCTTTATTATTGGTCCCACTAGGAAATCTAGAACTATTGGAGGTTCTAGGTTACACCCTAGCTGAGGAGAGAAGTGTTCAAGTCCTAACCTCAAACTTAGTCCAACATGGGAATGACCTTAGACTATGGGTTACCTAATTGTGGGTCACACCTCTAGTTTTATGGAGCTAGTTACCCTAATTTGACAATTTAGTACATTATAAGACCTAAGCCTATCACAAGGAAAAGGGAAATAAATATGAAAACAAAATGTAAGAAATTACTCTAAGTGGTGATGCACCAATCAATGAGAGATCCACTCATGATCATTTTCTTTGAAAACTACTAATAAACCTAATAGAAACAAGGGTTGATCAGACTCCTTAATGATGTTCTAAGCATGATTTTTTTGTATGAAGGTTGAATAGATTCTATCACTTTAAGGAATAAGTCTAGACCTATAATAAGATACTAGTAGCTTGTGAAACTTCAAGGAACATTCCTATCTACTAACACATCATACAACCTACAAGAAACTAACAAAATTGAAGCTAGGTATGTGAAAGGACCTAAAGATGATCATTCCATACAACACATCATAAAACCTAAAAGAAACTAACAAAATTGAAGCTAGGTATGTGAAAGGACCTAAAGATGATCATTCAATACATACATTTTATAAATTAAACACTCAATAAGCACACTAACATTCAACTAGAATATAAAATTGTCTTTAATTACTTCAAAAGAGTTTACAAAGTGAATTTGGTAGAGATTTGCTACAACCAATAAAGGGATGGAAAATAATATCTCAATGCCTAATTTTATAGAGAATTTGGAAGACAACAAAGAGAAATCCAAGCATAAGATAGGTCATCAATGAGACCAAGGTGGCATAGGTCAGTTACATAGGCTTGTTCCTCTCCTTGACCACTAACACTTCATTGATGAGTCTATTTTGGCATTATGGAGGCTGTAACTCCCTCAACTGACCTCATTCATTACCTTACCATTCTAAAAATATCTTAATATTCCTTTCTTTGGGAGTTATACAATGCACATGGGGTGTAAATGAGTCCACTTGAGGTATTGAGCATCCTTTCCTTTAATATGCATGTTAAATGGTTCATGAAACTACCTTTGACATGATATAATGGTTTCAATTTTGGTGTAAGATCACCTGGATGACTATTAAAATTCATGGAGATGGTTAATTAATGCTCTCATTCCATCCTTTTCTCACTATATTCTTCCATTTGCATGATAAGTAGGCTTATATGGTTTTATCTCCAAATTTATATTCATATCCACTATGTGAGTGATCTAACATTTAAACTTAGGCTCCACACTCATTTGATGAGACTTATATAATCCTTGGATAACCTCTAGTGCATGGATATTATGATCCATCAAGGGTTATTTACCTACAACACACATTAGCTTTGCCTTTCTTGGCTAATTAGATTGCCTCATAGACTGGTAATTTAGGTGGAGATGGAAAGGATGCTTCTAATTATTTTCATGAACTATATTAATGTTAAATGGATATAACAAGTCCTAAAACTACTCTTCCCATGATTTAAAACTTTCTCTTAGGTTATACAACACAAATTTTGATTGAAACCCTTCAAATTTGCCTCTTTAGGATATGTCTATATAGATTCCATACCATCTAAGGCCATGAGTTGGACCCCCCTTGAGTTGCCTACATGATTTAAGTGATAGACCAATAAATCATAAGTAAAATTTTGTATCTTTCCTTAAACCTCTATATACTAGTCATTATTAGGGTCTAAGGGAGGTTTTAGGGGGTTTGGGAGTTTAAGGCCTAGTTCGTGGAGATCTGACCTTGGGTTTCTAAAATAACTACACCAATATTAATCCAATAGGCCTTATGACCTCCCATGAACATCTATACTTCCCCAATCATAATATTTGAGCCTTGGTGAGCACCCAAATATGTTCTTTGTGTGAAGAATTTGCTCCCTAAATGACTTCTATAGGTTTTCAAGTAGGAAGGTGTACTATGATGGCTTCTCTATGGCCTGGATTAGCCCAAAGGGATTTAGAGTAATGTAATATCCTTCACCTTTTGATTTAGAGGTAATGATATCTCCCAATTTGTCTTTTCTTTCACCTCTTGAAGGCATAGTCCTAATGGGGTTTGAATATTTATCATATCTATAGAACTGAGCCAAGAAATTTAGCTTGCATATGAAAGCTATAAACCATATTTGCCTTATGTATGAATAGGAAACACCCTAGATACCTCAAGAAGTAGCATTATTTCCTTTATTATGCCAATTTTCCTTCTTAAGATGCATATAGTTAAGTGTTCTAATACCTGTACCTCTCTATCTTATGAACCAATCATGGAGGTTAGCATGGAGACTACTAGGGGGCTTGGTTAGGTGCTTTGGGAGTCATTCTCTCTTCTTCAACTCATTTTGCATATACATGTTCTCTATATCCTAGTTCTTGAGCTTAAGCTAGCATCTTTAGGCCCATTTTGTGAAAATTTAACCCTAAACATGCCAACCAAGGAGTCATGGCGGTGCTTAAAGAACCTTAAAAGACCTTAAATGTTATTTCATGGTTGAATCCCTTCATGAGGATGGGTTTTGTTGTGATATTTCATCATTGAGTTATTTTTGGGCTTTATGCAAGGTTTGAGATGTCAACCATCTTAACAATGGTTCATAGAGTACATATGTCCAAACCTACAATAAGGGCCACATATGTATATGAAATTGACCCCTTCATCCCCCATGAACATGTTGGATTCCCATGAAAAGGGTCCTTGGAGATATGAGCATGTGAAGGTGAGGTTAGGGCTATTTGCAGATAGTCTTAAACACTTATTTTATTAGCATTTTTTCATAAAGTCTAGCACCTTATTTCCAATAAATTTTCCATGGATATTTATTCCATATGGATACTTAAATATCCATAAGAAATTTATTTATAAGGGTGCATGTAATGAAGCAAGTAAGAATTTGAAGATGCCCCTCAAATGGCCTATATATAGATGGGCTAGCTCAAGCTAGGTTTTAGGGATAATTGGGTGAATTTGTCACTTCTAGAACTTTTAACCCCTTTTTTTATCTAAAACCTTCCAACACTCCTCACTTTTGTCATTTAATTGGTCACAATAACTTGTAGAGGTGTCAAGATATCACTGAGGTCTGTGTTCAAGACTATCTACCTGACTATGTCACCTCATCTCTTAAGGATTTAACTATTGGTCTAAAATGTTAGTCTATATATGTGGTTTAAGAACCTTAAAACATAATTATCCACTTTGATCAAAACCTCTTAGGGGTTAAAATAGCCCATAGATCTCATATACGTGGATGGGCCTTTAACTCACTATGTGCCTATAGTAGTTAAGCCTTGGTCTGAAACAAAATAGTGGGTGTACCCACTATTTATCCAAAACAAGAGAACACATGGGCTCTTTAATAAGTCATTACCACTATTTGTACTAATTTTGGAGACTTTTTTGTGCTTAAAAGGGTCCCATATCACCATTTTAGCTCAAATTAGCTCCAAATTATTTGTTAATAGTGAACTTAGACATGTAACTTTGAATATGGCCTATAGCCTTGCTTATAAGGGTGTTTTTTACCATGTTATGTGTTTATAAGATGATTATAATTATCATTATACCTAGGTGATAACTTTTCAACACTATCTTCTTTAACAGCCCCTCTTTTCATTCAACTTTAGTCTTATTTTTGCATAGGCTTGTATATCTTATGACTAAACTAGTGTCATTCTACATTTACAGAAGTAATAACAATCAAGGTTAAACTATTTATTATGTTTAACATGCCCTCTTATTCATATGTATTCTACCTTTTAGCTCATACTAGGTGGAAACATCAACATAAGCTAGTAATGTCATCTTGTTACCTTCTTTCATTATGACTGTCTGCAAAGTTGTTACTAGGCTTGTAATAAGATGAAGATGACCTATGTAATGATTGATAATTATGTTATAAGTTGTTCACATCACATTAAATACATTTTGGGATTCATATTCCATGATTTTCATATCAACATTTGTACCTTAGATGATTTACATATTTTTCATAGAGGCCCTACTACAGTAACCTTAATGGTTGATAGTAGGTGCTCATTTTGCATCTTCAAATTATTATATGGTCATATAGGTTTAAAAAATAATAATTTTATTACCCTTGATGGCTTCATTGAAGTGTGTATGTCACTTTGGTATGATCCAACCTTGGGTGGAGGGTGGATGAATGGCAAAGAGTGGTAGTGGAGACACATCGAGAGATGAATCAAGGAAATAGGGTGTAAAACAATGGAATGATAGTGTAAATATAGTGAGACTATATGAACATGGAAATGGCATGAAATGGAGACACGACTCCCCTTAAGATAAATCCAAGTGGACCCTAAAAACACCTGAAGTTATACCTAAGTAAACATGAAAGTTTTGAGGTAGAATTGATGTGTATACAGTCCCAAAAGGAAACTTTAAATTTTCAAAAATACCTTAATCTTCACAAAGAACCTTAAACCCTACTAAATGGTAAATGAGTAGACTTGTAAACACAAAAGGTAGTTTTTAGGCTTGTGAGGCCACCATGAGGATTGATAAAGTTTTTAAAATGGAATAAAGGTAACCTATCATTATTTTACCATCCCTTTCATATCTTTTGGGGCACATTAGAGCTATGCAAGTGCTTTGAACCATATATACACAATCTACCATTATTTTACCATCCTTGATGTATTATGAAATAAAAATGGGTTATTGGGCCTTCCATCTAAGTAAGAAGGCATTAAGAGCCTTAAAACACCCTTTCCAACTCTTCAACCTTGTCTGTAGCCTTTAATGGAGGCATTAAAACTTTGCTCTTTGCACAAACTAGTCTACAAACCATACATAAAAACCAATCAAGGATATTTTCAAGATACATAAGCTCAAACATGTGAATCTAATGTTGAAATAACCATGGGAAGACTTTGTAAGACTTGAGGGAAAAGGATCCATGATGAGTTTTAGTAAATGAGGAAAAAAACTTTGAAAACTATTGACTCTAAATGTGCCTGTGTAGATGAGAAGGAAATAGAGGTTCCTTAACTTATTAAGGAATGTTCATAAAGGATATGTAGTCAATACCCAAACAAATTCCATGTATGCTTAGCTACCTAAGTTTATTTTCCATGGGCAAGAGCTTGGGACCCAACTCACCTTCTCTTATATGGTATAAGTACAAACCTAAGGGGTCCTCTAAACTTGTCAGTGATCTTAAAGAGTATGTGGAATAGTTTTGAGATCCTATGGGACTTCCAAGAATTTCTTCCTTCACCATTTGATCCCTCTGACCTTGTTCTACAAAATCATGCCTATGATTGAGCTGTTCCATATAGTATGGATCCGTACTATTGAAGAAACACATGCAACTACCATTTTTTCCTATAAATCCTCTTTTTTCAGACCTAAAATGTAGATAACATGTGTTATGGAGGTAAAATAGGGGAAAACAAAATTTTGACTTACTAATATGAATTAAAACAAGCTAAAAGGTCATAATTTAACATGTGTGGGCCCTTTTTATGGGAAATAGGCACTGACTAAGTGTTAGTGGGTCTAATTTAGGCATGAAACCATTTTATGGTGGCTTGGTGAAGCTAATGAGGTCCACTAGAGGCATATTGGGTGTTTTGGTGGTCAATCAAGGCTAAATAACATATTATTATGACCAAAATCATTGACTATGCTCAAGTATATGTCTTAAAGGTAGGTATATCAATTAGATCACCATGTTAATGAATATAGACTACCTCTATGATCAATTACACCTTAATTAGACCTTATGACACTTCTCATAATGTTTCTTGAAGGATTAATCATGGGCATACCTTTGATGACTATGTGGGACCAATGTATCTTTAGACCTTTACCAAGATATCTCCTTAATTTATCTTTATCACTGCATCTTTATCATGTTGAGGACCCTTCAAAGTGGATAAAAGGTCATCTATACATATTTGAACACCATGATACTACATGACTCAGGCCTAAAAAGAGTTATAAAAGTCTACAAGGACTACCAAGGAAAAGATGAATCATGACAAAACATTGGATTGACTAAATACCCCTTTTAACTCATGCCATGAGTAACAACCATTTTATCAATGATGGACCATGAATCCAAGCTATAAGGTTGACCATTTTCTAGGCCTAGGACTAGAAAGTGACCAATAGTCATCATGAATGCAAATTTTATGATATCAAAAGTGAAGATCTAACTTGGTAAAATAAATAACACCATGTAATTCATCTAGAAAATTATCAATTGCTAGAATAGGAAACTTATCTTTGATGGTGTATTTGTTGAGTTATATGTAGTCTAGGTACATCTTCCAACTATCATCATTCTTCTACACCATGACCACTGAGGAAGAATATTCACTTTGATTATGTCAAATGATTCCTTCCTCCAACATCTATTGTACCATATTTTCAATTTCACTCTTTTGGGCATAGGGATACTTGTAGGGTCTGATATTGGGTGGTGTACTTACTAAAATGAGTTTGATAGCATGATCATGTGTATGACTTGGAGGAAGCCCTTTTTGGCATGTCACTAAAAATAATAGAAAGGTCATCCAAAAACTTTTTCAAATCAAGATTTGTAGACTACTTGGTTGGTTAAGCCTCCATGGAAAACAATTGTGCCACAAAACCTTCTGCACCTTTTCTTAGAATCTTCATCATCTTGTGGGAACTAACTAGTTATGGAGATTTATCCCATAATCCATGTAGTTCAAAATTCCTTATTTTTGAATGGAACCTCATGAATAATTCCTATAAATTCATCTTAATAGTTCCTAAAGTAGTGAGCCACTTTGCTCCCAAAATAATTTCAGCTCCTCACATGGGAATTAAAAACATAAGGGAATCTAGCAAATAATCTCCCATAGTAAGCTTAATACTATGAAATTTTATAGAATAATTGACTGTAATACCATCTACAATCATGCCCTGAAATTCTAGAGCTAGGTAAATGAAATAATTCAAATGAGAAGCCAACTTACCATTGATGAAGTTGTGTGTACTCCCAGAGTCAATTAACATAGTCAGTCTATTTCTGTAGGAACCCCACCACCTTATGAGTTTGAGGTGTATTAATGCCTAAAAGTGCATGACATAAAATAATAAGTTTAGAATCTTTAGATTCATCCTTAATTTCTTCTAACCCTTACCCTAAATGCTTTTCACCATTTTCCTCCTTATTGGCACAATCAATGTAAAACAACTTCTTTTCAGTACATCGATTCCCTTTTCTCCATTTGCTATCACATCCAAAACACAAACTTTTTGCATGATTTTATTTCACTTGTTGATGTGTCAATCTATTAGACTAATTAAATCATGGTGATGGGAAGGTGCATTCATGAACATTGGTGAAAATTCTTCATCTGATTAGATCTTTTTCCTTAACTATGCATGCCCTTGGTAAGGCCTCAGATATAGTATTGGGATGAAACATGGAACCTCTAATTGGATGTTATCTTTGAGGCCACCCAAAAATAGGTTAGTTATATTTTCCTTAGTGATTCCTACCATGCATAAGAAAATATTTTAAAATTGATGAATGTAATCCTTGATAGTCCCAATTTAGCACAAATTGACTAGCTAACTAAAGTAGTTTTTAAAGACATTGTTGCAATAGTGGAGCTATAACTCCTTAGAAAATACCAACCATGAAATTGGGATACCCTTATTTTTATTTTGAGCACACAACCAATGATACAAAATGAATGGCTTAGGTTCTAGATATAGAGAGGCCATAACCACTTTTTGTGAACATGGAGTCTGATGTAGATCAAATAAATTTTTAATTTGAGTGATCCACATGAGTGGATCATTACCATCAAATTTGTGCAGGTCCACTTTTGGTAACATCAACTTAGGGATAAAATTGGTGTTGGTATTTTTTGGAGAGGAAAACCAAACTAAAGTGGTGGAGGATTATTTTATAGTGACTAAGCTAAAAATTTGGCCAATTAACTAGATATTTGTTATAATTTATCCTTCACGCTATCCAACTCCCTTCTCAAACTTGTAATGTCCCTTTGAACCATATAAAAATTATATTTTTTAACCATGACCTATAAATCTAACTTAAGTTGTTGAACTACTTCTAGAATAGATGGATCATAAGTTTCAAATTCCATGTCATCCTTGTGAGGATCTTTTGGAGTTTCTTGCCCTTTCCTGCATTTGCAAGTGTTTAGACCAGCCATGTATAAACCCTATGAGGGTTTCAATGCAAAAAAAATTACCAATGGAATACATCATTATGATCATCTCACCAAGATTAATCCAACTATTGCTATTGTGCATAAGGGTGAAAAATTTTGACCCAAAAAAGTGTACCAATAGAATATACCATTATGATCATCTTGCAAAGATGAATCCAAATATTGCTAATTTGCACAAGGTAAAAAAAATCCATAAAAATGATTTTTTTTTAAATTTTGTAAAAAAAACTCATGAATAAAACTACGGTGATGAAAAAAATCAATTCCTCCTAGATCACAAGTTATGTTTTTTCAGCCTTCTAGTGCTTATAATGCTAGATTTTAAAAAAATGTATTGAATAAACTTGCCCAAATTGAATCTCTAATACCACTTGTAAGGAAATTATTTAGATGATTTATAACAATATAATTATATATGGCATAATTAAGAGTATAAAAAGTAGATCCACAACAATAATTGGTGAAAGACTAGAATTATTAAATATTATGACTAAGCCACTTTGAGGGGGCAACCTCAACAACAATGCAATAAGAATATAATTCAGAATATGATGATAAAATACTAACCACTACCTCCTATATATAATATAATTATCCATGGTTATTATATATGACAAACATACTAAGAACAACAAGAAATGTAACAAGATAATATGAAGGTGTGTAAGTCACAAGTTGGCCACACATATTCCTAGATGCACTATAGGTTAAGGGCAAAACACAAAATGACCAATCCCATAGCAAAAAAGGATCTTAAAGACATATTCAAGAAAATTTTATTTTATCCTTTACATGAATCCATTATTTTCAAAAAAATTCAATCTTTTGATGATTTATGCCATGTTGTATGGGACCATGAAATGAAGCTTATGTCATTAAATAAGCTCAGGTATGAAGCAAACACACTAGATGAATCTACATATAGTACAACATTTATAATTTAACCAAGTTATAAGGTAAATCCACATGATCCTAAAAATGAAACAACTACCATGGTTAACACAATTACATAATAACATAATTGGCTTGTCCTATATAATGCACCAAAGAGATAGTTTACACATTTACCTAAGCCTCTTACTTTATTACTCCCATGGTTGCTAGAGTGTCATCTGATATCTCTTCCTCCTCCTATAGAGGTTGTTTTAAATGACCTATACCTAAAAGATATGATGAAAATACTTATTTTGACTATCACCAAGGCTCTGGGCATTCTATGAATATATATTTTATCTTAAATCATAAAATTCAGGACCTCATTGATGACTAATAGATTGCATTTGATGATCCTCCAAAGTAAGCAATTTCACAATAGAGTGATCACCATAAAAAAAAATATTTAACAATCCTTTACAAGACCATTCTAAAAAGGAACTATAATTTAAAATGTCATATATTACACATCCTCATCCATCTTATTATGTACACCCACTAGATGGAGTCATTGGTACTAACATGATACACATAGCTCTTATGGTTTAAAAACCCATTATTTATTTTGATGTTAGTAAAATTAAGGATGTTGAATCTGATTTTCAATGTCTATTAATTTGAGCATACCTTGATAAACACCTCATATGCAGTGTTATGATTGATAATGGTGCAAGTGAAAATGTTTTCACCATGACATTACTTATGCATTTGGGTTATACTCATCATGATTTACACCCCTCTACTAGATTAGTTAAATCATTCAATGCGACTCCCAGAAGGTTTTTGACAAGATTAATTTAAATTTACATGTCAATCCCACACATGTGGTTACTAATTTATTAGTTTTAGCTTTTATAAGTGTCTTTGACATGTTGTTGGGATGACCCTAGATACATTATCTTTGAGCAGTACCTTATATAGTGTATGTGTGTATTAAGTACATTCATGTTAATCAAATAATTATAGTTTTTAGTATTCCATATGAGAATCCTATTGAACAAGATAAATTTATACCCAGGTAGTTAATTATCAAGCATATTAAATATAATACATTACAAAAGGGAAAGCAACAAGCAATCCTCTT
Source organism: Torreya grandis (assembly GCA_037957365.1). Lineage (NCBI taxonomy): Eukaryota > Viridiplantae > Streptophyta > Pinopsida > Cupressales > Taxaceae > Torreya > Torreya grandis. The sequence continues at coordinate 6,529,844 of JARHVA010000059.1, read as the reverse complement.
TACTAGGTGCCCAGTACTTGAGAGACATTTATATTAGAGACATACAATGGGTTCCATATAATCCTCATCTTATAAGCACCATATTTAGATATCCAGAGAACCTAAACATGTTCCTACTATTGTTATTCCAAAAAACCACATAATACACAAAGATGGGTTCTAATAACCCATATTCCTTATATTGATACTTCATGACCCCAAAGTCCCATTATATATATGTCAAGTATCACAGATACTATAGTGTTAGATATTACACCTATGCATGCTCCTTGGAAATACCACCAATTTATTACACTGGGTTTCAATTGAGGAGATACCTATGATCATCCTTTAGATGAGATTATAGGATGATCTAATCTCTTCCAAAACTAACAAAAAATATAAAAAAAACATTCAAAAATCCAAAAACACTTTTGACACCTAAATGTTTTATTGGCTCTTTGAAATATATGTGTTAGTTTCATGATGAGGAATATCATATCATTTACTCCTACATACACATACATAGGCATACATAGATACATTCTACACTTATGGGTGTTGGGACTTACCTCTAATCATGTCATTAGGATGTTAGGAGCATCCATATTCTATGATCTTGATACACACAGGTTATATGATTTGATGATCACTCTATACTACCATGTTTAAGCTTATATATATATATATATATATATATATATATATATATATATATATATATATATATATATATATATATATACTTACACATGCCTATTATCAATGATTATACATTACATATGGTAGTTTATATGCTATGTACTTGAAATTTTTTCTACCACATTCGATCCATAGGCCAATTTGACATGCTTATGTTAGTTGCTTATGTTTTTCCTTTACACGCTTCCTTAAGTGTTTTTACCTTACTATTGTCTTGTTATTTTTGAGCATTTTAATTTGATCCATTGTATGTGGCCAATGCCTATGATTGAAATTTTGGAAATTTGAATATGTCATTGCATTATATGTATATTTTAATATGTCATTCATTACTTTTGTGTACATTTGTCTAAGTAAGGTCCATTCAATTTTTTAGCATTCAAACATGCCCTGTATTTGTGGTCTCCTTGGACCATTACCTTTTAAATTGATTTTGAGTGATCTTGTGTGTGTGTTTACTTTCTTGTTGAGTTTGTATTATTACTATATATAAATTATCATGATATTTATCATGCGTATTATTCCTACATATGATCATATTGGTTCTATGCGCTTCAATGTTACATCTACCTACACATATTTCCTTCTATATGCTACTTGGTTACATTCATAAATTTACAATTATCTTATCCTTTTGAGGTGAGATAATTACTAGATAATATTTTTCATTCACATCAAAGGAGGCGCATATTAGTGGGGGAATGTCATGGTGACATGGCTTCCACATTTTTCATAGTTTCTATATTACAATGGGGAAATGCTTTGGAAGCATGTTCTCCACATTCACATAGTATATGGTACTTACACTAGTTTTCAAATTTAGTAAGGGCATGTCATGGTGACATGGATTTCACATTTTCATTGTTCTCAGCTTTAGTAAGGGCATGCTTTGGAAGTATGTTCTCCACGTTTACACATTATATAGTACTTACACTAGTTTGTAGATTTAGTGGGGGCATGTCATGATGAAATTAATTCCACACATTTATAGTTTTAAGATTCTAATGGGAGAATTATTTGGAAGTGTATTATCCACATCCATTTAATATGGTACTTATAATTCATAGATTCAATGGGGTCATGATTTAAAATCATGTTCTCCACACCTGCTCATTTTTTAACATCTCTAATTTATAGTGGTGACATATTTTAGAAACATGTCATCCACATTAGTACTTATATCAATTAAAATTTCTCCATATACAATGGGGGCATGATTTGGAAGCATTTTCTCCACACTCACAATTTTCCAAATTGGTAAAAACATGTAGTTATATGATTATGATACACATTTGTGATAGAATTCTATACATGGTACCATTATTACACATAGTTTTAGCATGATATGAATCTAAGGTGCATATGTTATGTAACATGTCTTAATATTTCAAAATAAAATTTAAATTTAGATTCTAAAACTATTGCATGTACTGATACCTAGTAAACTTTTATATGCTTTAGCTAGCCAATATATTGCATTAGTTGGTTCACCTTTTGACATGGTTGGGGTGATTAAATCACTCAATCTTGCCAAGTTATCAATTTATAATTTATCATCCAAACTCACTAGGTTATGAGTATCATTGGGTTGCATAGTTGACCTAATCTTAACTAATAGGTGGTAACCCGCTTTTGATCTAAATTTTGGGACATGTGCCTCTCTCTCTCTCTCTCTCTCTCTCTCTCTCTCTCTCTCTCTCTCTCTCTCTCTCTCTCTCTCTCTCTCTCCCTCCTTAGATATATGCACTTTAAATAATTATCTATATTTATCCTAATCTTAATTTTAGAGCCTTATAATGATACATATTTTCCAAAAACAAATTTTCAATAGGTAAGGTGGCTACATGACACATAAAAGTGTACTCCTAAACCTTACTCTTTTAATTTCAATCTATTTCAAGTACTTTTGACCCATATTATATGCATCAATTATACATTATAATAGGTTTTTAGTTGTAGGTCAGTCATTAAAAAATCACTCAAACCAAACTCTAGTAAAGCACTCAAATTTAACTCAAGTAAAGATAAGGTGTGTATACATACCTAGGTTCTTACTCCTTTCCTTTAAACTAAAAATTTCATTACTATATTAAAAGGGTTAAATTTAGAAAATATTTTGTGATTATGTAGCACCTTGGTCTTGTATACTTGGTAAACTCATGACCTTAGTTATTCCTCTTAGTTATACATATGCATTACTTTCATAGGCCTCACATCCACTCTATGTTATGCCACTTGGTTTATCTCTCAGTCTATACAACCTTATATTGATGACACAAAAAACTTATCTTTCCCATAATTATACCTCTATAAGTTCTAAGCCTTTGTCTACTCTCCTTCTCCATGGACACTAATGTCTAGGTCAAATAGTAGTATCAACATTACTATCCTAGCTTGATGTAAGTGTCTAATGCCTTGAAGTCATATAATTTACAAATGAAATGTATCACAATGGTCTTCATAAGTGATTTAATGTGATTTATCTCTTGATAGGATTGGTATAAATAAAATATCAACCTTGATTCATTCACCACCTATGAAACCTAAAAATCAAACTAAAAGAGCACTCAAGAAGCACTCAAGTTACCAAAATATTTCCTATTCTAACTTATTATAATATAATTTAAAGGAAAAACATAGATATAGATCTGAATTACTAAAGGAGAATTTACAAGGTCATTTTTTCCAAGTTACAAGTTAGATCACTGTTGTACTTGTTTTACACACATTATATGATTCACACATAAGCCAATATGTAGGGAAGAAATACATGAGTTTGAGAATCTATTTTTAAGTATTGGATATGTAGGTAGTACCCTTTGATAGTGAGGTCACTTCAAGTTATCTCAACACCATGTGCCCACTAACCCATTTTCAATATTGACTATTTTGACCACAAGTCAAAATGGGTCAACCCCCTATAGTCAAGACTTGATATGGGGGTAGAACATAATGTCATAGGGTGTGTTATGGTATATTTTATTTCATTTAATTCCATTATAATATTTTTCATGATCTAGTTTAGTCTTATGTCATTAAGAGTCATCTAGGGGGTCAAACCATCATGGCATGTCACATAAGAATGAACAGAGCAGTTTGGTTATACATTCTAATAGTGTTCTTAGAGAACCTTTTAGGACAAAAAACTACATAAACATGATTAATTTGGTTCCAAGATCATCATTTTAAAATTTCATTTCTTGATGAGATTGTTATCTCAAGATATAAGCATTTAAAATTAAACTAGTAGAGATAGACGTGCATAGAGATGTCAGGTTCAAGCTTCAGGAACTAACCATTTAAGTTAAAAATATCTAAAAGATCCTGATCTTGAATGTAAATATTCCAAGTGGAAAAATTATGTTTAATAAATATAATATTAATATCATGTGGGTGCTTAATAAGGTTAAAAAGTCAAAAAGTGACTAGATCAAGGATCAATGACATGTGTTGAGTCATGCAGATAAGATTAATGATCCATGTTTAAAGACTAGGACCCAAATCCAATAGAGAATTTTAAATAATGAAGATAATATATAATTATGTAAGAGAGGTTCTAATATTATAAGTATCCTAAGAGTGAATATGCTCATGCTAAGTGTCATAATTTAACTGAACAAGCATATCAACAACATGCATTTGATCTTATAGATGAATATCAATAACATGCATTCGACAATGTAGAAGAGATTGATGGTACACATTGAGTCAAAGGTTACGGAACCAAAATAAAATTCAATACTACAAAGTGGCATATCATAGATTCCTAGGTCATAGAGTAATGGATGAAATTGAAAGTCAAATCAAAGAGACTCCAGAGGAGATCGACAGAACAAATTTCATTGGATTCTAGATGGACAAGATGAGTTTACATGTCTAAATGATTATAGACATATTTTAAAATGGAATGATCAATGTGGAAATGTAATTACACATAGACAACTATGTAGGATCAAAGGATTATATATAAAATAAAGCACCTCAGACTCATACACCATTAAAGCTCAATCAAAATATGATATGAACAGTGACTGCCAAATGTGAAGAAAAAAGTCTAAGAGACAAATTAATGATTGTAGATGGTAAATACAAGTGTCTATAATATATTTAGAAGTTAGGAGAATATATTATGATTATCATAGCATGTTTTAACCTCCCTCAGA